>CAXAMN010007657.1:177596-205007 GCA_963970005.1 Durusdinium trenchii
CTCGAGAATCACCTGAGCTGCCTTCTCCCTCTCCTCAGCAGCAATCAACTCCCGCAGTTCCTGGCAACGTGGCATGGTGTGAGTCCAATCTTTCAGCGGTCTTAGCCAGCAAAAAGGGTCACGGAAATAGTCTCGACCCGTCTCGCCTACAAGTGCAGTGTGGCCTCAACCTCTACCCACATCCGAGCAAGAGACCGCCACAGCGTTCTTGAGACTCCTCAGCCGCCAAAATTCTTCCCCCAATACCGATCTGTGAACGGCCTCGCCGCATCCCTCCAGGGTGACAACCGTCCGTTGTCACCCAACACCCAGCAAGGCGACGTGCGACGCCGTCCGCAGCTCCTCCCGTCCCGCGCGACGCCCCACGTCGCACGTCCTGCTGCTGCAAGCGTTCCTCTCGGATCACATCTTCCATCTCCTGGTCTTTACAGCTCAGGAGCCTCAGGGGTCTCCACGCGCAGACCGCGCAGGCGCAGACTCGCCACTGCAAGAACGAAGCTCAAGAGCTGACAAACCGGCAGCTGCCAATGAGGATGCCCATGTGTCCGATCTGATGCGCCTTTTTTTACCTATGCCTGGCAAAGCCTATGACCATCTATTACCATTATAGACCTATACTTAAAGATCTTATATGGCCTATGCTGCCGGGTTCGCCCTACAACACCTCAATAGGCCTATCTTGGGAGATGTCTGAGAGCACGTCGTGATCTCCACTTGACACTGAGCACGTGCAAGTCGTGTAGTTCAAACAAACTCAAAAATCTTGGATTTCCCAACAGATCTCCAGGCACACACATAGTGAGGTATCTGGTGAATATGTCCAAGGCACTCCTCACCATGGGAAGGCACTTTTTTGTGTCTTTTATATTGACCCATTGAACCTGCAAACTACACCTTCAAATCCCTGGGTTGGGACAAACCCTTTCCAAATGGAGGCTCCTTCGCTATGACTCCGGATTTGACTCTGACTCCAAACACATCGAATCAAAAGCCTACCAGGACACCCCTTTATTTTGTCTATCAACAGCCCCTTAGAGCTTAAAGGGGTGTCAGCAACTAATTAACCTATGGCATACATGAGTGGGAAGGATACTGTAGACCCCCGACGCGTTCAGAACCCCCATCCCTCACTGACTCCAGTGCTGCACTGGCCATCCAAGGCACTCATCACGGATCCTTGGTTCAACGACCCAACGTGGATGGGGATGGTTGCCTAGGGCTCCTGGCCTACCTCTGTTTCGAAGGTGGTTGGGGTGGGTGCCAAAAAGGAATCAACCAATCCAGGGATTCCAAGTTGAACCAGTTTCAATCGGGGCATACTAGGTGGACGTGCACTTTCCTCAGTCCGGGCTTCCTCCAACGACGCACCGCAGTGCGGAGCGCGGCATCTTGCACCGTGACGCAGGCGATGGTGGCGATGCCAGCTCTCCAACCAAGCATGTGGCTCGGATTTGGGGAAATCGATGTGACAGGGGGATGGTGTTTGTTCAAAAACCAGAGTGGTTCAGTCCCCTGAAAGAGGACTACTGGGGTAGATCTGTAGGCTTCTTCAACCGACTTCAACAGCGCTCCACGAAACGAACGGCGATGCCAGCTCGGCCGTCCAATTCATCGGGTCGAATTTAGAGTGGATTAAGAGATATTGAGAGCATAGATGGAACAGACCCTCAAAGAGGTGGTTAACTTATCTGACCCCCCTGACCGATGTCTAAGACATCTTGGGGGGCATCCTGTGCCATCTGAGATGGGAGGTTTGGGAAGTGGAAAAGGGGATTCATACAGACTCTGAAAACCACTGGGTGGTAAGAACACGGAGGTGTATTTTCACGGTTCATGTTAGTCTGTGGCGGAGGGAAACCCTCTAGGGATCATTACAGATCCACATACCCGGAGTGTTTGTTTCACGGTACCTTTCGCGAAGATATGTGGAATGTCTAACATGCTCTATTTAAAACACAACGCTGCAATCACACCTCGCAGCAAAGGCAAAGGCAAGGCGCCGGCGCTCTTTTCTCAGGGTGTCCAACTCCGAGTCTTTCTCGGCCAAGCGCTCCTGCCGAAAACACCGAACGGCCAAACCGGAGAAATTTTGAAGAAACACAGGCAAAGAAGCTTGCCCTTCTTGACCCACAAAAGATTGACTCTTCCTTGCCTGTGTTTACAGGATGGAAACGCTCATCTCTTGTGAGTTTGTTGCTTGGAGAACCCATTTTCAGCAAAAAACATCACATGTGGAAGGTGCAAGGACCACCAAATGAGTCTATTCAGGTGATCACTTGCTGTCACTGCACTTGCTGTCACAAGACCATGCCGCAGCGCCGCATGCCTATGAACAAGCCTGTTGGTCGAGCGGTTTCCTAGACCTCAATGACTAAATCTTGGGTCTATCCCACTACCAGTACTGGATGATGATGGTTCAGTTGTAGGCTCTTCTCTAAAAAATAGTGACGTCCTTGTGGCAACCGACTGCTGCCTGCCAATGGGACAAACCCAAACTATATAAATCCATCAACCAATGGGACAATCCTCCGGAGCTCCCCCTATTGGACCCACTTCGGTCATCGCGGTGTCGAAAAAAACGAGCTCGACTGGCTCTGTGGGATCGTGGGCTCAGTCCAACGTCCAACCGGAAGCAAACTGTAAATCAACGTTTACGACGTAAGAAGCTCCAAATCACTTGTAAGAAGCTGCGAACGCTGACCCTCTTGTCACACATGCCAAAAGCCCTTCGGCTTTAAGGAGGTAATTGGAGGTGTAGGGCATTGTCGTAGGGTTCATCTTGGTCTATTCAAGGTTGCAACTCCTGTAATTGTACAGGTCAAAGTCCAAGTTGGCCACTTTTTCAGGCACCAACTTAGGTCACCAAGCTTGGGCAGATCTGGCCGGGGGGAAACTACTTCTGGATCTGACAGCGCCGATCGGTCAAGAAAGCATATCATACCTAATACCATGGATCTTCCAACTGATAATGAGACATGCTTGCTTTTGCGTCCAGAAAACCAGCCACAAGACCACAAGGTAGAACTGTTACACATAGTTGGAAGATCCAGGAATTTCCCAAAGTGGCCCTTTCTCACAGCTTCAATTCTGAATTATAGCGACTCGTGATGTCTTCAACTCATACATTTCTTTGTTGGATTCCTTAAAACCGAGGAAGCTCCTGGAGGTCCTTCTCCTTGAGAGCTATCGCATGTGCGGTCTTCTCTTTCTCCTCTAAGAGAATCATCTCCCTCAGCTCCTCACCAAACACACATCTGTGCACATGTTTCTTCAGTAGGCTTCCAGCTTTGCCAACCAGTTGGTAGCTGAAAAAAACAGCTTTCAACGTCTCATGATGATGCCGGAGACGCTCACAGGAACCGTCTCTTGGCATTCAGCGGACATGGTTCGCACTCAGCGGACAACTCTTCGACCTTCGCGCATCACTCCTGATTATGGAAACGCTCTTCTTGGAGCGCTTCCTGCATCTCCTCCTGCTTCCGTACCGCTTCCTCACACTGCATCCTGCCAGGTGCAAAACATGTTTCAACCAAAACTGAACAGACAAAGCAAAAAAAAACAAAAACAAACAACACACACAACCCTGGGATTCTCTTCCTCTAGTCCGTCTAGTCCCGGCCTCCACACATATACAGCATGTGTGCGTCCGGGCAGCTCCGATCCGGATCCCGAACAAAAAGAAGTGATCTAAGCCCTCGGGGCAAAGCCCAACAGATCCTCAGGTGGTTGGAAAAAACCTGGGACCTGATCCCCAACCACCTTACCGAAACGGGAGGTGGGAAGATGGTGGTCCCATTCCACCTTCGTCCCCGGCCTCCTGCACCCGTTGGGTTGTGACCAGTCCACCATGGCAGTCTGACTGGCGTGACCCACCAGCCGTTTTTCCTAAAACATCATGGTCTGCCTGGGATCCCACTAGAGGAAACAAAAAAAAGCAAGGCATCTGTGCTCCTGTTCTCTTCCTTCAATGCGTCAATCAAGACATCCTTCTCAATGAGCTGCTCCTTCGCGACGCGATTCTTTTCGTTTTCGCTTTCGCGACCCGACTGTCCGTCCCGCGACGCGTCGCGACGAGACGCCTCGCTGCGACTCGCGGAGTGACCTGCAGTGACATGGCTGGACAAAGCGAAGGACGCAGCGAAGGACTCCGTCTGCTCGATATCATGGTCACGTCTGTCTGTCTCGGTTACTGGCAGGGTTACTGGCGGGTAGGCAGGAAAGCGTGACGCGTGATTCTCTGCTTTTTCACTGCCAAGACCTAGAGGAAGGTACATACAGGTCAGTCCGTCTTCAACAACCAACGAGCGCTTTTTGGAGCAAATTCTGATCCCTAGACCTCTCTCAATACCTTCTCAGGTTCGGCACGGCTGGACCCTCCTAGCGCCAATGCAAAAGTGTCAAACACATCACCGATAGGATTCTTGAACATGAGTAACATGAGGTCAAGGAGCCCTCGATTCCTTTAAAAGACCTGCCTAAAAGGCCTTTATATATCTGGGCTGCCAACCCTATGTTTGCCACATGCAAGTATCTTGAGAATTGCCGTTTTGGTATACTATGATCGACTCTTTACCTTGGGTGCTCAGTTTGCACCGTCTTTGTTGGCCTCAGAGGAGCGAAGTAAAGCCGTGTCTGAATCTATCTCGACCCCTGTTGATCTTCAATGCCAACATTGGTTCCAAAATGCTGGCTACTTTCAACTCAGCACTGAGGCGACGGACCTCCATACCATGGATCCCATGTATTGAATCTTGGACCATTGGCCATTTGGCACCCTCCGGAGCCAGTTGGACATGTGACATGAGCCAAAGAACTATCTACCACATTACATGCTCCAACCCATGTCAAATGCTCAAAAAGCCAGCAGGTTTCCCAGTTGGAAGATCTAGGTATACGTCATCATAAACCCGAATCCACGGACCGGCAAAGAAGGTGAGGTAGGGTGAAACTAACCCTCCAAACACACTCCAAGCATCAACCACCTTGTGGGTATGTCGAGAGAAGAAGAACTTGTCTACGATTCATACTGGGTAGGCCACCAGCCCTAGCCGTGGTGTTCTGTACCTCTCCTGCAGCTTCTTTTCAGTGGCTCGGGCCTCCGCAGCTTTCTCCTTTCGCACTGTTTGGTTGGGTGGGGCAAGAACTGACGGTTCAATGCTGGGTTGAACTACCAGGACCAGCACCCTCACTGCCAGGTCACCACCTACCGAAGTCCACAAGGGTCACCAAAGGAGACCTGTAGGTGCTGGTAGAGATATTGAGCAAGCCAGTGGATCCAAAATACCATACTATAGGGATCAGACCTTCTCAGAAGGTACTTCGACCTTCGATAGGAGGGTGGCAGTGGATCCACAGGGTTTGGGGGTTGAGTTTCTGCCAGCTCAACGGAGAGTCCAAACAGGGTCCAACCACTGAATGTCGAGGGAACATGGCAACTTGTATTCACAAGGCCAATTGCAAAGGCCCGGACCCGTTTGAATGAGCTGGCTCGACCAAAGAGTCACTCCGACACCCAGAATTGGCACCTCGAATGGCGAAGGGGTTCTTCAAAGTGATCTCTTGAAGATCCAAGAATTATGTCTGTTTGAGAACAATAGAGATGTAGATCAACCATTCGCAAACCATCCATGTATGTCGTATTGACCTACGTTTTTCGCCCTGATGGCCTATCCTGTAGTTTTCCCATGCCAGTCCCATGGCTTGTTTAACGAAAAGACGTGTTTTCACGAAGTTCCGGATTATACTTGGAAGAGTCATAGTCAAGTACCATGCTCCCCCATTGCATAGGGTGCCACAGACCTCCTTTTTCGGATGGTCGGCTGAAGCGGTTCAGTTGTTCGAATGGTCGAGGCTGGTGGGGTGAAGGCACATCCGCTTCGGGTCCTGAACTGCCTGAATACAATTTGAATGCGCTTCTTTTTACAGCTATAGCTTGGGTATATCCCATTACCATTACCAGGGCCGCCAGGGCCCAGTGATGATGATGGTTCAGTTGCAGGCGGACATCTCTAAAATAGTGATGTCCAGTGATGTCCTTGTTTACCGAGCTGTTACAGGTAATGGGACAAACCCAAGCTATAGCTGCTCACCATGGACGATAAAGACTACCATAGA
Source organism: Durusdinium trenchii (assembly GCA_963970005.1). Classification (NCBI taxonomy): domain Eukaryota; class Dinophyceae; order Suessiales; family Symbiodiniaceae; genus Durusdinium; species Durusdinium trenchii. Next base: position 183,711 of record CAXAMN010007657.1, read on the forward strand.
GTCATAGAGCCTCCATGAATATCATCCCGATCGCATGGACCACATCGCCTGGATCTGAAGACGTTCTTCCTGTTCCTGCGCGGCTCTGCAACGCGGCTCCGCCACGCGGCTCCGCCACGCGGCTGTAGCTGGTGAGCTCAAAGCTCTGGGCACGTCCCAAACACCTTTCACTCTCAGCTTGGGGAGGTCTGACTGGAGAAGAAACAGACTTATTTAAGGTCTTTAAACACAATGATATTGCGCTTGCCTTGTTCATCCATCAAACCAGCCAGAAGGCAGATTTCGTGCAGGATGAAAATGAAAAAGATCTTTATTGCTAATTGCAGAGTGTTGCGGGCAGCTGTGCGATGCTGCCACCTGACCTGAGTGATCTCTAGAATTGAGTCGACTAATCATGACGGTATGACATGGAGTCCACCAGGTGTCGGACCTTCTCACCACGCGTGATCAGTCTACCCTGAGTCCGAACAGTGGTGCCACCCGAGGCTGCCACCTGCTGCTGTGAGAGGAGCTTTTCAAGCTGAAACCTCGCCACGAGATCGAGTGACGAACGTAAAACCGAAGCCATGAAAGAACAAACATGCCAGCGAATTCAACCACCAAAAGACTGGAAATGTTGGTGAGCTTCCTGATCTCAGGTGGTCATGTCTTCCATTGTCTATCGTCTTCCTGTCGCGACCCTGGTGTACACACGAAACGACGTGGACTTTCTTCTGAAGACCTCGGCGACCTCGTACCCATCCCGATCCACAGAACCCCAGTCCGTCTCGTTTGGAGGGTACCAGTCCACCAAATGCCCTCCGAATGCCCTCCGAATGGCCACAGTACTAGCGATGAGCTCCGTATGGCCTCAGTACTAGCGATGGCCTCCAACCAACCTAGCGATGTGATGCGATGTCCATCATCAAATTGATCCCAGGCAACTGCCCTTCTTCCTTCAGTGCAGCAATCTCAGCCTCCTTCGCTCCGAGCTCTTCCTCAGTGAAAAAGGACACCAGCTCTTGGATCCAGGCGGCCCGGCTTTCCAAAGTAAAAGCAGGTACGACGGTACCCATCTCGTACCCCAATGAACCCGAGCTACGAACGGGTCGACGAGACAGGTTGGGTCTGAACGGGTCTGAACGGGTCGACGAACCGTTTCCAGAAACTCGGTCAGACCACATCAGCGGCAGGGCGCTGCGGTTCTGACTTCCAAAGGGTCCAAAGGGAGTGGTTTGGCACAGATGACAGAACATCACCCCTATGGATCCAGCCCTACCTTCTCAGAATGTAGGACTGGACCCTCCTGGCACCCACCTAACCGTGTCTCCAATCACCTTCTCCATGTATGTGGATTCATAAGGAACGAATTAACAGTTAAAACATGCTTGAGCACTATCCTGGCGGAACTCCATACTTCTCCCGTATAACAAGGAATAGCGTCTTGCAAGCAACACAACAAGAAGGCAGTGATCCCAACAAATTGAACGGTTTCGGTATGTTTTGGTATACTACAAACACTGCAACGCTTGGCTTAGCTCCAATCCAAGTTCAAGGAACCCTACAAAAGGGGACACCCCTCCTGATCAAAATGTAAGATCCTACTTTGGTTCGTCCTACAATCACACAACTATCAAACAAATAGCTTGCATCAATAACCAACCGTCCTTGCTCGCTTATCTCCCCAAACCTATTTCAAGTCACGCATCAAAAAACACAAAAGTGATCTAATTATAGGAAAACAATTGAGGTGTGGATGCACTGGTCATGTTCATCTACTTCTATCTACCTAACCATTCTGACGACAACAACAACAACCACAACCACAACCAAGAACCAAGAACAAGTGCTGGTGCTGCTGTTGTTTGTGTTTTACTGTATAAACATATTGAAACCCTACATCTCAATTATATCCCAACATATCCCAAACACCAAGAACAGTTGCTCACTTGAAACATCTTTCCTAGGGTCCCAACGGGCTCTGGCCTAGCTCCGTTTCGGTTCGGTGGGCCAGGAGTGGGTGCGTGCCAGGGGGTCTGTGCCCACCATCTCTGATGGGACAGGAGCCCCAACGGAATTCGTCAGCCGGTTCAATAACCTCAAGTAAAAAAAACATAAACCACCCAAACAAATCCGAAACCACCACCAGCCCCCCCCCTAAACAGCTAATATTAAAGTACAACATGGAAACCACCACCCATTCCCACTGCAGTCCCATACATTCATCTCTTCTCCTCCCTCCGACCGGACGTGTCTGGGTCGGATGGAACCAGTGGCGCGACCTCCTTTGGGAGGGGGGGAGGGGCAACTGAAAGCCCCCTCCATCATTTCTGATTTCACTCATCTGAGAACTCCTGATGTCACTCATCTGAAACATGCTTCCAATATGTCTGATTCCAATAGTCTTAGTCGAATCCACTTTCGTTTTCTTCCCCAAACGCTCGTTCCTTCGAACCCTCGAACGCCAGTGCCGCAGATCGGACTCCCTCCGTGCCGAGTTGGTTCCTCCGAATAAGCTAACCTCCTGGAGCCCTAGTACAAGTTATAGTAAGAGTCAGAGTCAAAGACATAAAGAAAAATAAAACACATATAGACATGACTTATGATCTGAATTGTCTGTTAAAAATCTGTGTAACTTCCCGGTGTCCCTTCCCGACAGTTCGTGAAAACCAATAAGAAGAAGCGTAGGACGATCGATGGTCCGACCGACATCGTGCCGTCCGACGACACGAGTCCGTCCGACACGCCGAGACTCCTGGAGCTTCTGCCCTTTTCGCGCCCAAAGGTCGGTGGCCTTCTGGATCTGCTCCTGTGGATGGGTGGGACGGTCTTCGCAAACGTGGCGGGAGAGTGTTCTGGACATGGTTGGTTTTTGAATTTGGTTGTACAACAAACATCTATCTAGAAACACATGTCAAAAGATGTTATAGTAATGCATTCATTCTATCATATGCCATCCCGAGGAACATGGGCACGAGGGAGCTCTATACCTCCCATCGATACAGACTCCCTTTGATATGTTTCTGAACTGCAGGTATTTTAGTCGCAAGTGACGAACTGTGCAGTCAAATGCAGTTTTGTTGTATGTTAAAAATTTGTGGAAAAACAAACATGTCATTGTCATTGTCAGTCTCAAAGCCAAGCTAAGTCTCCAAGCAAGTCCAAAGATGCTGGAGTTCTCTCCAGTAGTAAGTCAAATGTGTGAGCTGGGAGGTTATATATAATCTTTCAAGTCTGCGAAATCATTAAGATCAGATCCATAAGCCTTTTGTTGTGCAAGCAAAGCAAACAACTTGAATAGATCCATGCGCATGACGGTGTGTACACACATATGAAGTGAATATGCTCCAGGTGCTTCATGTTGGGCCTGGAACCATGTCAAAAGGTGGTCACTGGCGGATGCATGAGCCTCTTCCACATCAAGAGTCGGTCCATACGACACGACTGACTTGCTTCTGTTCTGGTCAGGAGTGGCCGAAGGTTCACTGATGGTACCTCGCACTTGCAGGGGTGTCCAGCACAAAGCTTTCCAGATTGAGCATATGGTTTCATTCGACTGTGTTTGGACTAACAGGAAGTATATACTTGTGACTCACGACTTGTCAGTCCATATTACATGTCGATACCAAGTGTATTCGACTGTTGATTCATCTCTAGGGCTCCTGTCAGGCATGCTCAAAGGTAGGGACACTCAGCTCGGTCCCAGCTTGACCACAAACGGAGGAATAAAACGACGAAGTAAAGCCGTTCTTGCGCGTCTGTAGGTCTACTCACACCCGGTTGGACCATAAGGGCCTTCAGCCTCTCTTTTCAGTGTGTCCTGTATGCCCTGGGGCTCCAACTACCTCTTGAGAAGGAGGTTGGGGTGGGTGCCAGGGGGGTCTAACCACCCGAGATCACCTGCGACAGGAGCCCTTGGGATAGAATAGAAAATGCTCGACATCATCCGTTCGTTTCAAATTGCGAGAACAACAGGTCCTGACTTTGCAAACGCTCTTCGCGAAGGATGTCTTGAATCTCCTGCAGTTGGGTGGTCTGAGCCTTTTCAAGAACTGATTCTGACACCAACATCGAGCAAGCCAGAGAACCATGTTGCGTGACCGGTCAGAAGATGGTAGAATGCTTGCAACATCAGGTGCGATCTTCAAAGCGACCTCTTGAAACCCAAGTCTCTGACCACTTTGAAGTTTTCACAGTGTGACAGGTACTTGAGCAACGTGTCCTCTGAGTTCAAGTACAACTTGATTGGCGATAGGCCTTTACCATGCAGCATGCAGCAACCAGGGAACTTCAAACAATTTCAATTTGCACCGGCGAAGAGAAAGTGACGACCCTCTGTCAACTCCCGCCTTTCCCACCAATGTCCGGCGTCCTAGCCGGTCACAAAGAACTCGTCCGGATTTTGCTCCCCAGTGGCCCAACTGGGTTCTTGTATGTTCTTGTTGTGACTGCACCAGGATCCACCACACCCTCTGATCACCATTCGGACTCGTCAGTGGAGACACGCGCTCCTTCTCCTTTTGCCGCAGCAGTTCGTCACAGCGCAGCCTCAGCGTAGTTTGGCCAACAGGACGACAGGAATAGTGGTTAAAGCATAGCTGCTTCTATATGCTTCTATATCTTCTATCATGTATAGGGGCATATCACATATCCCATTTGCTTGCAAGGGTCCAAGCAGATACAAAAACGTAGGAAAGACATGTGCCCTGGATCTTCCAACGCAAAACGTTTCTTTTTTCATCAATAACACCGCACACATCGTTGCAATTGGAAGATCCAGGTATAGTCCCACATCCTTGGACGGTTCTGGGTTCCCAGTCCCGCCGCATGGTACCGGACGGCGGGACTGAGCACCGGCGTGAGGTGCTCCTTGGATGGTTAGAGGCCCCAAACGAACCTCAACCACCCCAAAAGAAACTCCAAAGACTCCAGCGAGGACCTTGGGAGAGGGCAACAGGTCCTAATATTGCGAACATAACGAATGGATGCTAACAGGTCATAGGTGAAAGAAAACGTCTTTGCACCCATTGTCTGACCCCAAACTGTCGGGATTCAACCTCATTCCAGGGTTGTTCGACCCCCCAATCTTACCAAGCAGGTTGGACAGGACCAGGGTCTCTTAGGGCCGAAAAGGGTCTCTTGGAGCACCCAGTGTTTGAGGTTCCATCGATCCATTGTTGCTTCCAGGCACCTGTGCTGCTCCTTCAGGGCGTTCATCTTCTCCTCCGAACCAACCAGAAAAAAAACGCGGGTCCGACAGCTCAGCCACCCTCCAACAGCTCACCACTGGAAGAAAAGCACAAACGTGCTGGAGGTTGCTGGTTTTCCTGCATGATTCTACAGGAGGGGCTGGTTTTCCTGCATGATTCTACAGGAGGGTTCACAGGATCATCATGGATCATGTGCATGCTGCGTTCTCACAACCCAAGTAGACTCTCCCGTACAATCCTATAGTTCGTGAGGAACCTTGAAGGTTTGTATAAATAGCAAGGTCTGAACAGTCACTGAGGTTTGTCAGTCGTGAAAATTTGTGTGCACCTGAATCTTCACCAGCACTAATCATGATCATCAATAGACTGCGACTGCGAATCGCTAGTTTACAGAGAATCCCACAAAGGAGTGAACGGTTGCACTCCTGTAGCTCTTGCTCTTTCTGAGCATAAGCCTCAGCTGCCTTCTCCTGGGGAAGAGAGACAAGAGGAGAGAGAGCGAGAGAACAAGTTTTAAATGGACTGCGCACCAATTGAAAGCTGGACTCACTAGTGGCAACGTGATCATCCACTTTTGTCAGCAACCAAACACCCCACAGAAGAAGCAGCTAGGACTTGGCTTCTTCCGTTTGGACTTGGCTTGGCTTGCCACCTACCCACCTACCAGCTACCTCAAGCCTCCAAAGGATTGAGCTGCGGGGACAGGGTTGTTTTCGACACAGTTGAGTATAGGCAATCCATGATGTTCAAAGCCTACAAGTACATAGATACACTGGAACTCACAAACACCGAAATGGAATATGGAAGAACATGGTCCCTTAGCTTGGAAAATGACATTCCTCAAGAAAGAATGTTCTCTTTCCCACTTCTATGTCAGTGAGTCCCAGTGTCTGAAACAAAGCTAAACGTTTGCGGTCTCTACTCGATTGACGGCCTGAGAGGCCTAGCCTCACAAAACCAACCCTGGCGAAACAACACGGCTCGTTGCGGCTCGTTGCATTTGCTTCGCTCATTGCTGAGTCAGTCCCTTAATGTGACGTGTTCATGGTACGTAGGGAAGTGAGTTTAACAAATGGTTCACATGAATTGCTTGATGCTGAAATCACAACATGTTGCTGCGAACCAATGACCATACACTCACCAAACTGGGAATCGGGACCAAACGGGAACCCCTACTCTCGCGTGAACCGGAAGCGATGATAGGAATGGTCTACCGCCATATTCCAGGACCTTCAGTACGTGACCCTTTTGAGGACTCCCAGGATGAGGTCACTTAGGTCCGTTCTAAGGTCACTTATAGACTCCAAAGATGTCACGAACTGAAGGTCCTGGTTCCTGATGTCACCCCGGTCTCGCCTTCTCTTCCCTCATGATGGTCTCGCGCAGCTCCTGGTGAGACTGTCTCTTGGCAGGGAATCGGTCTGAATCCAGAGATGGGGAATACCCCGACCCTGAAAACCAGTGGTTTTGTAGTGGAATTCAATCTTCCAGGGGGACATGGTTTTCCAGAGGGTAAGTCATGCAATCTCCCAATCCGCCAGCCGGCAGCCCCAGTTGCATGATGTTGCATGGAGATATTTTCGCAAGGAAATCACCCATATAGAAACTGCATCTATGCGAGCTCACATCCAACGGCATCGATGGCACTACTGGTTCTTCAATTCTCACTCAAACTGCTTTTCACAGGTTGACTGTCCGATGGTCCTAGTATATCCTAGTGACCACCCCAAAATCAATGGACAACTCAATCCAGTTGGTTGCAAAACCATGAACAATCTAGTCACCACATCCTGACAAAAAATATATTTCTGAACCATATATACCTGGTTCTTCAAAGTGACCTTTTGATAACCTGGTTTGAGGTCACTTAAGCCTCCTAAGGGTCACTGAAAGGAACCTTCAAACGGTCACTTTGAAGAAGCTGGTACATACCCCTGACGGTCTTCAAAAAGAAAGGTCCTCGACAATGCTGAGAAAAGTGTTCTCAAAAGGTACACTCTCGGCATGATGTGGCTGATGTTCTTTTTGAGGTCCCGGACCTTAAAAGGAAGGTCTATGGATCTGGTGATGTCTGGTTGTGATCTGGCTCTCTTCCGATTGCCATTTGCAAGCTCATGAAGCACTGGCCCCTGTTCTGATCGGAAAAGGCCATAATGCCATACGTTCGTTGGTTAGTCCAAAATAGAAATCATTCAGGTTCGAGGACAAATGATCCCCATGGCTCCCAAGGTGTAACCGACCTTCCTGGCAACCCCAACCATCGAACCGAAAGGGAGCTAGGCCAGGAGCCGGACTTGCCCTATTCCCTGAAACCTGCGGTTTTCTGTGCCTCCCCTCATGGGCGCCCTTCGCAGCCTGGCCCATCGATCGGACCTCGATGTCGGTGGTCTCAAAGAGACTTGGGGAGACTGCTGAAGGCATCGACTCCCTGATGGCCATCGGGGAACTTGCCTGGCGCGGCGCGAGGCGAGTTCGGCGTTCTCGCGACACAGGCAGTTCCATGCCTTGGAAGCAGGTGAATGTGCAAAGATATGACTGACACAAATCAATCATGCCATATAGTTGGTGTTTGAACGGAGATGAGATGAGGTATTGGGGCCACCTCTGAATCCTGGCTGAACTTGCGAGTGAATCGATAGAAAGTGGACTCACTCGAAGCTGAACTTGCAAATGTGTATGCCACAAAAGGCATCTTCCTTCCAAAACCTATGCAATGTTGGTTTTCAGAAGTATATAGTACAGCCGGCCCAGGAAGATGGATGGACGGAAGCACATCCCGTACCATTTTTGCGACACGAACTTCTCTTTGTCTGTTGTTTTGTTTGTGTCTTTTGCATACCCACATATCTTCTCAGAAGGTATACTGGACCCTCCATGCCTATGTAAATCGGTAAAAGTGTCTCTAATCACCTTCTCAAAGGGTGGCAGTGGATCCACACATAGGTATAGTATCAATCATGGGTCTAGGTTCCAATATTGGGTCGTTGGGCTGCTCAGTAATTACCATGATTCACTTCTTACCCTGCTAATCTCTTCAATGGAAATTCTGGGAGCGCTTAAACCTGCCAGGGACGATGAACACATTTTCTTCACCAAGCAGGTGAATCACTGTTGATCTAGTGGAGTGGACCGCTCCACGTTCACCCCCACCTTCCGCATGCCTTGCGCAGGCCCACCGCCCCACACGCCCCACGCCTCCCATGGCACACTGGGGACGCTCGAAGTCCATGGGTCGCTGGTGCTCAGTGGCGCACTCTTGGGCAAATCAAAGCCAAAGGTATCGATGTACCTGAGTTGCAGTGCAGGGAGCATCTCCTGTGGCTTGTCAAAAATGAAAAGCCCCCCAGGGCCCCCGACAGCGAGACGATAATCCACTCTGCACATTCAACATGATCAGATCTTGGGTATTATTGGATTACCAGTAACAGTTGGCATTTGCCTTTCTCCAAAACCGTGTTGTTTCATATGACCAACTGCTTACTGCTACTACTGGGACACAGCCTGGGCCTTAGATCCCGATCCCTTAGATCTTAGATCCGACGAGTGGGCTGCCTTGACTGGAGACGGACCGGAGCAACTCTCGAGGTTGACATGCCCATCCCAACAAAAGAGGGAAAGCGGCAAGCAGGGATTATACTTTAGAGTGACCTGAAAACCAACCTTGTTTTTTTCTTCCCAAAAGCACAACTGCATGGATGACATCTTGGAATCAAAGATTTCTGGTCTTTGACACAACTAGTTCCCTTCCGTTCAATTCAAAGCAGCCTTGCACCCTTAGCACTTGAAGCTCTGCAAACCACTTCAATGCCCTTCCCTTAAAAATCTACGAGCCTGCTTGAGTCTGCTTGCCATCTTTCCTCCTCACCTAGGGCTCTTGTCCTTCATCCTCACCCAACCTGTCCTCGCATGCTTATTCGAACACTTTGTTTGTGCACCGGTGAAAAGACAAAACAAAACAATCACCGAGGAGGCGAGGTCAAAGGCCTCCCCCATCCACAACTCTCAAAGCTCCTCTGAAATCTCAAAACTGCACCTGCCACATTTGACGCTTTCTGCACCTGCTAGCGATGGCCTTCAACCTAATAGCGATGGCCTCCAAACCAGCTCCGGTGTCTTTTTGGCCACGGTGCGGCACCAGCGGCTCCGGCTTCTGCCAGCGCGCCATTCTTGGCGAGTTCTGCGGAAAGCAGAGCTGGGCTAGTGGAGCTTTCGGAGGAGCGGAGCTCGGAGCTAACAGCTGCGGAAGCAGAAGCGGAGTGCAGTCCAAGGATTTTTCAAACCTGGTCCGACCAAGCTGATGGAGTAGGATTTCTGGCACGAACTCGATCCCGGTGTGAAAATGAGGTCTATAGTTATATAGTAAGACCTGTAGGACCCTGTGTAGGGATTCGTCAGGAAGCTGGGCTAAAGACGCGAAGACGAACTTCCGCCCCCGCGGATTCGGTCTCTGAAACACCCAAGGGGTTCCGCACCTCGGCTTGAAGCTGGTAAAGCATGGTGAAGCTGCTCTGTGAGCTGCCCCACACAAAAAGCCGGTGAAGCTGATCAGAGTCCCCACCCCAGGGCTTCTGGCCTAATTAGCTCCGTTTCAGTTCGGTGGTTGTGGGGGGGGTGCCAGAAGGGCCTAGCCACCTTCTGAGGATATGCGACAGGAGCCCTAGGGTAAAAGTCGAGAAGCCTTGCTGAACATGTTCACCGGTGACCAGGGTCGATTGAGAAACCTATACATGAAGCATTGAACCGGTGCTAGGGCATTGAACACCTAGATCTTCCGACATCTTCCAACTATACACAAAGTATATGCCATATGCATGCCATATGCCTCTTCAAGAAACCAGCCAGAAGGAAAATCTTCTTGCACAGTTGGAAGATCCAGGAATCGACCACTGAACTACATTGGAGATATGGTTGCTCTCACTCGTTTCTTCAGCGTCCTAGACTACGCTACTCTTAGGGATCTCCAGCCAGCACACTTCCCAAACCGATGGTTTAGGAAGAAATACAAGAAACAACAAAAACATAATTCAATTTAAGGTTTTAAATCAGGGTGCTTTTGCCGAGACCTGAGGCTCTGAAACACCGACAGCACAATTCTGGACAGCACAGCTTCGAACAGATCTGCAGTAAAACAACGGGAACTCATCCATTTTTAATCATTATCACCCCGCCAGCATGCTTGGAACTCCTGCCCCTACCCCATGCCTGTCATCCTGCCCAAGACCTAGATGGACCAATCAGAGAAAGGGTGATGAGCTTCTCCTCAACTTCACTAAGCAAAACACAACCAAACACTGGCATCAGTGCCACACTGCACCCCTAAACCGTGCGACGTGGCCTGGAACTTCGATTTGAGCTCTTCTTCCAAGACCTTGGGCGACTCTCTCCCAAGAACCTTCCACTGAAGAGAGAACCTCCGACTGATGTTCTTCGGGAATGTCAGGCAAGACTGTTCGGAGAAAGACACACTTCGCTACTGGGTTTGGGAGTTTACATTCAACTCATTTTTCGGCTATCAACAGTTTTCCAAGTAGTGGATTCCGGTAAGTTGAAACTGCCCCGCCCTGATTTTTAAGGCTGGAAGTAGACGAGTCTGAAGATGATGCAACACTGCTGGCCAAGCAGAAACTTGAAAAGATTTAGCGGAAGCCGCTAAATTGAAAAGTGAAATGGTGGCTGTCCATCCCTGCCCCTTAGCAATCTAAAGGGAAGCTCGGCAGAGGATCGAACTACGAACGGTTTCCTTAATAAGATTATGGGGCCAGCGCCTTATCCAGTATATAGACGAAGGAATCTTCTTCTGGAAGGAGTTCTTTGAAATGGACCCCCCAGAGAGAAAGAACAACCAATTAGCGGAAGCCACCAATCTCCGGATCGACTGGTGGGGCTGACTTCACAAAATGACTTCTGCTTCTCCCTGGTTCTAGGGCGGGTTGTTTTGGGCGCTCGGGATGTCTAGAGGCTAACCTATTGTTGTCTTCTGCTTGCTGTTCTTCTTTTTCTGCTTGCTGTTCTTCTTCTTCTTCTTCTTCTCCTGTTCTGTTTATGTTTCGTCTTCTTCTTATTACTATGTTTGCTTAATTCTTTCATATTGTTCTTGGTCTGTCCTCTTTTACTGTGTCTGTTTCTCTTCCTTCTCCTTCTCCTTCTTCTGTTTCTTTGCTTTGTCCTCCTTCTTCTTGTCTTCTTGATGTTTTGTCTTTTTTCCTTCACAACCTCCAGGAAAACTAAGCCTGTGATCCAAGGGCTTGGATCACACACCCACCTTTTGATCCATACCCCATGGATCGAGGTATGGATCGTGTGTGGGTTTGGGTGTGTGATCCAAGCCTTATGTTTCTGGCCGTAGCCATATACACAAACATAGATACATGTCCCCTGCTTTGTGACCCACAGCCATATCACTCTTCTCCGCTTTTCCGCGATCAGTCTCCCTGCCTCCATATCCCTGACGTGCTGTTGCTGCTGGCAGTTCCTCTCCTAGCAGACTCAGTGGCCCGACCGCACGCGTTCGTTGGGCGAACGACGTGTGGGCTGGGACGGGACATGACATGATCCATTCAACCATGGACAAGTTGCTTGTCGCCCATCCCATCAAGTCAAAACACACGCACACACACAGGACGTACGTACCTGTTGTTGCTGGATCTTGGATGCTTTCGAAGATTTGTAGAAGGCCTTCTAGGGACAGCTGGAATCCAAGGCTTCAGTCTTCGATCCAGGATGCTTCTCCGGGGAAGCACTTCACGACCCGTGCACCACATTCTCTCCACGGGTCGGAACCAAGAACTGTGACCCAGACCATCTATCAGGCCGGAAGAGTTGCACCACACTCACCAAAGTATGACCCAAACATGTAGGTAACGATGAACGTTCGTCCCATGGATGGTCTGGGTCAACGTATGAAACCACACCTTCGATGCAAAGGGAGCACGAGGGCGGACACAACGCGCGCTTGCGGAGCGGACGCCGCGGACGCGGTTCTCTTCGCACCTGCGTTGCGGACACCTTACCGAAGGAAAGCACCCGACTCCATCGTGCAACGACCCTGAGTCATTCGAGACTAAAATAGGTAGCATCGTAGCAGCGCCTTCAATAATGTGACGTGAATTTCCAGCGCCTTCAAAGATGCAAGGATAATGATTCCGATATCTAGTTGGGAACCCTATAGATAAGTATTTGAGCTTGTGTCTCTCCAAACGTTGCTACCTGTTTAGGAACCCTGGTAATTTGAAAGAACATGAACTTCCCCTGCTCTGCATCTATAAACCAAGTTGAAAATGACCCAAGTCTTAGCGACGAATGACCCATGGCTGATCTCGAATTCACTGTAATTACGCTGCTCCATTCGCTCCTCTGCTGACGCGTGGAACACCTACACAATACTCAGATCCAGCGAGCCTGCGTGAGCTTATACTATTTTCGGGGAAACTCTCCCTGTCCTGTAGTTGACAAACGCTCTTGGCAATGGATGCTGAAGTTAGCTCTCCCTCTCTTTCTGTCTGTCTCCTCATTCACAGACTCCATAATCTGTTGCCATCATTTATCTAGCAAAGTATGTATATACACCTATCTGCCGTGCTCCATCAACACCCATTCTATCCTTTGTAGCAGTTAATCTGCCATACATCAGCCTAATATAGATCTGGTCTATACGGGCATGTTACGTCTAAGGATTCTTGTCTGCACCCCGAGTTAACCGATATGTTTGGTCAGAAGAATGCAAATGTATCCATCGTTCAAACAAGCCTTTGGAAGATTTGACTGTTTAAATCCATGGACGAGTCAGCTTTAAGCGTTCCTCTTCATCCAAAAGATTCAAACAAATCAAACCAAAACAAAAGAAGCAACCAACAACGATGGTATGTTCATATCCTGATGAACCAATCAAACAACAAGTATAATGTCGTTGTTGTGATCTCTTTGTGGTTTCAGAAACCACAAGATTAGGACAGCTATTCATTCAGCTATTCATTGCAGCTACATTCAGTGACTCATTCTGAAGGAGTGTTGCAGTCTGCTCCCCTAAAAACACACCTCTTCTTTGGAGGATCTTCCACTGCTCTCACTGCTTGGCTCGCCGCCTCATTCGAGCGAATAGCGAATAGCGAGTTGCCTAAAAGGGGATGGGTCATAAATTAAGGTGTGTACATATGTATGTAAATAACTAGACACATTAATATCAATAATTTACATATGTATATATACATTATACCGACCTGCATCCCCAAATATGTGTTTTTCCTACCAAAAAGGATGCTTTTCCAGTGACGACAAACCGACTCCCTCACACACCGGTTGGTGGGAGGACACTGGACAGAGGTTTGAACAATTGAGATCCTTTTTTATCCATCCGTCTTAAAACATCTATATATGTGGATCAGCCGCGGTCAAATTGAGAAGTCCATTTCGCGTGGCCAGTGGTCACCATCCTTTAGTCACAAAGGGGTGGTGTTTAGTCCAGCGAGTGGACAATATAGTGGGCACCCGTAAACTCCAGTAAGCACCCTTTTGGAACTGCTGGTAAATTTTATGACAATTATATAAACACCTCTTTCTTTCGTCGGAGGACAATTGGCCGTGTGAAGCCACACTTTAAGCATCTTTCTCGCAGGATGAACACGGGGAAAGGGTTATCAATCTTGGAACCCTTCAAGAATACATTTTGATACAAATACATGTTGTCCTATTTTTGTCCTAATTAGTGCTTTCCGTCCGAGTGCCGGAGGATTCCAAACCCAGCGATTCCGCCCTCGGATGAGTTTCCCTCGAACCGGTTGTCCACCGGTCCATCTGATGGTGCACACGGTGCATGAGCCCGCATGGGAGCGAAGTGGAAACCCCACAGGCCGAGCAGAGCAAACCGGGTGGAGGAGCCCTTTTTCTCAGACCAAACCGGTGGAGTTTCCACGTACCAAAAACCTTCCGTTCGTGAGCGAACTTGAGATCCCAGTGGCGGGTCGGTCATATAGGCCTTGATTTCAGGTCACTTAAATACCAATCCTGTAAGAGGTCACCGGGAAGGTGCTGGTGATCTTTTCAGGGAGTGTCAGTGTCAAAAAAGCAACTGGAGGTGTTGTGAAGAGGGATTCTTAGGACCTGATGCGGGATTCTTAGGGATTCATCTGTCATCGAACCAGTCCTCTGACAGATGGCAACATCTGTCTCCGACCCAAAAATGAAAAGAACTCCAATGAGTCTTTTAGGCTATAGTATAAGGTTCTTCCATGTTGCTCCGTCCGGTCCCATCGCGGTGGCAAAAGGAAGGTTTCCCACCCAAAAGGATTTGACATGTTTGAGCTCAACGAAGCCCTCAACGAAGCCCTCAACGCCGTCAACAAAGAAAGTTCAGCGACTTGCATCTGGACCCACCGTCAGACCGGATGGCGACTCGCATGCGACTCGCCATCCCACGACCGCCTGCGCATGGCACGGCTGCGCCACTCTTGCAGTCGACTCCCCAGGCTTCGCAGTAGCTGCGCGGTGAGGGCAGCGCCCAGCGCGCCCAGCGCAGCAGCGGCCAGTGCAGCAGACCAGGCCGGAAGTCTCGGGCTGCGCAGGGAGTTCAGCTGCACGGTGTTGGGAAAGTAGTGCACCTGAGTCGTACGACTCCATACTCATACTACCAGGCTGCTTTATCAGGCTATTGGATCTTGGATGGTCGGAAGTCTTCTCCCAGTGAAACAGTCCTGGAGTTCCTCCACTGCTGCGCAGGCTTCTGTTTGGACCTGGATAAATCAAAGGACTCTACTGTGCCCACTTTCTGCGGTCTGAACTAAGACTCAGGTAGGTTGAGAAGTGTCTTGGAGAGTTGATGTATGGGTGGCAGATGTCCTCCAAGTTTGCTCTCAAAGGCGAAACAAAGCGAGTCTGGGACGACAACGAGTCCTCAACTGAAGGGAGCAAGAGTCATCCCTCACTATGAACTGTTTGTCCTCCTTGGCAGAGTCCATTTGGACCAACCAAAAATTGTCATTCACACCCAACCCGGAAACTCTCCCGGTCGTATTGCCTGTGTTGCCTTTGGAGATGTGTTCGCTGTACTGAGACGGTGGAGCTCTCAGCCTCCGTTACAAAGTGGAGAGCTCTCCGTTACATTCCAAAGGGTGTGTCAAACTCGCTGGTGCGTCGTTGCCAAGCCTTTTGGTTCATTCCTCCTCAGAGAGTGAGGAGGCAAAGAAGTGGTAGTGTTTTGCTCGTCAAACCAATTTCAACCAGAACGCATGATTTCTCCCACTTGGCTCAGCCTAGACACGGCCCAAACAGCCATGAAGTAGCACAGCACCAGTACCTCTATCCCTCGAGTGCCAAGACTTTTCACCTGGCGCACGAATCCGCAAATACCGGGAAAAGCTTTAGGAGAGAAAGGACGGACCTGGACCAATGCAGTTGTTCCCCTTTGGACACCTATGAATCACCTGGATCACCTGTGGACTACCACGACATGACTATACCTGGATCTCTTTTCAACTCAAAGCAGTGGTGTCCAGTGTCCAATGAATTGAGTGATTCCCCCGACAAATCCAGAGGTTGGAGACAACAAATGAGGAGATTCCCTAACCGCTAACCCTTCAACTATATGCCTCCTCAGAAGGGAGGGACTGACCCAAAACGGAGGTCGTCTAGCAGCACTGTGAGAGAAAGTTCTGCCTTTGTCGAAACATGAAACAACACTTCTCCAAAGAGATGTAGATATGAAAACACTGCTTCCAAAACACATGAATCCTTCCTGCTAGTGGCTTCTGGCTGGGTCAACTGAAATCTTGCCAGTTCTGTCTTGATCTTCGGTCCCCACAAGCCGACCGCTCAAGTCGCCGTGCCCAAACTCGATCCACCTTCGGTCGTTTCCAGCGGGGGCTCAATCCCAGTAGAAGCAAAGCACCGAGCCCCGCGGCAGGCGCGAGGCCCAGAGGGGCTGTTCTGCACAGCAGAAGAACAGCTGATGAACTGAAGAGATATGCGAGCCTGAGATGCGACTTCGGGCCTAAGACTTGCGAAACCAACCTGAAAAGCACGTAGAGTTAGACTAGCCAAGTTTTGAGGGTTTGGAGGGAAGATGGGGGAAGTTAGCTCCTGCCGGTTGGTGGGAGTAATCACAGCACTGCCATAACTATTGCCAAGTCGTATGATTCTACTTCCCTTTGTTGGCCGAGTGACAGCAAAGTGCTGGGACCGAGACGCGATTCAATGGCTCGACCCAGCCTGAGGCGGTGTTTCAACTCGGTTTTGAGATGGATGTGGCTTTCTTAAGACGTTGAGAGACCTGCTACCCGGGAAGCCGGCTTTAGGGTTCTTCAACCTCTCCAGGTACAAAATGGTACAAATACCAAGGTCCATTTGCGGGTCGATGTTTGTTGAGCTGAACACACTCTTAAGCCATACCGTTTTCGCATCTATGAGTTGACTGCTTTTTCCAGCGACCGTCTGTAAGGTGGCATCAAATGTATGCCAGCGCGGCTTGAAGTGTATTAATCACACATGACGTGCTTTATGTAGGTTTGGTTTTACTCCTCCAAGCCGTGTGCGCGGCCAGTCATCCTGAGGCAAGGGGTCTTTGGGAATTATCCAATGGACAATCTGTTTGACTTTATATAAGTCTTGCACGTTAAGAACTGCCATGCTCAAGGGCCTCTTGCTGCTGCTACCTATGATCGACATCAGCGTCTTAAGAAGAGTCACTCAGATCAAAACGAGTTATGTTTTTCTCCACACCTGGTTTCTCCTGAGGATGGCCAAACTCCAGCTTCTGCTTCATCCAACAAAGAACCACAACGTCTTCCCTTGGCATCTCAGCAAAGACATTTCTATTCAACAGGTCTGTCTGCTCGACCCGCCTACTTCTTGCAGGGATGAGCGTTTTCTACTGACTTGCAGGGAACACACATCTTCCCTCAGAAGGGGATTTGTTCACCACTTCTGGGAGCATTGTTCGCAAGCACCGTCGGAGCCTTCAGGTCGGGCTGGACGAATGCCCAGTCCATGAAAACCACCAGCCCAAGGGAACCACCGTCCCAGCGAGGGCGGCGACATAGCCGACATGGCCGACATGCACAGCGAGTGGAACGCGTCGAAGAAACGGACACGAGTCAAACATGACCAAAGCCAAAGCATTCGAGATGGTCGACATTTGTTTTCGCATGTGAAAAACATCAGAATTCGGAGTTTTGGACGTTTCAGGGGTCCAGAAAGGCAGCACCTTTGGACACGTTCGATCTGGAACATTCCCGACACCTCACGTCGGAAGAAACCGACGCGCCGCGTGAGCCGACCCAACTGGAGACGTTGGAGATCGAGCACTGTCCACTGACCCATCCAGACCGATCCATCCAACTGGGGAGACTGTCCGGACCGCCGGCATGTCCAAGGCCGTGATCTCCAAGTGGCAGCAGAAGCAAGAAGATCCCACAGCTCAAAGACGGCAGGTCAGGCCAAAGGAAGCCACCCAGCACTCTGCCAGCCTTGCAGGTCGAAGGCTGGGTATGAAGACAAAAACCGCCCGGGTAGGTCCACGGGACTGGCATACGGCCCATGGTGGTTCCAGCTGATGCCGGAGTTCCTTCTTGGAACTCTCTCCGATGGAGCGAAGTGACAGGATGGGAAGGAATTGGAAAGTGCAGTGCAATTTGTACCATCTAGTAGAGAACCAATTGATCGTTAAAAGCGAGGTCGGAGGTCAAATGGCTCCATCAGAAGCTGATTCAAATTCAAATAGTAATAATCACATGTATACACATTCATATTATAAGCAAGTAATGGGATCAGAATTGGGAATCAAACATAAGCAACACGGTGTGTTGGAAGGAACGGGGTT
Organism: Durusdinium trenchii; assembly: GCA_963970005.1. Classification (NCBI taxonomy): domain Eukaryota; class Dinophyceae; order Suessiales; family Symbiodiniaceae; genus Durusdinium; species Durusdinium trenchii. Next base: position 201,708 of record CAXAMN010007657.1, read on the forward strand.
TGAGAAGGGAACGTTGACCATCGAATGAGGGGTGAACGTGGAAGTAAAAAGGGAGTGAACAATTCAAGAGAGGCGGTGAGTATTGCAGGAAAACTGGGCGGTGAAGTTGGGACAAATGAAGGCCATGATTCCATCTTGGTGATAAGCAAGACTTTGGGATACCCCCCCGTGTCTCTTCGCATTGTACTGACTAGTATCCCCAAATGCCGCTTGGTGCAGGATGTATGTATGATGAACATGCGCAACATGCTGTCAGGACAAGTTTGAACATTATGGTAATCACAACATATACAACTCTCGTATAACTCCATCCGTTGGTCTCCCGGCGACTCATTGTTGACAGTGCTACAACTCCCAACCACTATGAATTTGGACATCTGGTATTGTATCATGCAAAACTCTTAGGAGCATCGTCATTAGGTTGGAGGCCACCGCTCTTAGGATGGAGACCATCGCTACTAGGTTGGAGGCCATCGCTACTAGGTTGGAGGCCATATTCTAAGTGCTGGTTGTTGCAACATGTATTGATATTATGTATATATAGGACTTATTGATGGTCTTTAAAGTGTAGGTTACCAGCTCAGCACAACTCTTTGCGCAACTTACACCTTCTAAAAGCAACTTGCGCACATACAAGTAGCACGGCAAGGCACGAAAGGAAACAACGCGCATGCCCATGGCTATTAGGTATTCAGGTGATTTTCAATGGGTGGCCTCACAAACGAGCTCGGTCACCGAATAAACTGGTAACGCAGCTCGACGCCTTCGTGTGAGCGACATCCAGCAAGGTCAAAGCCAGCATGAGTGTGGTGAGCGACAGAGTGCCGGTGACTGGGGGATTCTCATCTTCTTCACCTGGGCGATGAAGAACGCGTCTTGAGAAAGAATGCGATGATAACAACACGTCTTTTTGGGTTGAAGGGCATGTTGAAGGGAACATACCTCGAACAATACTAAACGCTACAGTGTACAAGTACCTGTTTTCCTTTATATAATTTTATAGAGTCATGTCCTTTTGGAGTCAACAACCCATGTGTTCAACAAGCTCCTCTTGGTTTGTGTAGTTCCAGCAAACCCGTCTACGTCAACCAGCTGCTGCAAAGATGAATTTCAGAAGGAACATAATTGTCAGAGTCCAGGTTCACGCCTCACAATGCTGCACAACCTATCAAACCTCAGCGACTGGACTCATTCAAAGTACTACTACACTAATCACACTCTTGGGAATCCGCCACCTCCAAAACACATTGATTCAAGCAAGTGTCAACAAAGTTCACATCTCAAATCGCAGCTGGAATACAGACCTACTCCCCATCTCTCTGCCAAGCCCTGGAATACTTAAGACTTGGGGAAACGGTTGAACACACCAAGGCATTACAAGTGCCTTTTGCCTTTCTCTTTGGACTCACGCTCTTTGCATCTTCCACGCCACTGGCCAGTGCATCGAGGCCTTCGTCCAAGCGCTGCCGGGCGCCTTGCCGGAGCTGCCGCCAGGCGCCCAGACCGTCCGTCATGGCGCCCAAGAAGCCCTTCGACTCCTGAAGTCACGGTGATGGGAGGAGGGCGGGGTGGATGGGCGGAGGATGGTTGGACCGGCTTTGAACAACAACAAAAAGGACACATGACACATGTGTATAGGGGTCTCCCCTGCTGGGCACGGTTTGGGTCTATTTCCCCTTCTAGGAGGGTCGTGTTGTGGGAGGTCTCCCTGTGTTAAAACATGTCAATACATATGGCTATAGTTGCCACAGGGATGTTCTTGTTGCGTTTTGAGATGGTGCTGGATCTATTCCATAACCATGTAGGATGCGGTGCAAACCGCAAAGACGAGAAATGATACACGGCATTCCGAGCGCGAGCGTCCAAAATCAGGCCACCTCGCTAGAAGAAAGGCGCTCAAGTGGCTTCGGTGCTCAAATGGCATCGAGCGAAGGACCGAACTTCGACTCAGCCGGTTCAGCCTGGGGTTTGATCTCGTCCAGTCCTGAACCGTTTGAACCACTGGTTATGATACTATTGGGTAACTGGATCCACCGGGCTGGAAAAAACAAACAAGCAACAGGATCATTTTAAAGAGATTCGTCAACTCAAGTCATGGTGGGGACGTTCTGAATCGTGTGTTTCTGAAAAGGTTGCGGCCTTAGTCCGCACAGAAGATGATTCCTGTTTCAGCCTATAGAAAGGACACAACAACTCACCCAACTTTGGCAGTTCCAGTTGCACCTTAGTTAAAACATATATATATATATATTAGAAGTTTACAAAGGAACGTATTCCTTGGTTAAAGTTTCACGTGTTTCCCTTGGTTTAACAACTCATCCAACTTTTTACACAGTTTAAAACATTTTACAGCACCACCTTGGGCACAGGACACGTATTCCTCCAGGATCCATCGTCCTTGGCGTACCCTGAGTGCCCAAGCAATGGCGGCAATGGAGGATCCAAGGTGGTAAATACCCGGAGTGCCCAAAACCGTACCTGGCAGTATACCGGTCATACACCCAAAGATGTTCTTTCTGCCTGCTTCTCTACCAAAAAGGGACTGCTACAGCTCCGAGATCTCGACGATTGTTTTTTTTCAAACAGCACTGTCCCCCCACCGCAGGTCCTGTTCCTTGCCAGTGAGGTCCGCAGCAGTGTCTGCTACCTTCAGGGCGGCGTCCAGTTGGCTCTCCTGGGCCCCCAGCCAACCTTCCACAGTGTCGAGGATCCTGAAGCGCGGGTGGAATGATCGCAGTGCGGTACTTATATCCAGTCCATACCCAGCTAGTGCAGCTATACTTATATACTGTAGGAGTATAAGTTATATATATATAAATAGGGAGCAAGTTGATGATTGATTATGGTTGCGACTTGAGTCCAACGCCACAATTGTCTATTGGCTCTCAAACATTCTTGGCCCTCTGTGTGCTGGTTGAACAGAATCATCTGAGCTGGCGATGTTGGCAAAAGGCATCAAGTAAGAGACAATCACAGAAAATTGTGCATTGAGGATGGTTTTAGGATGTTTTAAGGGTCAATGAAGGAACATCATGTTTCGCATGTTTCATACAAGGATTATTGTCGACTGATTCATCAGCTTTCTGACGGTTTCAACCCCGAGAGCGAACAAACAACCATAGAAACCAGGCGTTTTTCAACGGCGCACCACCCCCGCAGCCGTCAAGGTCGACCCTGCAGCAACTGGGCGATGTCGTGGTGACCTGTCTGAGTTGCCCAAAACAAAGCGCTTTGGCCACCCGGTCCTACAGCATTCATATCAGCACCAGCTTTCAGCAAAGTTCGGACCACTTCCAAGTG
>CAXAMN010007657.1:205017-215345 GCA_963970005.1 Durusdinium trenchii
TTCATATCAGCACCAGCTTTCAGCAAAGTTCGGACCACTTCCAAGTGCCCATTGCCAGCTGCCACAATCAAAGCTGTTTCACCATCTTGTGCTGTAGCATCAATCTCACTGCCAGCCTCAAGCAAACATTGCACCACTTCCAACTGGCCATAACCAGCTGCGGCAATCAAAGCTGTGTAGCCAAAATCCGTCTTGGCATCCTTTTCGGCGCCGGCTTGTAGCAAGGTTTGTACCACATCCAAATGGCCATTGCCAGCTGCCAAAAGCAAAGCTGTTGCACCACTGAATGCTGGAGCATCAATCTCACTGCCAGCCTCAAGCAAGCATAGTACCACGTCCAAGTGGCCATTCTGGGCTGCCAACATCAAAGCAGTTGCACCACCTGGACCCACAGCATCCATTTCAGCACCAGCTTCCAGCAAAGTTCGCACCATGTCCACAAAACCATTCTGAGCTGCTGACTGCAAACCGGTTCTTCCATGCGCACCTCTCACGCTGGGATCTTGAGGGGAATGAAGCATCTGTTCAACTTCACCCAAGTGATTCTCAGCGCATGCTGAAACAAACTCTTGGTTGGCCACAGCGCATGCTGACTGCAAGTCCAGCACCACCAACTGCAGACGATGCGGACCAGACCATGGGACCAAAGGATCTTGATCCCCCAAGTCACCCAGCTCCGCATCTATAAGTCTCAACTGAAATCTTGACACCTTCATCTGAGCTGCCAGGAACTCTTTCAGTGCCCTCACAGGTGCCTCTCTCTGCATGATTGGACCAAGCTCCTGCTTTTTTGCTCATGTGCAACATGTTTGAACAGGCTTACAAATACCTAGACGTTGAAAGACTATGCTTTGCCCTGGTCAAGGTAGGGGAAGTTCTCTTTCAGATCCCAGAAAGAGCATTCTATTTCATGCTCTTTATCTCTCAGAGCACTTCGTCTCCCCCAAATCTGAACACGCCCTGAAGTCCTCCTCGCCGAGCTCAGCCACCTGTACGGCAGACATGTTGAAGACATGCAACATCATCGCCGAGTCCCCGAGGGAAGCATCTGCCTCGCCCGCTGCCAGCGCACGGTCCCGCTCCATGTGGCGCTCACACGCTGGGCGGTTGACCGCCTCTTGATTCAGGGGTCTTTCAAATGGCCGGAATGTCATGTCCAATGGTCTCATCGTGTTGTTGCTCAGCTGAGCCAACAAAAAGAGTATTATAGTGACACTATGTGACACTCATACCCAAAGGTGTTTGCTCAATGTTTCTTCACAGCTCCGCGTTCGGAAGCAAAGCTCACTGATGAGTGAGTGATGCCAGGCCGTAGTCACTTGATGCGAAAGTGCCGGGAACTTCGAAAACATTGATCCCGAAAAGCAAATAGCTACGTGCATAACAACATATATATATATACAGTATTATACAGTCATACATAGGGTATATTATGATATATTATGATGGTATATGTATGATTGTGTACCTAGCACTTCCAATGGGTGTCCAATTGTGACCTAGGTGGTCCATTGGTAACCCCTTGGAAGCACCTAATATGTAACTATACATGCATGCTTGCAACTCATGGTGTTTTTAATAAGCGTCCGTGTCAGCGAATCCAGTCTTCGTCGCGAGTGCTAGCTTTTGCCCAGACTGAGTGGGCGGACCCATCCCGACACCCAGATTTCAGCAACTGTCCTCACCAATCGAAAAGAAACGGGAGCCTCTTGTTACTATAGTAGTAATGGCCTCCAAACCTTAATAGCGATGGCCTCCAACCAACTAGCTTTTTGTTACTAGTTTTTCCGGTGCCTTGTTACTAGTCGTGGGCCGCGAACAAAGCAGTGCGCCAGGGTTCACATCTTCCCCAGCCTGGTCACCCAGCATAAAGGTCCACCGATGTCCACCGTCCCTCAGCCAAACAAGTCACTGGTCACCGCCTTTCTTCAGATCCAGCTTGGACCTCCCATCATCCACGAATCGCTTCCAAACCACCTGCGCGGACGCTGATGACCGGTACACATGGTGTGCTGTCTGATGCGCAGTGGTCGGAGTCTGGAAGCCTTCTGCTTTGCACATTTGCTCTCATGGGTGAAAGGTCTTGCATGAGTTCCTGCCTATGTCTGACATTTCATGCACAGCAAACATTGAGTGCACCTAATAATCGACCCTCATGAGAACCTCTAAAGCCATATATATATACACTGTATATCAATATCCATACATTGGGTGTTTTTGTGCCTGATGGTCGAGAACAGGGAACTGCCAAGCACATTCAATAGATCTATCTATTGCATTCTTTGTGTCCAAACCTCTTTTAATTGACCGAGTTCAACTGGGTTGTGCAACATCAAGGTGTTCCAAGAACTCTTAGCCAACAACCAGCTCCACGGCCCCGCTGCAGAGCTTCTGTCTGTGAGACCCTAAGAAGACCACGGTAATGTATTTTGCTTGCACTTGAATCAAAGAAGTTGTTGGTGATGTTCCAACTACCTCCTGAGGTTCGATGGTTGTGGTGGGTGCCAGGGTCAAACCACCGAACCTGAGGATAGGACAGGAGCCCAAACGGGGATGGCCTCGACCGCCCGAACTCCTTCGTTCCGGTGACCCGTGTTTCAGAGTGACCAGGCCCCTTATGTCGACAGCCCCTATCAGCAAGCTATACTAAGTGCGGGGTTGGTGGATGGCCATTTCCAGGCAAAGGTGTTTGTTGGCTCTACACCTCCATTAATAAACACTAGGTCACTAGGCATGGCACATGACCTTGTAGGGGTCCCTAAAGAACCGTCGTAGAAGTCTAGTCTTGCCCATGCTTGATGACCCAGTCCGAAGTACCTACCTGCAGGACAAATCTCTTGGCTACTGATGCCAGGGCCCAAGTGGATACTCAACAAGCACCGCAGCCCACCGGAACCGCTCAACACTTTGTCAAATCATCGTGTCATGCCAAGGCACATAGGGTCCCAGAGCAGAGGCTGCAGCAAGGAGCAACTGATGCCAGGAGCGCCAAGAGAAGAGGTTCACCAAGAAAAACCTCAGGTGGATGGCGACATTTGAACAAGCAATTCCACACTACCTGCCCCGATATAGCTGCCACGTGGCTGCCAGTTGAAAAAGCTATATCCGTTCTTGAACACGCTTGATCATGCATTGAAAGATATGCTCTATCCATTTGCAGGAACACTTTATCACACATGTCTCCATTTAATGAGCGAAAAGGAAACAAAGCTGCAGGGCACGGAATCCACAGCTCTCAGCTCGGACCAGCCGCTGGAAAATGCCCAGCGATAGAAGCAGCCTCCAACGATTGGTCCAGAAGGTGATGCTGCTGCATCCTGAAGATCATGGCCCAATGCGTTCGTACAAGGGATGTAGAGATTGACCACCTGCGTTCAGCATAGTTCAGCCAGTTCTTCATCTCTGATCTTTTTGGGATCATCTCTGACCTTTTTGGGATAGATCTTGGGTAAAATCATGTTGACATGTAACGCTTGGATACTCCAAGCCCAAAAGAAAGGCGTCCGACAGCGTTTTTGCCACTTCACCTCATTTTGTCAGTGAATCCAGCTTACATAACATTCCAAAGACTAAAGCCACAGACCTAAAAGTGATTTTATGTACCCTACACCTCCAAGTACCTCCTCCGAAGGTATGACCGGACCCTCCTGGCACCCACCCCAGTCCCACCAAACCTCAGGTTCGGTACGACTGGAGGCGGAATGGGTAGTGGTAATGAACTATAGGATCCTCTGTCAGGCTATCGAGATGTCTATCAATATCCCCGAAAGGTCCAGGTGATTCAGCGTGGCCATGACCACCGAGGGTCCGGTGGGTCGGAGGGTGGGGAAGGCAACCTGGACCTGACTTCAAGTACCTTTACACTCCGACTCACTAACATGGAAATGGAAAAACCCACTGTTTGTAGAGGAAAGTAGTCTTCCAAGAGGCCATTTTCCACTTCCATGTTAGTGAGTCAGAGAGTACCCATTTTCGGGTCAACTCCAGGTATGCTGGGGTGCTTGCTGGTATCAGGAGGTCCATGGGGTGGCCAGACCACGCACCGGTTTTTTTGACCCCTTGACCCCGCTCCTGGCAAGGGCTCCGCGTGCTTCACGGCGGTGATCTCTAGGATCCGCGCCGTGACCACGAAAAGGCTGAGGAGGGCACCGGTTGCCACCACAAAGGCGTTGCATGGGCAAAGGTTTAAGGTCGCAATCGATGCCAGCAAGAGTCCTGAAGGCAACAAGACGTATAGCATCGTATAGCTGTATAGCATCTATTGGGGGATATCTTCACCTGCAACTAGACATTCCACTGCCACCCTTCTCAACTTCTCAGGTTTGCTATGAGTATGTGGACTCGACCCTTGATACTTGCAAGGCGTGTCGATCACATCCCCATGCCGAGCTCGGGTGGCTTGGCTTCGCAGCTCGGGTGATCAGGTGGGGGCCACAGCGGGTCACCAAGTCACCTCGGTCATCCTCGGTCCAGTCTCACTTCCCCTCCCGAAAACTCACATGGACCCCTGACGATTGGCCCCTGGAAGAGTGTCTTCCTCTCTTTAGGGGGGTAGACCATTCCGGGGCATGCATCCGGACCACCGAGTTTCGGGAGTGGGAAAACTGCCCGGCACCGGAGGGAGGGGAGTCTCCCCTTGACCGTTGCACGAAGTCGCCTCCCTTGTTGGGGTGAAGGTCATGAAGGTCATCCATCCCGGAAAGCACTTGCGGAGGTCTGTTGCAACGGCTAAACCGAAGGCTGTGCAAATCGAAATCGAATGTCCAGTACCTTTGGAGAAAGCAGCATCCTCTGCCAAAATGGAAAGACCAGGTACCTTTGGAGAGCATCCCAACTGCATGTGTGACGATGGTGCCACGTTCTCTCCAAACACCAAAACCTGCCAAAACGTGAGAATTGGTCAGAACACGGGGGCATAGCCAAGATTGATGTATTTGCACATGTCCATTTGCTGCAGATGTAGGTACCCTTCTCCATTTCCAGACCAATCAACAAAGCCCATAGCTAGCACCAAGCACTCCAATTTGACAAAAAATACGGGGTCTTTCTAGGGCTGCATGATTCTATTCCATAGATGGGAGTGCTTGGGTATAGATGATGTGTTGTTTTTCTTAAGTTGTGTTGTTCGCTTATTTTTCTGCAGCTTGATGGGCATCAAGCCACGAGCCGCCGAGCCGCCGCGCCACGCGTGGTACATCCGGGTTGGACACCCTGGTTCGGCCGGTTCCGGAAGCAGTTGAAAACAAGAGCCTCAAGAATACTTATATTGTACACTTCCGGGTCTAGCCGATCCCACATGTGCCCAGCGTCCCAAAAGATAGGTGGTCAAAAAGAAGGGCCCTCCCAAACGCTGCTCTACTGATCGCCCCAAAAGTAGCAGCAGAAATAGCACGCTGGAGCTCTGCAAAGCACCTGAGAAAAGAAAAACACAGACACCGATGGTTCCGAAAGCTGTTTTCTACATGTTTCTCCGGTTGGTGGGTGTTTTGGGTCTGAGGAAACTGCCCAAGATCCGATGTTTCTACCGGTCAGCAACCGGCTCTGGCCCATGGAGGTGTTCCCTAGCCCACAGGCAATCCCAGAACAGCGTAGGCAAATGATCCTGGACGATGTCAGGGGGTGTGAATGTGTCATACCCTAGGGCTCCAACCGCCTCCTGAGAAGATGGTTGGGGTAGACTTGGGGGGTCTAACCACCCTAGGGATACATACTAGTCCCAAAGGTTTTGGTCACTATAGTACTTGTACCATCTTGTGCCCAGTTTCCGACGTACTGCGAGACTCTATAGGTGCCACATGATCGGAACATGTCGGGGTCTTTCGGTCTTTTCAACCATGTTCCTCATTCCAAGTCGTCCCGCTTGAACCCGTCGATTGGTTGAATCCGAAACCAATCTTCCAGGATGTCCATCAGGAATGCTTGGAGAGTCTGGACGGTTGGATTTGATGATACATGATCCACGACTGATGGATGGGAGGACTGATGGATGACTTGAAACGGTGAAACAACACCAAAAAGGACGTCAAACGAGTTGGTGTTCTGATTGATCTCATCACTTCCAGGGCTCCACCCAGCTGGCTCCACCCAGCTCGCAGCTTGCATCCCCGGTCCCCAACAACGGGCCAAAGACCGGCCCAACGAAGAAGCACTCCCCCGGGTGTACTCCCGTGGATGGGGGACTTCTGTTCTTTTCCGGCTCAGCCCAGCACCGGACAGCGCGAAGCAGGGAGCGATTTGGGACACGACGTGGCCCATGTGCACGCCGCGTAGAGCGCCAACGCGACGCCAGGGTCTCAGCGCCTCAAGCGGCGCGGTACGGAACGTGGTGTCCAAAGAGGTCGGAAGGGGACGGCATCACGACGGCGGGGGTTCGACCATGTTCCAAGGAAATGGAGTGCCAAGCTCCAGTCCTACTTTCTCAGTCTTTGGACCCCCAGTTGGGGGGAATCTGTCCCAAAGATCATGCCGAAAAGAGGCCGTATACTACTACATGGGCCCGTACTTTCGGGTCAAGAGATCATGGGATGATCATGCCGTCCAGGGGCTTCCCAACGGGTCACCGTGTGTGGCATTTTGGAGGGCTTGATCTGTGTACCCTATGGAGTTTTCTGCGAGACAGCATCTAATGTTTCTACTAAGTTAAGTAGACTCAACTAGACTATCTGGTTCTAAACTTGGTTAGGCGATATGAGTAATGGACAAAGTCTACGGTTATAAGAACCTATTGGGGATGGTCATGGTCGGCCCCCCTTGCCCTTAACAGGCTAAAGGAACCACAGGGTCTTATTGTCCAATCCTGAGAGCAAGATTTTCCCGCCGAACCTCAAAACATCAGGGTGCACCATTTGTATGAACCATCAGAGAGACCTCGGACAACCCCAACCCGTTTTGGTCTTTCTTCCAGGGGGGCCGTTGTCTGGGTTCTCCCTATTCCATTCTATGACACACCCTAAGGGTCCCGGACCATCCTGAGGATGTCCTTTGACCCCCCCAAGACCATTCTCTGGAAGTACGTACTCACCTCCGTTCGACCCTCCGAAAAGGAGGTACCTGGACCCGAACTGCGACACACATGCAGTTCTGTTCGTCCCAAATGCGGTCCAGCAAACCATCAACGCCCACGTCAGCATCACCATCGAAGTGCTCCAGGGCGTCCGTGCGTACGCCACGTCCGGGGAGCGTAGCACACTCACCCGGCGAGCGACTGCGTTTGACGGGTGGACCGGTCGACTTGTGTGGCACACGCGACATGGCCCAAGAGCAAGCATGACTTGTTCCTTTCTTTTTCTTTGTTTCTAATAGCGATGGCCTCCAACCTACTAGCGATGGCCTGCAACCTAAGAGCGAGCATGGTTTTTTGTGCGAATTCACGTGCGAGAACTTCATCTTGGAAAGGGACCCTAAGTGTTCTATGCAACCAATGCATCCTTGTTCTGGGACTTTCTCAAAGGGCATGTGATAACATGAGTTGACACCGGATCAGCAACACCATGTTATATCTACTCTTCTTACAACATCGTTGCCCAGTTCGGGCACTCGTTCATGCAGTGCTCGGGCCGGGAAGGGCACTTACAATGTCGATACATTTGGAACGGAAAGCTTTGAACCAAATGCCGGTCACGCCGACGACAGTGGAACTTGAGCCAAGTCAATTAGCCAGAGGAAAAACACCTTGGCATAAAGAAACCTATAGGCGAGGCTGAGAAGACCTTTACCTGGTTCAAATCTAATCGTTGCTTGAATCAGCTGCAGGGGTGCCACATTAGCCGTTCGTTTCAGAACGGGAACGGAATGAAGCACAGAATCGTTCCTGATATTTTTGAATTGCCCGAGATTCCAAAAGGAATTGCCAAGATTGTGAAGAAAAGGACATTGTGACTACATACTCTGTTCACCTCTATCTGGGCGATCTTATGCCCAAATGAACACTGCCTGAGCCAACGATCCATAGAAATCAGCAGAATCCGAACCCTATGGATCCTATGCTCCAGTTCCTGTGCTTTCGCCGGTGCTTGGGTCCGAGCCCCTCTGCTCCGAAGACAAGCCGATTCCCCGCCTAACCCGTCTTATCTATGGTTATAAGAGATACAAATATAAACCTCTGCAAACCAAAGAATACAATATATTATTTACCATTGCAATCATGCATGCAATTATTTACAAGATGTTGTGGTTTTTTCAATAACCAGCCCTCCCTTTGATGGTCCTCGAGACGTGGTTTTTCGTCGACCGCGGAAAAAAAAAGCACCTGCGCAGCGTGACCTTGATGCTCCTCCAAGGAGGCCAGGTGTTGGCTGTTGGACGGCCATCAGTGTGTTGTTTGGCGGTGTGATATGGTGTGATGGTTCACAGATCAAACGCATGCCAGGTGTTGTGTCCGATTCTTTATCACGACAATTGATATACTGATATAGTTATTATCACCAACATCACATAATTATCAATTGAAGTCCATCGCTACGTTTCGATGTCCTTTTCTCTATCAGCTCACCCTCCCCACAGGGATCCACTGCCACCCTCTGAGGTACGGGGATGCGTTCGACACAGCTGAGACGCACCTACGGAACCTACAGTAGTGGTTCAGTACACTACGACGGGATCCCTAGGGTATCATCCGCAGCGTGACATTCAGCGTCCACGTAGACCGTACGACCAGTAGACGGTGCGATGGGATCCCTATACCCAGACACTCCATGTATGCCATATATGCCTACATTGGGGTGGTTTGAGGGGTCAATGTAGGCATATATGGCATACATGGAGTGTCTGGGATAGGGAGCTGGATCCAGTTTTGGACGTCGAAGGGCCTGGACACGATCCGAATCTAACAATTCGATGATGTCCGATGCGGAGGGGAACTGGGGGACGACACTGGGTGTTGACCGACCTGGGGAAGACCCAAGTGCTTGAAAAAGAACACATGGAAAAACAACACACCCAGTCGTTGCAGCGCTGCTTTTCCTCCATAACACATCGTCCCATACTCCCCGGCTACTCGCGCTCCGCGCAAGCCCTTGGTCCGTCCACGCGACCCGTTCGACCCGGCCCCGCGTCCGAACTGGTCAGGGGTCTGGGGGGTCGAAGCCATCCAGTGACACGGAGCGGAACAAGACACTGCTCCGCTGTGCTGGGCGGAACAGGTCGTCTCCTTCAAGGTCCTTTCCAGCGCAGCCTCGTGCTGCTTCCTTTGCTCCTGCTCACATTGCAAACAAAGCCTCATTGTAAAATTGTCTAAAAACCTGGTTTTTCCTGTTTCCCTCTACAAAAAACATGGTGACCATGGTGTTTGTATGTGAATACTTTTGAGGGCCGCGGCCACTGGTAATTGCCACAATGCCATCCTTAATCGGCATTATTTTTTCACCTGCTGAATGTCTGGCCCTCCAGCATAGAAAATATATGCGCAACGTCGCAGAGAACAAAAGGGAAAGGCAACACCGCAGCACAATGTCCGCTGATCAACCCAAGTTGGCACAAACCGATCAAGTATCACCGCTCTTCTCAAGACAAAGCCGCCTCCAAGCCACTGTCCAGTGCAGCAGTGTGTTTCAGCTTGTGATCCTTCCGCCAAACGTGGCACAAGCAAGGAGAAGTAGCACCACCAACAAACTATATGATACATGCACATGTTAAGACCAAATTGAAGACCAGTCAGTGCAAATTGCTTGACATCCTAGCTCCACATGAGATCCGGTGAAACCTCTCGTGATCTCTCGTATCCTCCAAATGGCGCCAGTGTTGCTCATCGTTCTCCTTGCGTCACGTCAAAGCAGTTCATTCACCATTGGATGAGGAGCTGGGCGTTCGGAACATGACCATGAAGGAACAATGGGTCGTCTCCTTCAAGGCCCTTTCCAGCATAGTTTCATGGACTTTCTGTTGGTCCTGCACACATCATAATGATGTCAACCGCATAAAAACGCTCAACTGTTTACATTACAAATGCCCTCATTGCAGGAGGTTGTAGTGATGCTTTCACCTGCTGAATGCAACTAAGACATAGCCTTTCACATGCGCAGAAAAAGCATAATGCATGCACACATCCTCAATAAGTCCATAAGGTCCCCTCAAAACAAAAATATCACAGACAACACGGCACTCTACCGCTATCCCTGAATACAAAAAGAATGGCACACAAACAAATTATCCGACATTAAACACCTCCAAAGCACTTTCCAGAGCAGCAGTGTGCTTCACCTTGTGCTCCTGCAGCAGCCGGATCGTTGCCAGAAAATCCAAAATCCCAAATATAGCTCAAACCTATTGTCTACACTGCCAAAAAACAACCGGAATTGAACTAAATCCTGACAACTCTCCACACAAGACCT
>CAXAMN010007657.1:217069-244697 GCA_963970005.1 Durusdinium trenchii
TCTCCTCACGAAGCTGCGCGGCGGAACTCAACAAGATCATGCCCAAGCCTACTTGGCCCTTCATTGCTTTTGTGGGATTTAGACTGACCGTGGCATGCAAAACTGGTCTGACAGCCACACAATCTAGTTTTGCACCCATGGGGACAACCAGCTGGGCAACAAACGCCAGTCAAGGAACAGAAGGTCTCCTTCAAGGTCCTTTCCAGCGCAGCCTCATGGCCCTTCCTTTGTTCCTGCAAATAGGATGACGCCAACTGCACAAGCACTCTCAGCTGCTAATGTTAACACCGAATGCCTGGCCCTCCAGCTTTCTGTGAATGTACTCAGTCTTCTTCAAATGCATAAGGAGGTACTTGCAGTCTCGAAAAGGCAGAAAAACAACAAACACCAGAATACAGCGCACCAACGCATGTTACAACACAGTCAGGCACAAAAAAATCAAACATCATTGCTCTTCTCCAGTCACACAGCCTCCAAAGCACCTTCCAGCGCAGCAGTGTGCTTCACCTTGTGGTCCTGCAGCAACCGAAGGGTTGCAAGAAAATCCAAGAGCCTTTGTGTCAGCCCTGCATCATCTTGAGGTCATCCAGAATTCTCGCTTGTGATGGGAAAACACACTGGCAGTTTCAAAAGGTCCATGGCGAACATTGGCGGCCAGAATGGAGCCAAACATTGCCATGGCCAACTGGCCAACAGTGCTGGTTACTAGCCAAATGTGCAGCCAGTTTGCTTCCTGGTCAAGGGAAATACAACACCAAAGCAACCTGTTCAATTCACGGCGCCTCCAAAGCACTTTCCAGGGCAGCGGTGTGCTTCATCTGCTGATCCTCATCATTTCCGGATCGTTGCCCACATGAAATTCCCAGAACCTGTCGATGAGGATCACTTCCTATTGAACACTTTAAAGACCATCCCAAGTCTGCTGGGCACAAACTCTTGTCCTCCAAGCTCCGGCAGTGATTTTCATCGTTCTCCTTCAACACTGCAACGCCAAACACATGACACAAAGCGCATCCTGTCCGCCAGTGCAATATGAATGCACGTATTTGCCAGATTTGGACTGCAATGCAAGGAATCCTTTCGCGACATGATTACTTTTGGGACAAAAGGGCTCCTTCAAGGCTCTTTGCAGGGCAGCCTCATGAACCTTCTTCTGTTCCTGCAAACGGCGTCACCAAATGCACAAAGCCTCTCAACTAGTCGCGAACTCGTAGTTTTCGGCAGGGGGAGGCGGTAAGGTTATCACCAGCTCACACAAAGCAGCTTTCTTGGGCAGTTGTGCTTGTACTGTGCATGATCATACCTATTTGCGCTCGCCGCAGCACGGGGTAAACCAGCAACAACAATATCAAAAGCGATCATTCAGAACAACGGGGCTGCGCACAAACACGTTCAGGCAAGTGGAATGCTGAACTGCGTGCTACTGTCAAGCCTGCATGGTGGAACTCCAGCCTGTTGGTTTCTTGACGCATAAAACTTAGCTTACCTTCCAACTGATGATTTCAGGGTTCTTGCTGCGCTGCTACTACTTTCCTGACAATGCCAAAAACGACTACGATTGATCTCTGTAGTTCTATTGGTTGTATAATGCATAAAAGATCACAACATCATCTCTTATTCTATTTTATACAGTATTCAACCCAAACTATCCACTAACTTACTGTACATACATAGCTGAACATTACGAGCAACGAAGGAACTGAAGGTCTCCTTCACTGCTCTTTCCAGGTCAGCCATGTGGTCCTTCTTTTGTTCCTGCACAGTGAGTGCTGCATCAATCCCAAAAGCACTCCAAAAACCACACATGGAACGACCAGCACTGGTCATTGGAGTGTTTCCTATTCTTCCTGGCAGTTGCCAGGGTATTCTTGCATCTCTTACATATTCTGATTCTTATATGCTATGGGAACCACATCTCCTTTCAACTTTGGACTTGTCTATCTGGAAACATTTGGAATACAATATCAATATACTGCAGTCCGAGAACTCAGAGGTGGGACTGCGGCTTTGAAGGTCGACTGGCTCAAGTACCTCCTTGGTGGTCCTTAGAGTGCTTTTGATTTGCAGGGGTCTGGGGAACAGTACAGATGCGCACGGCAACGCTGGCACGTGCCTCCAAAGCACGTTCCAGCGAAGCCGTGTGCTGCACCTGTTCCTGCAGTCGATGGTCACTGGTCCACAGAGTGTCGGTGAGAATCTCTGCCAAATCCCAAACCAGCAGAGCTTCCACTTACCTTCCACTTCTACTTACCCCACAGAGCTTCGTTTACCATTGCTAACTCAGCACAGTGAGTTTCAATTACTTGCTAACTCAGCCTCAAAGGGTCCCATTTCGGCCTCGGAAGACGAAGGGGTCTTCTCTTGCAATGGCAGGTGGGTCCACTTCCAATGTGTCAAGTCAGATTTGTATGTTTTGATAAGCGCCTATGCGTTACAGTTACATTCCCTATAGGAATCCCACCTTGTGACGGGATCCCTATACCCTAGGGATGCAAGTACCTTTTGAGAAGGTGATTGGAGACGCTGTTATGTAGGTTGGGAGGCTCCAGGTATACCTTCTTTCGTTTCTATACGACTGGATCCCTATAGATATAGGGATTGGTCCCTGGGTTTCAGACCCTCAGGTGGTCGCCCGAGGAGCACGACAGAGCCCAGTGGGGCACGGCCTTCGATGCTTCCCTCGCCGTCCGAGGAGTCACGACCGTCAGGGTGAGCGGACCGCGGTTCTGCGCTGTTGCGATATGGTGAAAAGCCACAGCCCAACATCATTGCACTCCCAAGTTCAAAGATCAATGACAACTGTGGTTTCTTGTGGCGCGGAACAGAACTGAGGTGAACTGATTTTTTCGCTGGCGCATGGGTGACTGCTTGGCTTTTATGGGTGGCCAATGACTATCCCAGTGCATCCCAGGCACACCACTATCTAAGTAACCAGGGATTCGTTCGGTCTGTGGTTTTAGTCTTTGGAACCACTGCGGACTACCAGCGACATCGTGGTTTGCCTGGATGCCTGCCCTGACTACACACGCTGAGGAGTGGGGTTTGGGGTCTCCCGCGCTCTGCCGGCTCCGCCCCCAAGGGATTCTGCAAGAACAAGATCCAGTTCCCAGACACGACCTGTTTGGCACTGGCAGATTTACCGATCAGTTGGGGTGGTTGACCTGGGGTCGTATGTAAAGTTTAGCCAGTCCCAGACAGGGCGTGTCTGGGGTTGGTGTCAGTGTCCAACTCTCTTCGACTCGGAACTGGCTGGAACGATCGCTTCGGGATCCGTCCATCGAACTGTTGTGCGGGACGACCGGCACGGTCCGGGCTTGGAAACCGCTTTTCTGTTTGTGTGTGCCTAAGTGGGATCAACATGTGTGAGACGGACAGGGCGACCTTCCAAAGCACCTTCCTTCGGTTTTTGCCGATGGCATGTCTTTCGGTGAAGCCCAGTCTTCTTGACAGGCGGGTGAGAAGAACTATGTACATCAAGAGAAGATGTGTTCGCAGGATTGATGATTTGTCTTCTATTCTGCAATGTTGAGCATGGGATAGACCAATTCCATATTATAGCTGGCCCTGTCTTTTTCCTATCATGAACGTGGCCTTAGCGACTGCGAACTGCTATACTACCACTTCAATCGGCCACCGGCCGGGAGCTACCTGGGAGCTAATTCCTCGCACCTTGTAGCCGTTGCACTTTCGTAATCTTTGCCAATAAGACTTGCTTGGGGACCTCCTTTTTGGCCAGGATCTTCTGCAAGGATTTGCATGCCTCCACCGCAAGAAGTCACACACAAACAGGGGGAACAAGATGCCCGGTACGTGTGGAGGAGGATCCATGAAAAGTGCTCTTGACCCAGGACAATAAGAAACTACACAAGGACCTTGCCCAGTGCATTTAGGAGGGAAGATGTTGTAGTTTCTACTTTCAACAGAAACCTTAGCCCCTCTCCCACATCATCCTGCAAACATCTGCAGACCAAACCGTCCAGAGGGGACTCCGTCTTTGGGGTCTTTAGGGCTAGCATCACGCTTTCCTGATGCCCGGGGACTTAGGTGAACGAACTCCACCTGAGGACCTCTCCTTGTTGAGTGGCGTGTCCCCAATTCCCCAACCTATTTTAGGGTTTTGCCCGCTGATGCCCATACTTCCGGAGTTGGTTTCGATCTAAAAGCATCCCCCTCCTCTGTACTGTGTTGAACCACATGTGTTGCCCGGCCAAGTTCGTCCCAACCGGAGGTCGATTTCGTCCGACGGAGTGGCCAGAAGGTGATAGTGTTTGAGAAACTGATTAGATTTGGAGGGTCCAGTGGATTTCTAGGGACTCACTCACTCACTCACTCCACTCCCTCCCTCCACGATTTCGCAAGATATGAAAGCTTTCCGTCGCCGCTTCCTTGCCGGCACCGAAAGAAGCGCGCCTCCTCTTGTTCCTGCCTCTTCCGATGCTTTAAGCGCAGCTTCAGCTTCGCCTGCTCAATGAGCGTTCGCGTCACGCCACAATGCTTGGCCTCTGAAATGGCAGCACTCGCGTCACGCCACGTCGTCTTAGAGGCATCGGGCGATGAGGATGGCAAGACTGGTAGAGCTTGGTCCTTATAGCCGCAGGTGAAGACAAAGAACATCTAGATGACAAGGCCCAACCAAAAGAACCTTCAACATGCAACCTTCTAGCGCCCCAAGCTGTATTTAAGAACAACAAACGAACACCAGGGTCACAAAGGGGTGGTGTTTAGTCCCATCCAGTGAGTGGGTAATGGGCCTCCCGACTTCCTCCATGAATCGCACCCCTTTGAAACTCCTGGCACATCCATTTCACGTTAACAAGATGTGGCCCATTGTCCCGAGTGTCGGTGGAATCCGCCACGGCGAGGAGGCGTTCCTGCAGGCGTTCGGCGGCCGCATGTCGCCTGGCAGCGACCTCGGTGAGGCTTTGCAGCACGGAGCTGGCCTCAGCTTGGGATCTGCGAAGCCGAGAAAAAACAGGAGACATCTTCGCCGGGTTTGAGAATTCACCCAGAATTTTGAAGAAAAAAACAGGATTAACTGATTCACATATCATTAACATTCCGGTTCGTGATCAGTTGGTTCGGTCTCCCTAGCCAGGCCCGAACTGCAGAAACTGGCAGGGATTCACCCAGGACAGGAATTGGACGGAACAAACCACAGATAAATCCAGGAGTCACAGAGCTCTGGGTGTACTTGCAGGAAGGTCGGGGTGCCCCGAGCTCACATTCCACGCACTCACTGGATGGGACGAGCGAAACCCAACCTCCATACTCTTGGATCACCGAATCTCTTTTTCCGCCCAGTCGCTTGTTCCATGAGCCCGGCCGAGTCCCCCTCGCCTTGGAAAGAAAACCGCAGGTGTTCGGCACGTCGGGCATTGCGGCCGTGTGTATTGCATATCATTAACTGCTCGATTCGTTGTGATGCACTCTGGCATGAGGTCAGCTGGGATCAAACTAGTATCTATTCAGTATAGTCAGTCCCAGGACACCGGATCACTTGGCTTCATCCCTAAGGCAATAAACCTCTTTGTTTCGTGGATGCACATAAATATTTTGGAGCTCCTTGAAATGAGTGAAGTGCAATGGTGGTTCGTCATGTCCCGGTTCTTCCACGTGACCGAACTTGATTTGAGGGCACTGAGTCAGGCCTCTCAAATACAGGTCGGTCACTTATCAGGGACTCCAAAAAGATCACGAACTGAAGAAGCTGGGGGGCACTGGCTGGTGAAGTTTTGTGTGCTTTCTCATCTGCCAGTGGTGACATGCTGCACGGCACGGTGTGACATGACCACGTTCCGACGACTCTCGATGTTGCATTCCGAGTACGTGGTGAAGCTGGTGAAACCTCTTGCGATTTCGGTGAAGCTGGTGAAACCTCTCGTCGTTTTAAACCCATGTGGAGTTGTAAGTCCCAGACTCCATGGGACTGCCATATATGCCGATCAATTGACCCCCCAAACGCCATACATGGAGTGTCTGGGAGTTGTAAGGTGCACACCGGCAAACCACTCCCCTGGTGTGAGACCCGATCCATCAACCACCTTGGAACCCCCCCCTCCCGCCATCACGTCAACGGAGCGGTCACCGAGTGTTGAAAGAACAACACAAGCACAACCCCCGGAAATACGTACTTTCACACCATCAAAAGGGGTGCGATCCATGGAGGTTGGGGGTGCCCAGCTACTCCACTCACTTGGGAACCAAACACCACCCCTGTGTGACTCCTTGTATAATATATATATATATATATCATCAAAGTATATGCAATTTTTCTTGGCTTGGGTGAAGCTTGAAAAAGCTCCCTTTCAGTTCCCTGCCACAAATGGTCTTTTTGATACAAGTGTCCATTGGCCCAGCCCGGCCTCGGAGATGAGGGCGATGAGGACGATGATCCGTCAAACCCACCTGCCCTAAAGCTCGCACCTGGCCTTGGATTGGCCGAAGGGAAGAAAAGATGACGCCTGCCGTGGATGAGGTCTAAGATGGGCCAGGTCGAGGTGACCAGGGAGTTGGCAGGGTGCCAAAAAGTGTAAGGCAAATGAAACTGGAGTCGACCCATTGGAAACCTTGGAATATGGGTAGAGTATGGTGAGTCCTTCCTGATTTTTGTTCGGGTCATTGGGCATTTTTGCAAGGAACTTGAAGTCGGGTCCAGGCACATACAAATCTTTTTCGGAACCTACTGCCACACCCCAAAACCGGAGATTTACATATCGGGTTCCTAACCTACTTCCGTTCCGGCTTGGAGGCGGCAGTAGCCAGGCAGTGCCAGGGGGATCTAACCTTCTACGGTCCAAAGATGTGGGACAGGAGCCCTTGGGAATATACTTGGACTCTTCAAAGTACCTTAGAACATGGGACATGACCCTATTAAACAAATAAAAATAAGCTGGTACTTGTCGCATCTTGTCGCCATTTTTGGCTGGTACTTGTCGCCATTTTGTGAGGTACTTTGAGACTCCAGGTGCAAATTCACCCGATTCTCTCCAACCAGCAACCAAAAGCCAGGCGGCGCATCGAGCGCTCGATTTCGCCCTGGTCTCGAGCATTCAACGCCAGCTGCAGGCGATGCTCTGCGACGCTGCGCTGACAGGCCTGATGGGAAGCGGACAGGCCTGGTGGAGAGGTGGAGCGGTTTTGCTCGGGCTGTCCAGTACGGGATACATGATACATGTCGTTGTTTTGCATTTGTTTCTTTCAACACTCTAATTATGGATCTGTGGCTTCAACTAGCTTCGTTTCGTTTCGGGTCTGTCTGCCTTCTGAGGATTAGATAGTTGGAGCCCTAGGGTACAAATTAGGATCACTGTGCAATGTCTGCCGTCCTCGCCATTGGCGGAATGTTCGATGCGAGATGTAAAGCAAAGCACAACCATGGACTCCTGAAACAACCCTCAATGTTACCTTGTCAATGTTCATACATGCATGGATTGCTTTGGAACTGTTCATGGATTCAAGTCACAGGACCCAGCAAAACACAACCTTGGAACAACCACAAAGGATTTGCTCCTGATCATTGTGAGAAACTCATGGAGCAAAGGTGTGGCCCAGAGGATCATCAGGCTATCCTTTCTCAGCCCCTACAAACACACGGCATTTTGCAACCTTGCCTCTCTTCTGGCATGTTGCAAGAACTCTTTCCCCTTCTTGATGCTCTCATGCTGCAGTCCTGCCGTCTCAGCTGCATCCAACAGGTCTCTGAGCGGCCCCAAGAGCTCTGCAGTCGATTTGCCACTCGCACGACACTCCTCAACTCGTTTCAGCTGTTCCACGAGCTCGGCTCGCACCTCCCTGCGTCTGGCATTGCTCTTTTCTCTCCTCGGAACGGAAGGCGCTCGAATGAGGTCGGGTTGTTCGAATGAGGTTTTGCTTGAACCCAAAATAAGACAGTTAGACTCCGTCTGCGGTGAGCGTGCCTGAAAAGGATGAACCAGGCTAGCCAGTTCTGCCCTTTGAAGATTGTTGATGACGGCTGTCCTGTCCCGAAAACAACATAGTGAACCTTTTGTGCCGACGCCAATTTCTGTGGGACGGAGAGAGGTAGCATCGCATCGTTGACGCTTCTTGTCGATGTGTCCAACGGTTCTTCAGTCTTCAGACTCAGAGATTTTTCACAAAGCCAAACGAACCGTTTGCGTCATTTGCAGTGGGTAGTAGGCACTTCCCCCCCAGTAGTAGGTTTCTGTAGTAGGTTGAACTGGGTTTCCGGTGCTTGAGCCTACATGGTTTCCGGCATCCCGACGACCTGGTGGTCGGTGACGGGGGTGAGGAACCTTCGGGTTTTGCCAGGGGGACCACCCAGCAGTTCTTCAGCCAAACATAAGGAAGATGGGACCTGCCATGATTTGCTGGGATTTGCCGGACTTCGGAAGCTCGAGAAAAAACACATCACAATGTTTCGGGATTTGCCCACAGGGAAATTATATAAGTCAAGCAAAAAATCACTTGCAAGCAACACCAAGTTTGCCTAGCAGTTGGGGCCATCAGGGGTCCGACCAATGTTGATTAGAACAAGAAACTACTCCGACACTGCCGCAACTGCATTCACCAGGACAGGTCTAGAGGGTACTACCGGGGTGCGCACATGTGCCCTCTCTAGCATGCAGCGAGACCAGTCACCTCCAGTCACATGGAGCCGGAGACACACCAGTCCATGGACCAGTCCATGGATCAGCCGTTGGTGCACCTGGAAGCCCCAGTCATGCTGGAGCCATTGACATCCCGAACATACAGTGGTTTCAGAGGCTCGATGGCACAATCACCAAGAGGTGGTTTATATGGACCCCCATCTCAAAGACATGTAGAGCCGGGGCGCCAGTGCCATGGAACCTCTGATGGCCCACTGTAGAGGAATCTGTTCATGTGATCTGTGGTCAAGTGGGGTCCTTGAATGCCATGACCCACCCAGATCTTTGGACAACGCGTACGTCTGACGCCAGGTCTCTTATCCAAGATCTCCTTGCCGTCTGTAATGAGCCGTTCTAATTTGGACGTCCATGGCTTCAATGCTCTGGCTTTTTCCAAAAGCTGCTGATAGCGCCAGGGCTGTTTCTGCAACAGTGGAAGCGACCTCTAGGGCTGTTTCCGCGTTTGGAAAGCACCCACACAGCGAGCAAGGTTTGTTCACTAGAAGGTATCGTGTCATCCGATTCGTTTCACCAGTTGAGCTGATTTCCCCTAAACTCTCGCAGATCCTGCTTTACCAACCCATGATCTCAAAAAACCGAACAGTTTCAACCACTCCATGATAAACCTTGCACCCAGCTGTACAAACAAGCTACAGCCAAACCCCCTAACAGGGGCCATCCTTAAGATCCAACCCTCTGAGATCCGGTTGGGCATGCTTCACCTGAATGGAGGGTCAGATACTCATGACTGGGGTTGCGATGGATCCAGGTGGCGGATCCAGACATCTTTGGCAGTTATCATGTTATGCCGAACCTTCTGCTTCAAGAAAACAACACGAGCATCCCAATTGTCCCCCCGCAAAAAAAAAAAAACACAAAACCACACGTCTCCAAACTCGCTCTATCAGCATTCCTTCAATCGCTGGTAGCCTGGTAGCTTTGTTTTTAGCAAATCTGAGACCCGTGAAATCAGCACCCAATCTGTCCCACCTGTCCCCAATACTCCGTGACCTACGAAACCCAGTCCCGTATCCCAACCAAAAACAAGTCCGTGACCTGGACGTTTCTCCAAGTCCCAGCCACGTACCCGATGTAAAGGATCTTAAAACATTGCCATATAATACAGTAACAACACTCTCATCATTTGTGGTTGGTTGGGTTTCCAGGTATATAGACCCCTGATGGCCCACCGTTGACTAGGTCAGGTATATACTCAAGATGCCAGTCACACAGAGTGTTTGGGTGTTGAAACATGTTGAAACCACAAACCAAACCCGCCATGTCCTACCATTCCCAATCATTCCCCGCCA
This sequence comes from Durusdinium trenchii, assembly GCA_963970005.1. NCBI lineage: Eukaryota > Dinophyceae > Suessiales > Symbiodiniaceae > Durusdinium > Durusdinium trenchii. The sequence goes on from CAXAMN010007657.1 coordinate 227,007, forward strand.
CCACCAAAAAAAGAAACGTCCCCTTTGCATCCCTTGGCGAAAGCAAAGAAATAAACCTAAAAAACACTGGACAAAAACACCGATTCTCCTCGTGCTTGCCCAGATATCCTCCTGTTTGGTTCGGAGATATCCTCCCTAGGGATCAGAAGGCACCCTTCTCAGGTACGGTGAATTCTCCTCTCTTTCTGCCTTCCAAGGCACCGTTGCACTTCTCCAGCTAAGACGTCGCAGCGCTCCTCGTGTTCCCGGAGCTCCTGGAGCTTCTGGCTCGCCGCGCGCAGCTGCTCCGCCGACACGCCCGCGCTCTTGGCCGCACGCACCGCGGTTTCCAGGCGCAAGCGCCCCGCGACGCCCACGCCTGATGGGACGGAAAGGGAGGCACAAACCCAGCGGATGGTGCTGCTGTTGCAGCCGCTGCTGCTGCTGCTTTCTGTGAAGCGGGGTGGAAAACCATTGATGTTGGGGGTTGAAATGTGGAGAAAGGCGCAAGAAATGACCTGGTGGAGCACTGAAATTGACAGAAGATGCATGTGAGATCGTAGATGGGTTTCTTCGTTCAAAATTCAACTGCATTTCAAGGAGTTTCAGGGTACCCGCATGTACTCACCCAACTCCCCGAGTCCTTAAGAGCTAGGCCAAGGTTGCGCCCTGCACAGAACCACTGACCCTTTGTCATCTTTGTCACTCACAGGAGGTCAGTTGCTTTGGCAATCTCAAGTTGGTGGTTTCAACTCACCTGAGTCAGTGATTTCTTTCTCATCTCATGTCTTCAAGGTCAAGGTTGAAACGTGAAACCATCACCTCAAAACACCACCCAGTTTAGAATATCGATCAGCAACCCAGAAATGCTAATGATATTGCTAATGATTGACCTTCAATCAGTAAGATGTGGCAGTTGCACATCACCCATTGGTGGCTTGCATGCTTTCAAGGCACCTAAAAGCTTGAGAAACATGACGAGAAACTCTCTGACAGGAGTGATCAAACCGTAGAGGAAGACAATGCCACTCAACATCGGTGAATGCTTTGGGGAACGCCACTGAAGGCACTTGCAAACCAGTGCGATGGATGCAAACCATGTGGACGAACATGTCTGTTTAAACATGAGTGGACAGGAGTGAGAAGGACCAAAAAGATCGGAGGGGGTGCTGTAGTGCTGTTTGATGGAAGACCTTTCCTGCTTCGTGGGCCTGCTAAAGTTAAAGATACATCCTTCTTCATCTATTCCAATTGGAACATGGCATGACTGGCATGACCCTATCATTAATGTATATTATATATATATATTTATAATTGAATTTCAATTTGAATTGCCAAAGGATTGTAACATTTGTGGTCTCTTGCCAGCTCTTTCCACTCTAAGAGGTCAAAAGAAGTCCGAACTTGCCTCGTGAGGCTTCCATCAACTCAGCCTGTGTGGATTCGCGGTTCACCTGCAAATCCTTCAAGCGTAGCACTTGCCGCTCCTGAGAGTCTGCTCACAAGACGCGCGAGTCACAGCCATATGGAAAGAGCATAATTACTCCTATAGGGCTCCAGTCCTACCTTCTCGGAAGATACTTAGACCCTCCAGACTCCAAACCTATCCCAAACACCTTCTCATCGTTGGAGCCCCAGGGTACTTTGTGAACGTGCCTGGTTTTGTTGCAAGTTGTAACCAGAAACTCTCACTGTGAAGGGTGAGGGACGTCAAATCTAGGCCTTTAGCATCAACGCCCGCCTGAAAAGAGGCCGACCATCGGTTTCAACCCGCGCCACGCCGAACACCAACCCAGGCCCACCCCATCTCATCCCCCCCCATCTCACGCCGAGCCACGGCCGTGTGGACGTTGAGCCCCACGCGCTTGCATTCGTCCACCGCCAAATGGAGGCGCTCCAAGTCGCTGGCATCGCGGATGCGTCGACCGAAGGCGGCCTGCAGCTCATCCTCTGCCGAAGACACGGTCGACCAAGGTGGCGTGACACGGCTCAGGATTTAGGGGAGCATGTCCTCCACCCAGTGCATCATGTATCGGTTTATACATTGTGTAGCCCCTGCCGGGTTGGAGGGCGATTTTAGGATGCATGCAATAGTCCCTATAGGGTGAGTTTGAGCATTGACTTCTGTCGCCCGGAAGGCTTCCTGATGATTGCCTGTCCAATCACCATTGATATTTTTGGGCGTGTGGGTTTGTTCCAACCAGTCGAAACTCCTGGGCCTGTACTCGATTTACCTCCGATGAAACAACCAAAGGAATGCTAGATGGAATTGGATGACCTAAACTCCCTGGAAGAGTCATGCAAGTGGTTGCCATGGCTCATTGGATGAGGCTCTTCCTCTGTCATCGGTGGCACGAATGGATTTTGCCGCCTTTTGGGGGGCTCCAGAAGTCTGCCCACGCCGGTGACCGGAGGACCCGGACGTCCCGGACCCTGTCGTCCGAACGGATCAAACCGGAGACGAGAAGTGCAAGCGAGGCAACCGACGTGTTGAACGAGATGGAGTGCCAGTGTCCGCGCCGGTGGCACCGAGACGGTTCTGGTGCAGCGAGACGGTTTCTCCTTCGAAAAACCCCCCTGTCCGATGTCCCCCCAAAAAGGTGCTAGCGATCAGTGCTGGCAGTTCCACGTCCCCTTGGATCATACCCATAGCGTCTTAACACAAAAAAGAACGACCAACATCGACCAACCACTGGCGCACCCGTCCGTCCTCCGTCGGCCCTGTTCCCCCTCCCGTCCATCCTCGGCGCTGCGGCGCAGCTGGAGGAACTCCACGGATCGCTCGTGGAGTTCCTCCGCATCCTCCAGCAAATCCTCATCCACGCCGAAGCGCATACCTGAACTTTCATTTTTTGGGGGGGTTCTTTTTCGGTCCTTGGCGCAGAAGAACGCAGATTTTGATGAAGATTGAAAGATTTGAGTGTTTTAGAGTGGATTGAGAGTAGATGGCACAGACCCCGAGAGGTGGTTTACATGGATCCCCATCTAAAGGACATCATGGGGTCTGTGCCGTCTACTCTGAAACCACTGTGAACATGATTGTGTTCTGTTCAACGGGTGTGGCAACATTTGTTCTCCAGAGATCTCCAACGAGTGTTTCGCGCCTAGGGCTCCTACTGCCTTCGTTTCGGTTCGGTGCGAGCCCGCCCTAGGTGCCAGAGGGGTCGTCACGACCTTGTGACGAGCCCGCCCTGGGGTCGCCCTAAGGATCCAACTCGACTAAGGACAAACGCAAGCATAACCACGGATGTACTCAAAAGGGGGCCATAGTGGCACGTGAGTTCTTGGGATCCACCCTGAGAGTATTGACAACCCCTAGGGCTCCTGGCCCACCTCCTGAGAAGGTGGTTGGGGTGGGTGCCAGGGGGGTCTAACCACCTTCTGAGGATATGGTTGGAGCCCTAGGGAACAACCACAACGCCGCCACAGGCCAAATATGAGACACCTACAGGGGCACCTATCCTACACCAGTGGGCTAACCTATAGGTTTGAACAAAAAACACACCAAATCACGACCAAGTCACCATCTGCCACCAGCCGAGCCAACTGATGCACCTGCACGATGTCTTTCAAGACATTCTCTGCAACGGCGCCGATGGTGACCTCTTCGACTTGTGACATCAGCTTGTGCAATCCTTCTTCAACCTTCAATCCTCAGACTTCAGCTCTGTGGCTTCAGGATCTTCCTTTGAGGTAAGCCATAGGTTACAGTCTTTTGTCATTTTGTTTCTTCTAAGAAGCAAACGTAGCAAGCTGTAACAATTCTATCCAACTTTGCTACTTCAGCGATCATACAATGAACACTAATTACCTAACAGAATTCTCCAGCGGGAAAAAACAGGAAAGCATAACGTGTTTGCCATAGATAAAACAGGTCTCGTGGTCTGTGGGTATTCTCCAAAACAACGAGCCGCCTCTCAAAAACTGCAATGTCATCCAGTGGAACCCGAGTCTGCTTTGCTTCGGCCAATGCCTTTTGAGCCGCATCCAGAATTCGGGTATCTGGATATTGCTCTGCCTTTTCAATGGCTCTGCGAAGGAGCTTACTTTGTCTCGCTTGCATGGCAGCAAGCTTTTCAGAGACATCCACATGACTCCGCACGGTTGATGTGCTCGTCAAGTTGGTGAAGTCCAGCCTGGTGCTGTCGCCAGCTTCTAACTCATCAACCAATGCAAGGACAGAGGGTGGGACACACAAGTCCAGGGATGAAGCTTGCGTCATCAATTTTCTTAACTGAGCTGCATCCCCATTCTCACCTGCAGCAGCAAGCTCTTGCATCAACCAGGATTGCTGCTGCTCCTTTTCAGCCTGTCGAACCAAATGATCTGCAACATCTGTCAAGACACGTCGTGCTTCTGCCCCACAGATTTTCAACTTCTTCTGCTCCAAGATCTCTTTCACCTGGTTGCAATCACTCGAAAGCAAGCTCTCCAACTTCCGGTTGGCAGACCTCTCAGCCTTTCTTTGCTCCTGCACACGCTCAGCAGAGTGTCGAGCTTCCTCCACCACAGCCACCTCCACTCCAGCCAGTTCAGCTTCTGAGATGGCTCGAGTAAGCTGCTTCAGACACATCTCCTGTTCCCGCGGAAACTGTGCAACGAATGAATGCTCTCGTTTGAAGGGCAAAACACATAAAGCACTTAAAAGCCGATATAACAGATGTGATGCGCAACATTGCGCAACCAAGACGAGCCTGCGTACTTTTTGACACATAGTCTGTTCCAAACAGGTTCCTGGTTGTATGCCCACAAAGGCATTGCATTCGAATGCTGCTAAGCCTCTCGTTGTCCATGGACACAAGGCCGACGTTGTTTTCCACAATTTAATTTAGAATTTGTAGGAAAACCGCTCTCGCCAAAAGCAATGCTGTTCAAACATCTTTTAGCATCACCTGCTGAAAGGAGCCTTATCACATCTTATGTCTTTTTGTTGGGCATAGTGGGGTCTTTTATCAGGGCCCCTGTCCAATATCCTCAGAAATTCCTCGACCCCACTAGCGCTCACCCCAACCACCTTCACCAATACGGAGGTCATCGAAGCCCTTCCCAGATGATCAGTGGTGCATTTCTATGGCCATGACTTGTGCTTTTGGGGTGTATTTTTTGTAGATCCTAAAAAACTGTGTGTGTCAAAACTACGCTTCCTTGCTTGAAGGCTTGACCTCTACCTGCCGGCTTGCTTGACCGACCGGTCTTGCTTGACCGGACCTCCGGACTGGTCCGGATGGGGTCACCGATTCGTCTCTCCTGGCGTTGACGAAAGGAGGCCTCCTGACCCACCGAGGCGGTGGAGCTCGTGGAGCTTCCAGCCCAAAGCGACTGTTCGGGCCAAAGCAAGGAACTCCTGCAGTGGGCTTCAATCATCCTTAAACTACATAACTTTATTTTATATAGTACTATATATACACATACTGTACAAATATAATATAACATAATATATTATATATTATATATACTTGATTATATATATAACTGTCTTTGTATATTCAAAAGCCACCAAAGGAGACCAGTTGGAGGGTGCTGGTATATGAAATACCGGGCAAAACGGTGTTGGCATAGGATAGACAACTAGAAAAGCTGCTTCAAAGCATCACACAGGCGCAGCTCAGAAAGCTGCCGGCTTAGCCGCGACACCTGCCAGCAATAGACATCTTGAGTCTTGAGTGTTCACTTGGGGTGAATCATGGCAGCATGGCAGGGTCGGCTGCCACTAACCTACAATCTAGGCATATTGCGGCGTATATTTCATCAATGGATGGTTTGGGACGGGGGGACCAACCAGTCCAGGACTTGCTTAGTTTGTCTCCAAAAGAAAGGCTGAGCAAAGCTTTTTGCTAGGGCCCGCAGCTCGTCACCTTTTGTAGCTCACACACGGTGCCGGTCACACAGGATCCTCACAGGGTCCTATGTATCAATTTTGGTTCACTGAATGACCTATCTGGGCTGGACCTGTTTGTGACAACATATGTCTAACCAATCCCAAACATTCCATGTATGGTACAGATTCACTTTCACTAGGGGTGCTTGAAGAGGGGGGCATACTTGAGGTCATATATGTCATACGCAAAAACCCCTGCATTTCTTTGGAACTAGGTATCTTGAATACCATGCAATGTTTGTATATCGAAAATCCATGTCATATCCATCATCTATTCCATACATCCACGTCCAGGCGGAATAGTGTCTGGCTATGATGCTTCCATCATTGGGGCTGCCATGACCATCCATGACCCACAGCCATGTCTTCTCTTCTGCTTCACCTTCGCCCATGGGGATATCGGGTCAGCTCTGAGTACTGAAGATGATCCGGGGCAGCAGGGCTGGCAGGGCTGAAGCCAGGAGTGAACACCAGTGCTGTCCTGTCCTCACCAGTGCCACTTCCATGGATCCACTCACTGGTCTAAAAACCACGCATCTCCCTGAAACTCCTGGTTCACACTTCACACTTCCATCGCCCTTCTCCACATCTACTCCTGAGAGCTGAAGGATCCTTCTGTTTTTGTGTTTAGTACTAGTGGGAGCCCATGGAACAGCGTCCAAGTCAGTGAAAGAACACCTGGTTCAATAAGCACATCACAGCAAGCTGAGCCACCACCCAAAGAATGCTTCTCCAATGCTAAACCTTAGGCCTTAGGGGGAGAGGTCAGTGGAAAGTCTAATTATCTCGAAGTCTGGGCTGCTGCGCAGGTCGACCTTTTTGGTCACTTTTGGTTTGTAAATCTATTCTTCGACTGAAGCACTCATTGTCAACGCTTTGGGGTTTTCGCCTCTGCTTCTGCACATTGAGCTCTTGGATTCTTCTTTCGCCACCTGAGCCGCTCGCCGGGTATCGCCCAAAAGGCGTTCGTAAGTTGAAAGCTTCTGGTTCACCAGCCTTTGGAACTGTCTCTTCACACCAAAACAAATCCCTCCCTGTCACACCGGCCACTCAGTCACTCCTGTCACACACCCTCGTCGCGACGGCCCGGCGCACGACCGGCGACCGCGGCGCCTCGCCAGCACGCGGCGACCTGCAACGCGCAACTCCGCGTGGAGGCCCAACTTTTGAGCACCTTCGATGGCGAGCTCCAGCCTCAAACACTGAACTCACGAAGCGAAGACACCGGAGGTGGAGTGAGTGGAGCGAAGCAAAGAAGCCTCCCTTTTGTAAGGCATACGATGTTCTGTGCAGTGAGTGGAGCGGATTTCCCATTGTGAACTTGACCAGCTGTACTGAAGTGTAAGAGTGATGTGTTTTGGGATCTTATGGGAAGGGCCTCAGCTGGGCAGTGGCAACCACATGCGGAAGTTCGACCCCCAAACCGTGGCAGGTTTCACCTCGGTTTCACCTCAGCTGATCTTCCGTCTTCAGAGTCCACTGCACTCGAGTGACGGTGCATCCGTCCATCGCCCGGTGCGACCGGGTGCGAGCGGACCCTGTCGGGACGCGGAACCGGGTGAGACCGGAACAGGCATGGAACTCCCAAACACTCCATATTTACAGGTTCAATTGGGGTGGTTTCAGGGTTCAATGTATATTCCAACATGGAGTGATTGGGGTTATATAAGATCTATATACGGACAAGAACCAGTCGCCATCATTGCAAGTACGGGTCCCAACCACAAATCGAGCCTGAACTTATAAGAAAGAATGAGTGTCCATAATATATATATATACCTATGTATACAACTACAACATACCCTATCTACTTGAGGAATGAGGAACCTGTCAATTAGAGTGGGATTCTTGGAATATCCTAGCTGGACTGCCAGTTCAGCGCCAAAAGAACTCACCAAATCCAAGAAACTTATTGAGCTCCTCCTCCTCTCCTCCTTCCGCAGCGTCGATGGCTTCCTTTAGCAAAGTGGCCACCAGTTCCCTTCGGGAATCCTGAGTAACCTCCATGCTCTCCGCCTCATCCTCGATTCGTTTCCTTGGAGTCCAAAACGCACGCGCCACGCGCGCCGCGCCGCGCGTGGCGCCCCACAGATCCCATGGAATCGTCGTCCCGACTGAATGACCTGTCCCAGTGAGGGTCGACGGAGGCCTGAGAAGATAGAGACGAACACATGTGGAAGACGACTACCTGGAGTCGACCCGTTTGTAGCGCGGAACAAAATGGGTACAGTCGATAAGCTGTTTGATGCTGTCTTAGTTGGTGATGAGTCATGTCCCCCATGGGGTCCTCGACGTCGGGTCCTCGACGTCGGGGTGAGTCGATGATGGGGGGTGAGGAAAGATGACCATCCCATGCATCCTCTCGGCCCAGCTCTTTGAGGGATGAGGGCCTGGAACAACCACCATGCAACGAAACACGTTGCCTAGGCTCGGTGGCGGTTGGATGGAATTCCCATCCTTGGAAACCCTGATTTCTCACTGAGTTATACAAGCATGTACGTTCATATCATACCCAGTGCATCCCAGTTACCACTATATAAGGAACCAGGGATTCTAGGTCTGTGGTTTTGGTCTTTGGAACCACTGGTTACCAGCGACACCGTGGTTTGCCTGGATGCGGATACATATCCCAAATACCAGTCCCTAGTTCCAACAACTGGTCCCAATTCCCTCAAACATGTAAACTAGATCAGTCCCTGGTCCCAATGTAAACTAGATTAGTCCCAATTAACAACTGGTCCCCAAGAGTCTCAAGAGGTGAAATACGGACCTTGATCAGTCCACTTTCCCCCCATGCTACCACATTCTATTTCCGAGATGCGAGAAAACAGCGACCGCATGTCGACGCAACAAAACGAAGGACTAATCTGGATTGATTTGCGAATGGGTTTCCTTGAACTTTGACACCCTGGAGTCTTACTCCGTTCGACACTCTTGGTTCGGTCGACCGAACGTGGGGTAGCTTTGGGACCATCCCGGGGGTTCTGGTCGTGTTTTTGGACCGACACGCGTTGTTTTTGCTGAGGTTGTTACTGGCGTGTCATTTGGGACCACTAGACCCGTGTATGACCTGTTAACTTGATCTACAATCTACACACATAGATTGATACAAATTGTTACACACATAGCGTCATGTCAGTCATGTCCAATTTTCTAGGGCACTTGAAGTTGGGTCCGTGGAAAACTCAACAGAATCACAGTCCCCTAAGAATTCGGGCCCTCAAACACACAGGGTTTTGAGGGTCCAAACCCCTGCTATGAGGGTCCGACCCCTGCCATGGAGAGCCCTAGGATTCGTATAGGGTCGTCATACCTATGAAGTCTCCAACCCACGACCCAGCGTCGCAACATGCAAACTCTGCTTCTCTTCTGGGGTCGTGTCTCCTGCAGTTCGGTCCCCTGAAGGAGGTACTCCATAGTCGACGGACGACGCAACTCAACCCCAATGAATCCATGAGACTGGAATACTTGCCGATCAGTGGGTTGATTTGAAGTATGTTTGAAGCGTCCATGCAAATAGTCCAGTCCCATTCCCATAGATTCTTGGGGAACGACATCTGAAACGAGCTTTTGTTCGAGCTTCAGCGCCGCCTCAGCGCGGATTAACAAATCCGATGGCTGGTTCACCTGGATCTCTTCTTCTTCCCCCATGCTTGGTCGAAAAAGCCATGACGCTTCGTGCGTCAGTTGCAAAGGTGCGGAAGGTGGGCAGATAGAGCCAAATCAGATCCGAAAAGCAGCCGGAGCAGCAACTGTGCGAGAAAAAGAACGCACATGGACGAACAACATCAGCACAAACGCATGAAACACATGAGACCAGTATCTTCTTCCTGCCGCAGTGTTGATAGTCATACTTCCTGGCGTGGTTTCTTTTAACGTGCTTAACAAATGACCATATGCAGAACAAATAAAACAACGCACTTGGCACTTGTAGAGTTTTTGACCTTTAAAGCCTCCTGGTCACGGTCTGGTGTGAAGAAAGTCATGGCTCCCTGGATGTCTTCAACGGTTCGTATAGGAATTGGAACATTGTAACATGGACCTCAAATGAACTCAGTCTTCAGTGTTTTCACCCAACATTGAGTCACAACACCTTCTCACAGCAGTGTGCTCCTCTGGAATTCACAGGTCTCCACAGGTCTCCACGAAAGTCCGACCTTGTTTTCAGAGCCCAAAAAGGACCCCAGCGGAGCAGGTGACCTGCTTTTCCGGGTCCTTTTTCTGGTCACTGAAAACCAACACCTCTGAGATGGCATACTCTGACCAACACATCACATGGAGACGTGTGGCCTGGCTCAAAGAAAAAACAGCCCTTTCCTTGACCAAACACGGGGTGGTGCACTCCACGTCAAATGTGCACCTTCCGTGTCGGGTCGGTCCCTGACAGCTCTGGACGAAGCTGGGAGTGCATTTGACTGTTTTTAGGGGGAACGTTCCGGGGTGCGTTCGGATGTTGGAAGGAAAGCTGATGCTTTCCAGTCGGCCCGTACCGGGTACAAAGAATCGTACTACCGAATATAAATAACTCAACAATAGCTAAAGGCCACGGTGTTCCATGTCCTTGGTCCTTGATCTGAATGGGGATTCACTTCTTGTTGCGGGTCCCTGAAAACAAAACATGCATTCATTCTACCTGGCTTCGTTCATACCTTCCTCCAGTCCGGATGGGCCGGACGCGCCCATCGGACATGCGGTCCGCCCCGGTCCGCCCCGGTCACGGCCTGCAGGGAAGCATGATGCTCGGTCTGCTGATCCTGGGACACCAAGGACGTGGGATGCTTCAGCTTCAGTCCGTCACCCCATGTCATTGAGGATGCCAATGCATGTCATGACCGAGGGTCCCCTTTTGGGTGACCGAAACCACCTGGGAGCTCAGTCTGGGTCACTTGGAAGAACCCCGAAGAGTCGTGTTTATCTTGAATTTTTTGCGTATAGAACTCAATGAATCCAGCTGCATACAGCATTCCGGGTGCGTTCTTTCTGGTACGGAGCTTGGGGAGCCCTCCAGCTGACTGGTCAATTCTAGAAGAAAGATTTAGACCCAAACAGAAGGAACCTCCTTTGGCGAGTTAATGGCAACAGGAACAACCATTGGCCTAAACCCCCGACGCTCCGTGCGGCGCCCCAAATCCCGGTCCCGAGCCAAGACTCCGAGCCAATCCGACGCCGTCCGAAGGACCGATCCTATCCGAGGCCTTAGGGCCTTAGGGTCCAGGGTTGGAACACTAGCAAAGGCTCTCATGCTTCGACCCCCACGGCACGGGTCCTCCAGCTGCTTGGACATCTGCTGCTCTCTGGCCTGACGCGCGTACAAACGCGCGCTGACACACGGTCTGTGGCTGTCCATCAACCCCGCCAGACGGGTGCAAAGCTGCTAGAGAACAGCAGGACTCGTATCGAGTCAGGTCAGTTGTGGCCAATGTCTCATGACTCACCACTGGATGCTCCAATAGCAGAAAGTTGTCATACATGCTTCTATATAGTAGATCCAGAAGCACCCGTGAACGGAATGCAAAAATATGCAAAAATGCATGGACCCAGTACAGCCTAAAGGCGGATCACCTGCAACGACCCGGGTCGACCCGGTGGGTTTTGGTATCGACCAACCTAAAGCGCATGTTCGTCTCGCCACACCTGCGGGTCGATGGTGAACAACTCGACTCTCTAGCTAGAGCAGCTAGCACGAGCTAGCTAGGATCTTTCTGTCAACAAATTCTCTCTCACGGATTCTTTGGACTTCTGTTTTGTTTCATTTCTTAAGGCTCCAATTCTAATCCTTCTCAGTATATTGAAGTCCTTCTGCTTCGGCATCTCTCTGGTTTTTGGCGTTTCGGGAGTCCGGATCGGTCGGCCCGGTGAACGGTCCTGAGGCGTTTCGATCCACCCAATCCGAAGGCCAGGACTAGGTTGAAAATGGTGGAGCTGCTTCGTAGGATAAAGCCCTTGGACGTCAGACGATGGTGGTTCGGTAATGAAAATAACAGAATCCAAATGCATCCAATAGATTTATGTTTGAAAGCGTATAGGGAAATTGTTCACTGAACTTTCCTTTCTTTAGTGGAAGTGTCATCAATGCCCCAAATAAGTATAAATAAGATGACTTGGCAGGTGACGGACTTTTGATAGGATGGTCACATGGATTGGTAGAACTCCGGGCCACAAAGCAATGCCGGGGTCGGTCGAGTGAGACTCCATTTCAGCAGACGTTTTCCAGAGGAAAGCGGAGCCTCCCCGGGAACTGGAGCGATTTACCGGACATTGGGCAAATTTGGGCTACATTCAAGTGGGTTTAAGATGTTTTAAGGGTCCATAGTAAGATACCATTTAGTAAATCGATGATTCTTTGAGGTTTCAGAAAGTCATTCCATGAAACCCGGCTTCGGCTAATCTTCCTTGCCTGCAGAGCTGCTTCCAGCTGAGCTCTGTGGAGCTTCTCTTCCTGCGACGCGTGGATTCGTTTGACCAAGCCAAACACCTCCGACCCTCATTCTGGGGCTCCAAGTACTTCCTGAAGGTGCTTGGACCTAGCTTCTTGCTCCGTTCGTAGCAATGCCCTTGTTACTAGAGCGACTCGCCTGAAACCCACCCCAGTCTCTCACCTTCGGTACGAGCGCCGCGGCGAGGTCCGAAGTAAGCCCCGGCGAAGCGACCGAGGGGTGAGGGGTGAGTTGGGCATCTGGGCCACAGAATCCAATTGTCCCAGGTAACTGGAGGGGACAGGCATGTGAACTTGGACAGGCTTTGGTCTGTTAACACTGGATGGACCTTCAATGAAAGAACATGTCACCGTTTTACTCTCAGGCCGGAAGCCTAACTGCACAAAACCCGGCTAAGGTGCCAAGGCCACTTTGAGAAGGGCTTTCCTATAATTTGTCACACCATGGTCACACTCAGCTGTTGACTGTTTGCTTGTGCCTTATCATAGAGGGACCAGCGGTGGACCAACAAACCGAATCGTGGGAGGATTGATGAACACGATTTCTATTATGACCTCATTTTTTCTTTAAACCATTATTATCCCTAGGCCTCCAAGTACCTCAGAAGGTAATTTAGACCCTCCTGGCACCCACCCCAGTCCCACCTTCGAAACGCAGGTACGACTGGAGGCCTAGTTTTCCATGTCCAGGTCTGGATTCTCAGCCCCAAGTGGCGGTGCTCAAACCCTTCTCAGCCTGTAAAGCGCGTTCCAAAGGATGCTCATGCCCAGCCTGCAGCGTGCGATCACAACGCAAACCTTCAAAAGGGAGCTGCATGATGTTTTTCCCATTCGGGCTCATGGCCACCTCCGTTTCGTTGATGGTGCTGGTTGAGGATCTGTCTCTAGCTTCTGTGGCTGGGCCTAGGGTTTATTCCCTCATATCCAAACTCTGTAAGCAGGGCCATGAGCCAAAGCTTGGGAGGGGGCACCAAAAAGGATTCAAATATGATACTACTATGATTCATTGGGTATACCGTATACCGGGTAGAGTCACAATCTTGAAATATCTTGAACCAATCAAGAAAGAACAACACCATCCTCATCATGTCGGTGGACCCCTCAAACCCACTGAAATGATCTGCTATATATACCTACGAAGCTAGTCACATATTCATACGAATCACTGGAATGAGTGCCGAACACTTCTACCTCGAAAGCTGCCCGGCATTTCTTATACAGCAAAGGCAATTAACACTCGCATGCAGCAGTGTTCTTCTCTTGCATGTTCTCTCAAAGCGAGACTGTTGAAATGGTCTTATTCCATCACCAATTGCCCGAAAATGCCTTCCTCTCCGGCTGTGACTGCGCCTCTGACACCAGCAGTGTCTTGGCCACCTTCCAAACACGTCAACAACACAACAAACGAGTCATCACAAGTCCCAGTCTAAAGCCGTCATCACCACAGTCTGAACGGGAATCATGGTACCAGTCTGTTTGTCAGCAAAGCTTGACTGCTTTCCCGAAAAAAATACATGTTTCAGCTGCCACCATTCGAGCATTGTCATCTCAGAATCTAATGAACCAACATTCAGGTTGAACATAGGAACATCATGAGTATAGTATACTTGGCAAACGAACCGCGAGCTTGCCAACTGATGTGATCCACATTGATCCACACTTTTCAAGGACTCTCAAGGGCTCTTGAGAGGGAGTGCTCGCCATCTCACGACGACTCTCGCCAGGTCGGTATATCCAGCGTCGGAACTGGAAGATCTGATGCAACCGATCGGAACAGTGGTTTATCAGGAAAGCAACATCGGGAAAGATGATGGAACACCTAGAACCCAGCACATGACCCCTGTTTTGGATAGAAGTGCGGCCTTGGAAAATGAGGTCATGTAGGCTCCAAGAGGCAGTACATGTATATGTATAAAAGGTGTGTACTACATGACGGTGGCACCGCAAGTTCGACCCGGAAGGAAGGAGCACTCGGAGCACTCAGTGAAGAGGTCTCTTGGGAGTTTCCTCATTGAAGTTCACTTCCATATATGTCCAGTCCTATGGACCAACGCGTCAAACGCCCCCGTAGCACTGAACTGCCACCTGAACTGCTGGCGTCGGGAGCTCCTCGGAGGGCGCCCGGGGGGTCCAGACGAGAAAACAGAGCAAACAAACAGGTATATAGTAGTTACTGTATGTAGTTGTCAATTCTCCGTCGTTTTCCAAGCTATCTGGAGGCTCCAGGTGTACCAGATTGTTACCAAAGGTATACCAGAAATGTCTCAATCTCTAGACCTGGAGGGCCCCTGGAGACCCTCTTTCCTGCTCAAGACTGTCGGCATGTGGCACCCTCATCGAACGGCACCACGAAGACACCGCCATCCTTCTGTCCAGTTTGGAAGAGGTCCACTTGGATTTGCTATCACAGGAATCCAGGTCACCGGGACAAAATAGAAGGACATATCATGACATAGATGCCCAGATAGAGGGCGGAAGTCACCCCATTTCGGTCCAAATCACCCCTTTTCTCCGAACCATCTGTCCATCCCTTTCGGAGCACCGAGCCGGATCGGGGAGCCGAGAGTCCGTCGTCTCGCTGTGAAGCTGCTCAGCACTGAATCCGCTCGCCTGCGCGGGCCGCTTCAACATGCACTGCTGTGCACTGCAAGCAATCCGGATCCACAGACTGAAGCAGGTCGGTACGGTGAGGACGGAGACGATTGATGAAGGCCTGGAAGGCCCCAATTACTTCCTGAGAAGGTCTGTAGATCCATAGGGCAAAGAAATGTCATGAAATGTCACTGACACCCCTGGACATGCACACACTTTGTGCACAAGCTAACGTAATTATAGTATAACCATCTTCGACCGCACCGTAGTCAGCCGTTTACATAGTTTTTCAGGATTGCCAGGAGAAAGCAGCTGAGCCTGAAAGTTGTCAGGAATTTGTTCATCTTCGAGCTTGAGGACCAGGAAGAAGACTCATAAGATGTAACCACTTCCAAAACCAATGGCCGACCAGAAGGGAACTCACTGGACTTCTTGGAGCTGCAAGTTCTCACAGGACCGGTCCAGGTCCAAGCTTACACACCTGCCTCGTCCGACCTCATGTAGGTCTTGCACTCCTGGACCATGTGGCAGGCGCATACTTTCTGAGAAGGTACTTGAACATACCTGGACCCTCAAGAGTTTTTGCAATCACCAAGCTTCAAACAGGTAAAACAATGCGGATCCAGGGTGGGTATGGAGTCCAGGTAAGGCATGGGTCTCGTACTCAATGTTCATTCCGAAACGGCTGCACTACATCCCGGGCAACCATGGCTGCACTGCATCTCCGAGAACCATCGGCACATGAAGCAGCATCGAGTAGCTTGATGCGCAAATAGAAACTTTGGCAGCGAAAAGCCAGCCATGTTAGCTGGTCAGCCTCACATCGTATGTGTTGTGATTCCCACCACACTGTTTTTTCCAGGAAAGCCATAGACCAAGCGCGCACATTCACACGATTCACACGACGAGTAAACTACAAATTTCTTTTGAACTGTCTAAGTTACATATCAAAAGGCCGGACCAAATGCATCACAATGCAACTGGCATAGACCTCCTAAATCTCGAAAACTTGAAAGCCTAAAGAAAGACCTCACCTCGGATTCCTGGGTTTCAAGAAACCTCATAACCTGCTGTCTTCGGGCAACTGGCCACCCGAACCGAGATCTCGAAACCACCTCTCGCTCCTCGGACGGTGCAGATGCCTGAGACAAATCCGCTTGTTGACACTTGGTGTTGACAGGGGTCGTAAGAGCGGGGAATAACTCCATGTACAACACATCGCAAACCATTGTTTGGATGGTTTGGACGTGTTTCGATGAAAACCAGGATTCTGGGTGATCTGAAAAAAACACCTGGTGATGCTTGAACAAGCGAGAGGTCTTCCGAGAGGTCATTACGTCTCCAGTCTCTCTGTCGATCGGTGGTCCGTGTCGTGTCGATCGGTGCTCTGAACCCCTAGCTGGGATGTGAACCTCTGGCTGGAAGGGGCATGATCTGAGTGTCATCTGAGTGTCAAAACAACACAGTCTCAACTTTACATTGCAAAGCAGGAAGATTGAAGAAGCAATGGCCTCAAAGGTTTGTTCAGGCACCGCTTCATCTTCAAGCTGGTCATCCTGCAGAGTGAAAACGAACAGCACAATTATGCACAACTGCTCTGTTGGTGCTCTGGATAGTTCTAATTGTTACAGCTATTGGGCAAGACCCAAGTTATGAGTGATATAGAGCTTCTAAAAGGGAACACATATCACAGAAGACAATCCATGCAAAATCACTCGGTTGGGCCGTTATTAGCCCTTGAGAAAATGAAACCCATTCAGCTTTCCCCTTGGCTACAGCAATGCTGACAACTGTTTGGATCCAAATACTTGGATGTAAAAAACACAACTACTATATAGCTATACAGTAATTCACAATTAACATACTTTGACATAAAAACATACCGTCTGCGATACTCATACTGCTTCCTCTGCTCACCAGGTACATGTATGGTCACCCGTTTTGCTCCTGTGCTGTGTCGAAGACCTGCAAAACAGTCGAAGATGGTTGCGCCACCTCCTCGTGGGCGGGTTTTCCGGGCGAGTCCACCGCGTGAAGGTAAGCATATCCACTGAATCGAACCAGCAAATCAGAAAGCCAGCATGTGGATTTCAAAAACACAGGTCATTCATGAGCAACCAGGCTATCTGGTGGTTGGTGCTGTTGGTGCAAACAGCCTTGTTATGAACTTAGTCCTTGAAGACCTTCTCGTGCGTGGATAAGTCCACATTTGCGTGTGAGGGAGAGTGTAAGTCAACATGTGTCTTTCATTTGAACAAGCGACCATGGAGAGCTTTGGCTTTCCTTTGAATGAATTGATTTGTTTGGAATTGTTTGGATAAGTGCAAGCTTGTGCAAAATATATGCCACTTAAATATGTCCTCTGGCTTCTCCGAACAGAATCCAGTGTTGGCCTTGCAAGTATTCACAAAAGCTGTGGATAAGAGCAGTTTTGTTGAAACACTGTCAGGTTTCTATCTCAGAGATCAAGCAACCAACTATGGAAACAGAAGCGACTGAAGTGACCAAACGAAGCGTAACTTAGGATATCTTAGGATACTTTTGGCTTGCTTGGCAGAACAACTCGAGAAGTTGCCTGAAGGTCTTCCTCGAAAACCCCTGCATCTTCAAGGTTGTCATCCTGCAGAATCATAATATTTGAAAGGCACATGTGACGGCATGATTTGCTTGAACGCTCGAACATATGACCTGTGAGATCACCATCCTCCAAGGAAGCGCTTGACACCAATATAGAAGCAACACCAGGCACATGTATGGTCACCCTTTTTGCTCCTGTGCCGTGTCGAAGACCTGCAAGACAGTCGAA
>CAXAMN010007657.1:253202-272423 GCA_963970005.1 Durusdinium trenchii
GTCTATGACTTCCACGTCACATGCCACACTAAGACCCCATTGACCCCCAAAAACTGTAAACATCTACTGTATCTATCGCTCGCATGCAAGACAAACTTATTATCATAGACCAACATGTTGAACACTAACAACTCAGGCACCAAAATGCATTCTCTTTGTTGAGATGCACTTCAACTCGACCAATCTGAGATTGAACAAACTAACATATGTCAAACTCCATGGCCCATGACAATATGGTCTCTAGCCAACCTGCAGGGCTTTCTTGAGCTCAGCATGTTGAGCCTGAAGGTCCTCCAAAACGAGCCAGATTCAACATCTGAACAGTACTCAATCTTGGAGAACAAACAAAGAAAACAACGATGACATCTTGCTGGCAGGTCAAAATCAGTGAGAACAGGTCCTCTAGGGCCTTCCTGTCATGCGACTCACGTTCCTTGCCGGCTGGACTAAGCTGCTCAACTGGATGCCACATGATGGCAAATGAACTTTTAGTTGAATCACAATATTTCTCTACGGGGATTCATTACTTGTGTACATCTTGCGACGAACAAGGTCTTTCCG
The DNA here is from genome assembly GCA_963970005.1 of Durusdinium trenchii. Taxonomy (NCBI): domain Eukaryota; class Dinophyceae; order Suessiales; family Symbiodiniaceae; genus Durusdinium; species Durusdinium trenchii. The sequence goes on from CAXAMN010007657.1 coordinate 253,764, forward strand.
TTTGCTCTCAAGCAGTACCACACAAGCTGCCTGCAGCGGAGCTTGTTCCAGCTTGGCTTGCTGTAGCTCAGCCCCATGTTGTCTCCTAAGTTCCTGCAACTCTTGCATGATCTGCACAATGAATCTCCACTCCATGCTGCAAGGCATCCCTGCTTAAAGATCAATAGCTGTCAAAAGCCAGCAACCGGAAGTGCTCCCATGATTTTGTTTGTTGTTCTTCTCTCCTCCAATGCCAACTGGTGCTGCCCATCCTTCTCCTGACAAACTTGGGATCTGCTATGCTGGTCTACGACTTGAACGTCACATGCCACACTAAGACCCCATAAAACTTTAAACATGTATATATTGCTCGCCATGCATGACAAACTCATCATAGACCGACATGTTGAACACACACACAACTCAGGCACCAAAATGCCTTCTCTTTGTTGAGATGCACTTCAACTCGACCCATCTGAGATTGAACAAACTAACATATGTCAAATTCCATGGCATTGTAGTGCTCAGCTTCTCTAGCCAACCTGCAGGGCTTTCTTGAGCTTAGCATGTTGAGCCTGAAGGTCCTCCAAAACGAGCCAGATTCAACATCTGAACAGTACTCAATCTTGGAGAACAAACAAACAACAAAAAACAGGACATCTTGTTGGCAGGTCAAGATCAGTGAGAACAGGTCCTCTAGGGCCTTCCTGTCATGCGACTCACGTTCCTTGCCGGCATGACTAAGCTGCTCAACTGGATGCCACATGATGACAAATGAACTGTTAGTTGAATCACAATATTTCTCTAAGGGGATTCATTGCTTGTTGTACATCTTGCGACAAAACTACACAGCAAACAAAAGACTTTAACCGTGAGCCAAAGTTCAACCGCTTCTGATAAGAGTTGTCATTTATCAAAAATCTTACCAAAACAAACTACCTGGTAACTACCTGTTTGCTTGCGTAGAGGAACAAGGTCTTTTCGTTTGCTCTCAAGCAGTACCACACAAACTGCCTGCAGCGGAGCTTGTTCCAGCTTGGCTTGCTGTAGCTCAGCCCCATGTTGTCTCCTAAGTTCCTGCATGATCTGCATAATGAATCTCACCACTCCATGCTGCAAGGCATCCCTTTAAAAAAATATCAAAAGCTGTCAAAAGCCAGAAACAGGAAGTGCTCCCCAGAACATGTTTAGGTCTTATTTTGTCTTCTCTCCTCCAAAGCCAACTGATGCTGCCCATCCTTCTCCTGACAAACTTGGGATCTGCTATGATGGTCTATGATTTGAAGGTCACATGCCACACTAAGACCCCATTGACCCCATGAAACTTTAAACATCTATCTATCGCTCGCCATGCAAGACAAACTCATCATAGACCGACATGTTGAACGCAAACAACTCAGGCACCAACAAAAACATATTTTTGTTGAAACGCACTTCAGCTCGACCAATCTGAGATTGAACAAACAAACATATGTCAAATTCCATGGCATTGTAGTGCTCAGCTTCTCTAGCCAACCTGCAGGGCTTTCTTGAGCATAGCGTGTTGAGCCTGAAGGTCCTCCAAAACAAGCCAGATTCAACATCTGAACAGTACTCAATCTTGGAGAACACACAAACAAAACAACAATGACACCTTGTTGGCAGGTCAAAATCAGTGAGAACAGGTCCTCTTGGGCCTTCCCGTCATGTGACTCGCGTTCCTTGCTGGCTGGACTATGCTGCTCAACTGGCTGCCACATGATGGCAAATGAAATGTTGATTGAATCACAGTAGTTCCTTGAGGGGATTAATTACTTGTTGTACGTATGTCTGGTGGCAAAATACGACAATGGGTTCAACACACACTCGCCATTAATAAAAGGCGGTAACACAAGTCTACTGCGTCTGGTAAGAATTGTCAATTTTCCAACATCTTAGCAGCACAAACTACCTGTTTGTGTTTTCGGAGGAACAAAGTCTGTCCGTTTGCTTTCACGCAGTTTAGCATGCAGTGCCAGATTGTTCAACACTTCACTCGCTTGTCAAAAACAAAAACAATCCCAAATGTAATGTTCGAAGCTACTCCTCAAGAGTCTTTTGATGCTGGCACTCCTTCTCCTGGCAAGCAATTTGATTAAACAAATACTCCTCTTCCAAAGAATGCAGAGGCTAGATCAAACCGAGATGTCCAAACAGCACATAATTTTGTAGGCGCCAATTTAATCAAGTAAGGGAGAAGTATTAATAAATATACAGTAAAAAAGCTACTAGAAATAGGAAGCTCCTCGCTACGACGCAGGATAGCTCACGCCGCACTAATGAGTTGGTGATATTAATTTGCTTCCTAGATGTGTGTTGGAAACTTGACAATTCACACTGTACACAACAAATCATCAGCGCCAAAGCAGCCAATTGAAAGTGCCTAGTTCACGGTTCGCTTTCCGCCTCTTAGCCTAACGATCTGCCTTCGATTTGAACATCACATGAAACTCATGCTGTACATCCTACGGTGAAAACACCATATTCCTGGGATTCTCTTCGGCACCACTGTGCTATACGGTTTTCTTTTCTCAGAATCAACACGGTCCACCCGAACCCCACTCGTCGTTGGTCCAACCTGGTCCTCTCGGACTCCGGGTCGGGCGTGCCCGGACGACGACGAACCAACACGGCTCACCGAACGATCTCGCATTCTTCTGCGGGTCCGGCCGAGATCTCAGGCGGGTTTTGGGGGGTTTAGGGGTGTCGTTGTTGTGGTTTTCTTCGAAAAAGGGGATCAATTGATCGGCATCTCTATGCCAGCAAAAGAAACAGGTCGTGTCTGAATGTGTCTGAAGTCGCAAACATCACTGCACACTGATTGACATCATGGCAGGGAGGCTCCGGTGAGGTCACTCTTCTAGCACATGGGCGATCTGTTTCTATCTCAGTCGAAAAGAAGTGGTGTCATGTTCTTCATTCTTCCATTCTCAGGTCCTGCTGGTCACTTGTCACACAAGAGACATGTGGCCTCGTCATGGTGTGTGCCGAAATGGACCACACTTGATAGCCTTGGAAACTTCGGCTCCTGCTCCTGCGGAGTGCCCAGGAAAGCCACGGCCGTTGAAGCTGAAGTGACGGCAACCTTCTAGATCCACCTGATTTCCAGCAACCTACCGTAGATAGTGGCTGTCGTCCAATCAAACAGAAAACAGGAAGACTGGATGTGACTGGATCCATGAATGTCTATGACGCCACCTGGTGGATGCCACTTTGTGTGAACTTGGATTTTTCCACCTGTGAAGTATCTCGTGCTATTTGTTTGTCAACAAGTCCAGCTCTTACTCGTGCAGTCTTGCCGGAGCCCCAAAAACACAAAGTGACCTTGGGGACCTTGGTCTGCTGTTGCTCCGTGGCAGTCTTGGAGCTGCCGTTCGTTGCCTTGCAACTTGCAAGCACTAGAGTCAAATGGACACGATAAAACACAAAGAACATAGAATAGGTTCATGTGTAAAAAACCTTGCAGAAATAGCCGTCCGCTAAGTTCAGCAAAACGAAAACCAGCTAAATATGCTAAATATAGAACCATAATTTGCTGAGATCAGGAACTCTACCTGACAAACAATTTCAATTTGAGGGATGCAATGCATTGTCTCTTTTGTCTGCGGCAAGTAAAGCATTCCACAAACAAATCTTTCAGTACACTATTGACATCATGCCAACGAGTCCCCACAGAGCCATACATACATATGTAGCAAACACAAAAATGAGCAAATCTATGATGTTATGATGTTTGTTTGATTTTGTTTGAGTGAAACATGTTCTACAATTTATGGCATAATGGTAATGATGGTCCTATGATTTGTTGGCAGTCGTTGAGCAATGTGTACTTCTCTTGCAGCGGACATGTGGCCTCTTCATGGTGTGCTCCGAAATGGACCACACTGGATAGCTTTGGAGCCTTCTCCTCCAGTGCGGACAGTGCCTGTCCAGGAAAGCGGCCCTTTTGGGTTGAAGCTGAAGTGATTGAACTGGGGATCTCCATTCTGGATCCACCTGATTTGCAGCGACATAGGTGGCTGTCGACGAATCAAACTGAAATCAGGAAGACTGGGCCTTCGTCTGTGGCTCCACGACAGTTTTGGAGCTGCGGTTTGTTGCCTTGGACAGCAATGGAATCAAACGAGAACATTAAAAAGCACAACACCACCCATATCACCCCATTATAGACATCAAACGACTTAATTAATTGAAGAGCTTGTTCAAAAACATTAAACATATAATGACATACTATTTCAAAACCTCGTTCAAATGAACACCTTGTCCGTAGTTGTAACACTCGCTGCTGTTGCACACTAGTGAATTGTCAGGCAAGTGACTTCCAAGCAAACTGCCAAACTGCTGTAAAGTAGATGCTCAACACCGACCCGGGTGATCTCAAACATTCAAACCAAAGAAGCAAAGCCTATAGCGATATACTTGGAAGACCCACCATGACGCCAAGGAAGACCCACCCGGAAGTCCAAAACATCCGGTAGCATGTTCGCATCAAAACTGGTTGCCATACTGCTGGTCCACCCGTCAGGTTTTCTGCAGTGTTCGTTCGACTAAACTGGGTCAAAGCTTGCACCCGACCCGTTCAATGACTTCGAACACTTCCCAAATGGCCACGATGAGCATCTCGTCAAAGCGACCATGCGACAGCTCATACCCGATCCACTGTCACCTTCTCACGGTGATGTGCTCGACACGTTAACATCGGCATGGAGGGTCCAGTCATACCTTCGTTTCAACGCTTGCGGATACCCACAGGGATGGTTTCACTGAGCAGGCTGCCTGAGCTGTTGAGCGCTTCCAACGAAGATCCTGAATGGCCTTGTAGTCCTGCAGCAAACAAATGGTGCGTTGCAATCTGGATGTTCCAATGCCTCCAGTACAGCAACTCAGAGGGATTGTTAAAACAAACGGGCCATCTCGTTGGGATTACCGGTGTTCTCTCAGTAACCAACAAAACAATTGTCCAAAAAGCTTGAACAGAATGCAAACAACGGACGGACCCTGCAATTCCAGAGGCGCAGTCCGGGTAGACTCGTCTATTGAACCCGAACCAAACCCAGGGGTTCATTGCCTCAGAAAGGTCTCTGTGATTGAGAATGACATGCAAAATGAATACCTTGCATGCTCGCCCTATGCGAAACTCTGTGACACCTCAAAACCAGGTCTCTACACAGGATTCGGATGCTCTACCCTAGGGCTCAGAAGGTAGTCAGATCCTTAACCCACCCCAACGACCAAACCAAAACGGAGGGGGCGGCCAGGAGCCATATAGGGCGCCCTTTTGTCTTACACTCACCCAGAAGACCTGAAAAGACCATGAAAGACCGGCATTCTCCTTCGCCAAAGACACGAAGGAAGAATTGCAGTTGCTGACTCTGACGAGACGGAGCTATTGTCCTGCTAAAAGAATAGACCCTGGGGCTCCTGGCCCACCTCCTGAGAAGGTGGTTGGGGTGGGTGCCAGGGGGTCTAACCACGTTCTGAGGATATGGTTGGAGCCCTAGGGAGAAAAGAACGGATCATCGGGACAACCGAACTTCCACCTATCCATCACGTCGCACGTCACGACATTGCAAACACTCATACAACAGGGCCTACCCACTCACGTAACGCCCCGAGTATATAGAAGACATACCCATGACATACCCTCTCCACCACCGGACCCAGAAAACCCCCTCCAGCAGCGTCCTGCAACTTGCGTGCGTGAAGGTCATCGTGAGCCTTCAAGATCCACCGAAACGGGGCTCCGGTGGTCGTCCGGACGCTCCCAGGTGACCCAGTGGATAATGATGGTTAGGTTGTAGGCCTTCTTCCAAGGATTTGCTCGTTTGCTGACTGTAGCATGTTACAGGTATTAGAACAAACGTGAAACCCTATGGCCTTCTATGGACCTATGGGGTTCCCATCCCACATCTTCAGAAGGTATAGTTAGACCCTACAGGCACCCACCCCAACCACCTCCGAAACGTAGTTAGGTCAGGTCAGGAGCACTAGGGAAAAGAGGGCTCGGGGGTGATCCTTTTGGGGTGGTGTTCGTCCTGGCTTCGGTCGGGAAGTTCCCACCAAAAGGCAAGCCATCAAAAACCAAGCGACCTTGCAACCAAACGTCGGCCGCTCAAGCTACACAAGCCACCAAAAGCCGCAAAAGCCAGGCAAAAACTGAAGGCTGTTAGAAGCCAAAGCCATAGGAAGTCACAGAAGCCAGGACAGGAAACAACGCTAAAAGTAGAAACAAGCCCGAGCTAAAGTATACGGTCCATTGCAATACGTAGTCTGGTGATCTAGACTGACTGAAGATGAGAATTTGCCAATGTGCCTGATGATTCACGAAACACCAAGATCACAAAGATATATGAGCCCACTTGGAAATATTTGCAGTAATGTATAGATATGTATAGTACCCTGACTTTGCAAATAACTATATGCACATATGATAATGATGAACAATCCTTCAATGTTTCAAACACCGACCAAAAGCCAAACAACTCTGTGAGCCCTGCCCGCAGGGCTTGTTTTAGCTCAGCTTCATATTGACGCTTCTGCTCCTCCAACGTCCCAATGGACAGGGCAACTGAGAAGGAAACCGGTTCAGCTCAAAACAACTATTTAAACTAGATCGATGGTTATTAAGGGCAATGGAGCCATACACACAAAAGAGATCCCTGATGCCCTGTCCTGCAACAGCCTCTTCAACTCAGCTTCATATTGTCGCTTCTGTTCCTGCAGGCATGCCAAGTCCAACGATCAGATATGGCAAGAACGTCTACCCACTCATAACTAGGAAACGAAAACAGCAGTGTCTGCAACAAACAAAAGGTCCAAACTCGTGCGTGGCATCTGGCACACCATCTGGCTCCTAGAACACTTACAGTAGCTGGGATGCCAAGAAATCCGGGGCGTCCATCAATCCCAGCAAAATGCAACACAACCAATGACAACCACAGGTCGCCAGGGTAAACTCGCATGACATAGTTCCTACCCTCCACCTGCAACTGACTAATATGCAAGCGGACAAACCTAAAACAGATTGAAAAGGAGATATCATCACTTCGATGTGGTGAAGTGACATGTGCTGAATTATATATAAGAAACAACAACACTGCAAGTAAGATTCTCTCAGCCTGATAACACTCACATGGTGATGGGTCGTGACCCACCTCCTGATCCACCGCTTTTTTTCGTGAACGACCGACACCACTTAGCCGGTCTGGTGACCGCCAGAGAAGTCAGCAGAGTGTCTCGACACGTTCTGCCCATTTCCGCTCCCTTCACAGGCCTTGGTCCCCAAACCCAGGGGTTTGAGGCTCCGGACCCCTACTCAGAACCCTATGGACTATCCCAGTTGGGTACCCTAGTAAGGTTCTAGTTCAGGTCACTGTCCACCTCTCTTGGTGAACGGAGGCTCCATCGAACCACATCGGTCCTGCAGGGCTCGCCGGACGTCGCCTTCGTGCTGATGCTTGGTCGCCTTCGACTCGCCCGGTGCGTCGACTCGCCCGGTGAAGCGGCGGTTCAGCGGGTTCAGCGGGTGGGGTGAAGAGCCGTTGGAGCAATGGTCAGTCGTTGAAGGTGGAAGAAGGAAGCAAGAAACACACATACAAAACATCACAAACCACAACTGGGGCTGCATTCTATCCACTGAAAGGACCCAACAGTCCGTATATACTTGTGAACCACACTCCTGGCAGATGTACCTGATTGTACCTGCACAGCAACATCCAGAGCTCTATAATCTCTCTCTATATATCTCGATATATATAGTATATAGTTCCAAAGCCGCTTATCTACCCCCCTTCCCCACAAAAAGAACAAATACACACTCACACCGTTCGGAAGGGCATTCATTAGGAATATGGTCGCTTTTCAGCCCATCTAAGAGGTGAAACTCTTGGAACCTGCTGGTCCCTTCGTGGTCCGCCCTCACTGCCCCCTCGCCATCGGCGCGTCCGTAGGCCGCCGCAGCCAGCCTGGAAGAATCGTCCGTAGGCCGCCTGGTCCTCCTGGCGGGCACCCCTTTTTGGTTGGGACCGTTGACAAGGAAAATGAGGTTTGAGGCTCCAAATCAGACCATATGAGAAGGTGATTGGGATAGGGTTGGAGAGTCTAAGGATCTTCTGAGAAGGTAGGACTGGAGCCTTGGAGAGGTAACCAGTTGGACCTTTGACTGGCTCTGATAGACCTACATGCCTTGATTCCCCCAAGTTGGCCTAGTTGGGAACTGCACCCAGTTCGCAGTAGACGAGCTGAAAGACACAGTGATTCAAGGCCCCTGTGTCTATCACGATAACTGGTTGCCCAAGTGCCTAAGCTTGCTACCCTGCATGGAAGAACCATGGAAGTGGACTTCACTCCCTGCTGGCATCCGTGGACTTTACTTACATCATTGATCCTGTCGTTTTCCTCATCTTTTACCCAGCTAAAAACTGGGATTTGGACGAGGATTTTTGAACTCACCCAGTGTGTTCGGTAGAGGAAAGACGTCTTCGTAATCTGCACCAAGCCTCCTCATGACCCTTGTTCCCCTTCCGCAGGTGATGGGTGAATTGGCGCATTGCCCCGGCTGGGCTCGCCAATCGAACAAGGGTTGGATTCCAAATCCAGAACACTCACTGACGGTCATGCCCGTACCTGAAGGATGTACTGCAAAATTATGACAATTTATGACATGTATAAATATATGACATTGCAGTAAGAAGAAAAAACATGTCATGTACATATAGTAAGATAGAATACTGGGAACACTTCGAGGAAAGAACCACCTAACAGCCTTGATCCTCGACGAAAGAAACCCACCGGTGGGGCACGACGGTGCGTCAGAGCTTCCAGGCTTGGCAACGACCGCCTAGAAGGATCGGACCAGGGCGGCCAGGGGGGTCAACTGATTTCACACAAGTCCCCATGGGAAGGAACACCACGTCGCCTTTGATCTATTTCAGGTGAAGCTCATGAGCAACTCAGCAGTTCAGGATGGTTTCCCTCCCACACCCCGGTCCTTCAACTTTGTTGACAGGAGATCCTTCTCCTGCTTACGATGCTGTCCCAAATTTCCAGCACTTCTAACCAGAGCTTGTATTTGGATCCTCCTTTTCCCGAGAAGCTAGGAATAAACCAAACTCGCCCTTCAAAGTCACTGCAAACACCTCAAGCTTGCATAGGTCGTGATCATAGGAATGGCAACGGGTTATCGCAGCACGTCCCCAACTTCTCTGGGTCAACCAACACTTTCATCAACTTTAACTTTCAGTTGTTGTTGCGTGCGCTTTCATCTCCTAACACACACACACATGCACACATACATCCAAACCCAAACACTCCATGTATATGTAATAGGTATACGATGGTATACAGTATACCGGTATACCTATAAATAGGATCATTTGGAGGGGTTCTCGGAAATCACCTTTCAATATCTCACAGAAGACCTTGAAAGTGATCCCCATCCTACCTTCGAACAGAACGGAACCAAAGGAGCCTGCAGACCGAGTACCCAAACACCTTCGAAAGAATAGGGAGACCGAGACCAGGAAACGGCGAAGGTTCGGGACGACCCGACTCAAATACACACCCATGTGGAGCGAAAGAACACTTCTGGCGGCTTTTGCATGCTTTTGCACCTTCTGGAGATCCTGTGTTCTGGCAAACAATGCCTCAAGACGAGACGAGCACCAAACAAGAACCAAAGCCGAGGAACAACTCAGCTATACTGCATTACTGCATCGAGGGGAAACACATGGTAAAAGTCTATCAAATAGTCTAGAACGCCCTGAACGTGGAACACATTGAACACACCGCAAATCGTTCCACATGAAGCTTGGGAACGCCGTGAACAAACCGTTCGAAGGATACCAACGGGCCGAACGCGTCGGGCACAGCACGGACTGTCGTCGTTGAGCTTGTGACGACTTCAAAACCGGTTTTGAAGCGGAGTGCTTTCGGATGGCAAGGGACGCACACGACAATAATACCCTTGCAAATGATCGAGCTCCAAATACCTTGTGAAATGGTACCTATAAACATCCTCCGTGCTTGACCACGGAGATCACTTCCCGGGCTCATAAAGAGGTGTCAACTGACCCAGCGCGGAGGGTACTGTCCGACCTTAGACCTAAACCAACAAAACTGAGGTGAAATTGCTGATGGAGCAAAGCATCACTGGTTGAGGTCCTGACACGCTACTAGGAAAGCTGGCACGAATGGTTCAATAAGTACTTGGAGGGTCCAAGTGGATGGATTCCTTCTGATCTTCTACTCCCGCAGAGGGGCTTCCTGATGGTTCTCAATGGCCAGCTGCAAGGCAGCATGATGTTGAGCCAGCTGTTCCTGCCGTCAGACGGGTCTCTCGCATGTTTCCCAGTCCCGTAGACGGGTCTCTCTCTCGCGGAGCGATGCCGTCAGGCGGCGGCTTTGGACGTCTCGAGACGGTGAGGACGGTGAGGTAAGATGGTTTGACCGACTGAGTCGGGCTGATGGTCAAGAACATCAAAGCTTCATGGTGTGTTTACTGTTTTGTATGGTTGGTTGGTTTTAGACTTTGGATTTGATAAGGAGTTCAAATTGCCAAGAGGAAAAGAGTATCTTTATGAACTGGCTGACACTTCAATGAAACAAGTTTATTGATCTAGTTGATTTGAGACGGTGGGGAGGCGCAAACTATGACATGAGGGCACCACCAATCTATTGGACAATCGCCTTTTGGAGCCTGATAAGAGCAGCAGAAAAACCGCCCAGCCTCAGCACTGCTGGCTGCATGTAATTACAGGCATTCATTTCCTTGACTAAACCCAGATCAACCCCCCTAGTGCTCTGTCCCACATCCTCAGAAGTAAGACCTGCCTGACACCCACCCCACCTTCTCGCGTGGTGATTGGGTCGACATGCCCGAGACTATGACATCGAGGCGCCTGCAAAGCTTCGCGCTGTTCCAGTTGTTGATCCTGAGCAATCGACCCTCAACGGACAACGTGTGAGAACGTGTCACAAAAAAACGGATTTGGAGAGATGCTCCCACAAAAAGAGCCAACTGACTAGGGGTAAACAACTACTGGTTTATACTTAATTGTACAGGACATATTGCTTCTCCATGTTTTATCATTGTAAAACATGGTTGAGCCAATAGGATTGAATCTGAATTGCTTTCGACACCTCTGGAATTGAATTGTTTTTTTGCCCACTGATCATTGCAGGACCATGTCGATCCAGCTGTCACTTTTGCATTCATTAATCGAAGTGTGTATGTTTGATATACACAAATGGTAATTCGTTAACTATATATTATAATATATCTGGATCTTCCAACTATGCAACATGGCCTTTTGGCTGGTTTTATAAAGTCATACAGTAGATGAACAGAACAGATCAATTGGGCACCGTTGGAAGATGGTCTCCTTCGGCGACGCCGTCACCGGAGCACGTCTCGAAGGGGATGGCTCAGACGCGACGCCACCCCAGGCCTGACCCCGAAACCAACCACCCCTCACCCCTGATCGGTACCCTACATGGAGTGTCTGGGAATGTTGAAATATCTTATGTAACCATTCCAGATCACATGGAGGATCTGTTTTTTGTTGGAGATCTTCAAAGAACACAAGTGGTGCGCGAAGCTCCACTTCAAAGTATATAGCCGTGTGAATCCAACTTCCACTGCTGGGAACCACTCAAACAGACCTTTGAGCTGTGATCCGCTGCGAAAATATTGCTGGTCACTCCAACCAATCAAGGGAAAAATAACATCCATCTCTTGTTCTTGTCACATGTCTTTATCCCTCTCCTGCAGAACCTGCATCGCCAAGCTGATTGTTGCACGATGCTGAGAAGCTTGCTCCTGGAATGCTAAAAACGGACGGACCCATCTGGATGGACAAACGTCCTCGAAAAGGGTGTCATCCTAGATCTGCTTTTTGCTTGCAGAAAAGAGGGTACCTTCGCTGATATCGAACCATCCCAGTGATGACCCTGGTTGACCACCTACAAGCTGGATTGTATGCCTCCAAGTATAGTATTATATACTCAGGTTTCACACGTGAGTCGTTGAGCACGAGTGGTAGTATATAGTATGGGAAAGTCTTTGCTCTTTGCGCGGTTTCGTCCGCTGCAAGTGTGTGGTCATCACTACGGCAAGATTATCCATTATCCATGGCACTCTCTTGCGCAGGAAGGGTCATTCGATGTCGTTCGTGTCGATCTTCTCTCCTCCAAAGCAGCATTGTGTCGATCTTTTTGGTCCTGACCAGATGGAAACTGGATCAGCTGACAGAGTATTCTTGAGTATTCCTCTGGATCAAGAATACAGATCCAAGGATCCAGAGAACTGTATGCCATGCATATTCAGCTGAGTATTTCTCCGGATCAAGAATACAGTTGTGCTACAGCCGTGTGGGGTTGTGGCATACAAAAGAACATGTGTACGATCAGCCCTCAGCACCTTGACCTAACATCTTCATGCCATCTCGACTCAGGTCCTGGCTTTACCTGACCTGGTCTTCCATCCAGATGACGCAGGCGAGTTACGCAGGCGAGTTGTCAGGAACATGTTTGCATTTCTAACGTGGCCTATGTCTAAATGTTACATCGCCTTACATACTTTCGTAGATGCCGCAATCCCCAAGTTCGGTATATGGACCCCTCCAAAACCCTCCAAAGGGGTACCCGTGCCTTCAGACTAGAAAACGTGCCATCGGCTTCTCCCATGACCCCCCCACCCCTCCGCAGCTCCCCCGTCCGCAGTTTCCTCGCATCCACCGCCTTTGCACGGTTCGCACGGCGCTCCTGGAGTGCAGCGTGGTGTCGGGCTCGCTCCTCCTGCGGGTCGCGGCACGGGTCGTGGCACGGGGCCGTGTGTTTTGGGCCGTGTTCAGAGCTGATCTGTCGGCGAATTTGTTGGGAATTCCTGGTGTCCAGGGCCAAGTCCTCAAAGCTGTCACGGATATATGCCCAAGTTGCTCAAGTCTTCTTCTTCTTCACCTGTTGATCCTGTTGCTTCTGCTTCTGCTTCTTCTTCTTCTTAGAATCTCCGTCCCGAACGACACCTGTGCTTCTTCTTCATCTTACACTTGCACCCCACGGCTTCAAAAATCACTTTGGGTCCACATTTGGAGTGAACATAGTTCAAGTTCAAGGTGATAAGTCAGGGGATTACCAACCAATACCCCTTCTGGAACGACAGTTTCCACTGCAAAATCATGCAACATCTATGTGCTGAGGATTTGAAATCTTGGACTCTTGAAGCCTATGCTTCATGACGACATTAAGCACCTAGCTCAGCCAGTTCAATTCCAAAAATATTCTAAAGTTCGAGACTCCCAGAGCTTCTCATCTCGGCACCCACCGAGTCCTCCATCTCCTTCGCCTGCCGCGCGAGGGCCGCTTGCGCCGCTTGCCGCTCGCGCTCCTTGCCGCTGAAACCGGGGTGCCAGGCCCCGGAATCTCCGCAGGTGCCGAGAGTTGAGTTGCGCCGACAGTTGAGGTCCGCCGTTCACAAGGTCACGGTTCAGGAAAAAGAAGGTTGAATCATGCTGAATATGTGATTTAATTCTTGCTTGAGAATGTGTGAAGAGAAAAGGATGCAGTACTGGATGCAGTCTATGCAGTCTTAACCTGCACCCTAACTATTCAGGTTGATTCAGCGAAGCCAAGCTTTAAGTCGACACCCTGCCAGCAGGCAAAGCTTAAATGCATGTGTTTCCATGCTCAGGGCCCATGGCCAAGCAGTTGAGGTTGAAAAACAGCTTGAAAGATTGGAAGTTCCAGAACTGCCAGAACTTCAATTCTCATCTCTGACCTTCTTGCTTATGACCTTCCTTAGTCATCTTCTAAAAGATAAACGAAGGGCTCCTCAGTTTGCCATTGGCATGACCCTTCATTCGCCGCAGACTTTGCGTCGAAACAACACATGGTGGCTGCTCATGGTTAATCAAAGTCTCATTCCTCTGATTGCTGAGGATCTTTAGTCAACTGGTCATCTCTCCCGCATGTGCCCGATGGAAAAAAGGAACCTTGCAATTCCATTGGTGATTGAGCAAACCACCTAGCGTTGGCTGTGACAAAACCATACAAAACCGGTTCGTACTTTATCAATAGAGTCACACTTAGATGTCCATCACAATCTTGTCTGATAACAGTTCCACGGATATATATACACAGAAATAAAGAGATCCCAGAACACACCTAGTGCTTCACTTCCAAAGCACTTCGCTTCACTTCCAGGGCACTTCTGGAATGGATCTTCCATCCAAGAAAAAGGTGACCTCATGAAAGGTACTGTACCTTCTCTCCTAAAATGGCCACTGGAAAACAATTATATTCCTCCACCAAACAAGGGGGTTATCAACTTCCACACGATCCACACGATCCATACGCGTCCACACGTCCCTGGCTACCAGGCCTTCTCTACCCCGAAGGCTGCTCGTACGGTTTCCTCGTGTTGAAGGTGCTCCTGAAGCGCCGCGATACTCCCCTGCAGATTGACATGGAACCCTAAAACCACTTGGTTGTATGGGAAAATGGTCTTCCACGAACTTCCATGGATCCATTCTCAGGCTCCCCTTTGAGTTTCCGAGGGGTGTACGAAAGTGTCAGCAACCACACTTATTCGTGGGGTATCTTGGACAGGCCTTGCTATTTGGGGCTCCAGCGCTCTCAGTGGGCCAGGGGTGGAGGTGCCAGGAGAGAGGGAGAGAGAGAGAGAGATCTGGACCCATATCCGCTGCAACACGGCATCGTGGAGTCTTGGGTATCTGGTCCCTCTTTCTACACCGCTTTAAAACACATTCACTTGTTCTTGTACCAAACATCCCTTATGTTTCCTCTATCTTTCCTATACATGCATTTCAGTGTTGCGTCTATTTTTGCATAGCTGGTCGGCAAAATACAAGTATCTAGTCATTTTGCACGTCGCTCATGACCGTTTCCCATCCAAACCGTCGCGCCATTCACCTGGGCAAGCTTTCCTTACCCAAACACTCCGTCAAAACTGGATTATAGAAAAACACATATTTGAAAAATAATGAAACACACATATAACCCCTGAAATTAACCATCAGGTACGTACGAAAACATATGTATTCTTGTGCCAGCCTGGTTTCAAACAGGCTTGGCTGGACATCTTCAAGTCTTTTCAAGGGACCTTTCAGAAGCATTATCGTTGTCAACCCCCCACACAACCAAACTGCATGGATCATAAAGTATTGTCACGGTCGCAAAGGATTCTTCAAAGATAGCCTTGTCCCAGCTAATGTCAGGTCAAACTGCCAGCACCATCTACCATCCAGTTTTGCTCATCATCTACGACCGTGCCGTCCAAAATGCGAAACATTTGGGTTCGGTTCGGTTCGGCCGAACCGCGGTGTGTGCGCTTCTAGGCCTGGCCTGGCCTGCCGAAGCAACCCGGTGCGCTCCCAGGCGAACGAGATGCGTAGCGCACCTGGAGAGCCTTGTGATGCTTCGTGTCTTGTGCCTGGCCGCTCGCGTCACGGCCGCCGCTCGCGTCACGGCCGCCCTGACGGACCTGGCGCACCCTGGAGACGAGTCGTCCGTGGTGGAGATTGCACTTATTGAGGTCAAACATCCTGAGAAAGTGGTTAGACCCCCCCAAACCCACCCTAACCATCTTCTCGGTAGTTGGAGCCCTAAGGAAAGAACCCCCCCCTAAGAATTCGGGCCTGCACCAATTAAGCCGGCTTTGATTTGGGTCCGGACTCCGGCGTTTCGGTGTGGGGTGCAAACCACAACAGCTGGCTAATCTCCTCCATGGCAGTGCGCCAAATGACTACGTGTCCGCATGACTACACCCCACATACCCAATGGCCTAACAGGCCAAAGACTGCTTCAACTAGAACCTTGTTCTCTTCAACAAACAAGCAACTTCCAATGTTTGCAGGGTTTTCATGTGTTGTTTTTGCGGTGTCTGTCTGCGCCTTTGGTTCTCTCCAGCCTGGAGGGTTTTCTTCAACTCATCATGTTGAGCTTGGAGATCCTAATGGCCGATGGGATAGGAAGAGACATGAAGAGACCCTATTTCAGAACATGGCCTAAACCCCAAAGGAGAAATAATGGACAGCAAGACAAACATCAACACCACACCGCGCTAAAAACAAACTCCCTCATTATTATAGTTCCCAAAATGGGTCCGCAGAATATATCTGGGTTCAGTCTGTAACCTGTGGTCGACCGACTGGCACTCGACCGTTAAGCCTTGTTGAGGGGTGGTTGAAACAGCGGAAAAGCCAAAACCACACTTCCACGGTTTGCACTCACCAAAATCATTCCCAAACACTCCATGGGACTGCCATATATATGACTACACTGACCTCCAAAACCACCCGAATATAGGCATGTATGGCTTTCATGGAGTGTCTGGGTATTGTGTTTTTCGTGTTCTCGCCATCCAAAGCTGGAATTGTCTCCAGCGATAGCCTTCAGGTCAAGCTCAATCAGGAAGGGATTGCGGGTGTCCTTTAATAACTTGGAGTTTCCTCAGGGTGTGAACCAACCCGACTGGAGGTCCAGAGATCCAGGGGTCTGGTGCGTTTGGGTTTGCAAAAGTGGAGTCCTCGGTTCTTGTTTCTGATAGCAAACATGGTTTTCTGCGGCAGGGAAAGGAAGACAAGTCAAGAAAAAGGGTCTCCCTCCAATTCGTCTTCTGAGGACGAATCAAACATAAGGACCGACGCAAAAGCCAGACACATTCCGGGGGAAAGCGCCAGGCTCGGGGCCGACTCCACTGATGAGGCTGAGGAACTTCGTGAATTCCGACGCCAGGCAGAGATTCAGAAAATTAGAGATGAAGTGCTCCGTTCTATGCCTTCGCAACCTTCCAAGACCAAGTTAGACAAGGTGGAGGCTGACAAGGGAGTGGAAGGGGAGTCTTTCACACCAAAAACCAAAACACTGCTACAAGCCCAGTCTCGGATCCTTACCCCAGAAGGGGTGTGCAAACGCATATGGGAAGATGTTTATGTCCAGCTCAACAGTAGCCTTGCTGCCGACATCAAGACCTTGTGTGGTCAGCTGTGTGCGCAAACTCCCCGCACAAAGGGTGAATGCATTAGCAAAATCGTGGATGCCTTGCAAGACCGTGACTGCAGACATGGGGCCGGGCTGAGTGGTCTCCCGCGGTCTGCTGGTCGAGCCTGTAAAGACTCCCTGGCTGCTACGTGGGTTCAGAGCATTCAGCTGCGTACAAAGGTATGGCTTTGTCTATGTCTTTTCTGTGGCATTTCAGTTTTTCTTGGCTATGGATTCGGATTCATGTGATTTCTGGCTGCCTTTCCCATTGGGGCGTGCTGTGCGGTATGTACAGGCGCCTTCAAACAAATCAGACGGGATGAATACTTCATTTTCAGCTTTATCCAGACACAGACTCACCTTCCTTTAGCCACGGTGACGTCTGGTGCTCTGATTTTTGCTGGGAAGCATGCTTTCGGTAGTCCTAGAATGAAACAGATCGCAGATACCCTGCGAACACCTGTTCGTAGAGTGAATCCTTTCCCTGGTTCCCCTCCCAGGGACATCCGAAGAGCTTTGTTCCACTGAGGGTGGTTTTTGGAGTTTTTGGATCCGGGTAATTGAAATTGTCAGTATGGTATTGCTACGGTTTTTTTGCCTGTGGCATGTCAACCTTGATCTGATGCAGCCTACATATGAGTCAAGCTCACGATGGTAGTATAGGGGTGCGACGCAGCAGACCGGGCGCTTACAAAAAACCCCTGGCCCGGATCGTCGTGACGAAAAAAGACAGGGCGTGCGCGAAACCCTGCTTTTTGACTGTAGTGTTTCTGATAGCAAACATTGTTCCTAGTAGTAAGGCCAGGAGCCCCATTGGAGCATCCTTGCTCCTAGTAGCGATGCCCTTTGCTCCTAGTAGCGTTCTTGAAGGAGGCGTTGTGAAAGATTGGCCGAACAAACGCCACCTGCAAGAGAAACCTTCTAGAAAACACTCGGAGCACTGAGAGGAATCTCTGATCACTGTCAAATCCAGCACCATAGGTCCACCAACAATATATATATATATAGATCTATATTTGTTTCAAACCCGAATTATTATTGCAAGTATCATACAATATCCAAGATAGGGACACCTTGCTAACCCTGCTGGACAGATTTGATAAGCAAAACTAGGCATCCGGTTGGTTCAGATCGCCAATGCACATGTCCTGCAAAGCTTTTCCTTGCTTGGTGTCAGTTGCCTTGCCAGCGCTGCACAACTGGGCACCATGACAAACCAAACATGAGTTGAACGACTTTTTTGTATAGAAATTTGGCCAAAGTCAACGAAAAGTAGTGGCGATTGTTGTGTTGGGCTGAATCTATCCTATGGCCCGATAACAAAAAGCTGACTCAATCTGTCTGCGCTTCTTCACTATCCAGAAAAGCCTGCAGTGCACACACACCAGATGGTTGGAGGATCAAAGAAATAAGTATCAACAAACACAAATACCATTATGGATAGACAAAAGCAACATCTGGCGATGCTTCAATAAAAACTCAGGACAAGCGAGAGTCAGTTGTGTAAGAATACTGTAAACACTTTGAACACGTAGCCGCAGTAAAAGCAACACTGTAGTAGTCGTAGTAATCGCCCTCGTGGAAGTAGTGGTGGCAGCAGAAGTAGTCGTAGTAAACAATAGGAAAGTGTAGTAGTAGTAGTAGTAGTAGTAGTAGTAGTAGTAG
>CAXAMN010007668.1:0-19703 GCA_963970005.1 Durusdinium trenchii
GTCTGAATAATGGCAGTAGTATTAGGCAGGTCTCCCTCTGCTTCCAGAGTGGCATACCCGTCGTCCTTTTTGGATGGCTGCGCGCGGACATCAGACAACACGAGTGTAGGTCGAGCGGAATCAAGGCCAAGAGGACTGCAGAGGGTATCATGCAATGCCATTGCCGCATAAGCATCCGCCTGGGACTGCGTCACACTAGCCTCCGTACCCCGGGCAAAGTTGGCCTGGCCATCTGCTGTAAGCCAATCCGCATGGTCACGTGTGAATGCAAAAGGTACATGGACTCTATCTTCCGCACTATCAGTTAGGTCCAGCGAATTACTGTCCTCCATCCATGGATCATGTGACATTGGAGTTGCTCTGCTCGAAAATACGAGTGCAGCCCCCGCCAGCTAAGGTTGGCAGTTGCACTGACTGGCGCGAGCGAAAGAAAAGGCGACGAGGGTGACGTCCGCTAAGGCTGACCCCACTCCTGCATGCAGGGTGCTACGACCTGCTGTGAGCCAAACGTTACGGCGTGGTGCATCTGCAGGAAAGCAACTGCATCTAGCTTATAGCGGGGGGCCTCCTTCCAAAAAATATGGTAAGAAAAAGGCCAACCATGTTGCTGCAAAAGCATGTCACAAGGACCTTGTCACTACTGGTCATGATCATCTGCGTGCGGGCGCAGAAGGGAAAGTAACCAGGCAACGTACACTAAGCCACACAGCTGGGAGTGCAAGTCTGTAAGGGGAGTGAGGAGGGCACCCTGCTGGGGAAGGGGTATTTGCATTTTCTTTGACTGCGTCCACTGGAAAAATGCAGTAAATAGCACTGCGCCCTTCGCCCCCGATAAGTGAAATGTACAATGAAGTCCAGAACCCCATACGGGATATCACCATGGCTGAGCTCAAAGCGTACAAAATCTGTGACATCGACATACGTGCCATCATCGACCAGAAACAGAGGTTCTGGCTGTGGCTGCATGGCTATTTCGCTGTGCAGTATGGCCTTACCACAGTGTGCGTAAGCGCAAACCGGGCTGTTACTCTGCTAAAGAAGGCCGGCCGGCAATCTGTTTCTATCGCTCTGAGCCAAAGGTCTGCAAGAAGCAAGAAGAGACATCTGTTAGGGGGCCCGTGCCAACATAAAAAGAGGGGCAATGGTTCCCTCTATGGGTTCACTGGACAGGGCACTTCTTTGGGTGCGCAAAGGCACGCGGCGGTGGTAGATGCTCACGCATTCCGTCCTCCGCAATACGATATTGGATATGCCCGTGTGAGGGGCACTGTTGTGCAGGGAGTCCACTACTAGCTGCCTGTCGGGGAGGCCGGCCGTCTACCGGGTCCATGGTTGGCGGCATCTCCCTATCCCCTGGGCTGGCAGGGGGTAAGTCTGTGGCAGACATGGCAGCTCCTACCTCAGCCGTGTCAGGGAACCGTGCGGCATGCGAGAGTACCGCCAGCAGCTTTTCATGAGTAGGGTCAACTGTTGCAGCGTGTTTGGGAGGGTGCGCAGGCCTCTTTGGTTGGGTACGACCAGTTGTCTTCCGATTCGGTGAGGCTTCCTCCTTCAGAGGGGGGCTCCTGTGTCCCGTTGTCTGTAGCCCTGCTTTGACCGGAGCCGTAGGAGCCGGAGTAGGCTCGTGCCCTACCTGCTGAAACAGCGGGCGTTGGTCTGCCAGTGATAGGAGGAGAGCATCAAAAAATTCAGCAAGTGGTAGTCGTATGCGCAAGACCACTTCAACTTGCGGGCGCCCGTCAGGGCCATGGGTGAGAGAGCACTGATGAGGGCCAACAATGAAGGGGAGGGCTGGGCAAAAGCTGCTACTGGTTGTCCTATCCAGGCGAGGCAAAGGCGTGCAATCACTACACAACTTCGAGCCTGAACAGCCGCAGGCTCTGGATCTCATTCAATGTTGAGCAAGAGAAACAAAACTACCATAAGGGTGACATCAGTCTTTAGATCGTTAGGAAATCAATGAACCCAGTGATGCGAGTCAGCGCACTCGTTACTTGACCAGCCAATGAAACTGGTAGTTAGCGTTGATCTATTCGCCATGGGACACCACTCATATGGCAGCACTCTGCGTCTCTTGCAGGGCAGTAAGTATCGTGTCCATTTCGCTAGCTAGCGCCCAGCACGCGTTGGCCCCCGGTTGAACATTGCAGTGCTGACGATGTTTGTGTATATTTTGGAAGGTGCGTTGGATGTCGCACGCCAGGGCACGCACTGTGCTAGCACGAGTAATGAGTTCTCGACTAAGCCGTGCGTGCGGTGCGTCATAACCAGCGATCACGTCCTGGTCAGTAAGAGCCTGCAAAGCGTACACGCCGAGCTGGTCAGGGGGGCGCACTGTACCGGCTTGGGGCGAGCTCGTGTCACCACTAATTCTGGCTGACTGCTCGTGGAGGGGAATGGGACGACTTTGTGGCAACAGCCAGGGCGGGATCGGTGGTGTAGGACGGGCTGGGGCAGCAGGTACTGCCGGTAGAGTATACATCTGTGAAAAAGGGAAGGACGGTTCTGGAGGTCTGGCCTGTCCTCGCCCTACTGCCCAGCCATGAGGAGAGAGGCATTCTGCTTGCTGGAGGATGCGATAAACCATCGCCCTTTGCGGGGCACACCGCCCATGCAAGAGAACGCCGTCATGTGTAATGTGTGGTGAATCTTCAAAGGGAAAAAGAACCTGCCCACTAGCAAGCACCAGGGAGGATCGGCGCATCTCAGCTGGCACTGCAACTAATTGCATCTCCGATATACGAGGGCATGTACCATCATCCAAAGGAGTACGCGGGAAGCCAGCAACAGCCAGACGCAGCGGAAGTTGCCTATGAGCTAGCATCACGTTGAGCTGGACAAAGTGCACTTCTCCATCTGGGTGTCTATAAACCAGGCGAGCAAAAGGAGTGAGGTCCAGTCCTCCAGGCCCAACCTCCATTGCCAAGGCACGTTCAGCTGACACTGTACTCCGTTCAGTGAGGATCAGGACTGAGGTCCAAACCCACACAAATAGGATGAGATATTGCTATATGGGACAGTGGCTGTCGGAACAATCCGCCCGTGATGGCTGCCTTGTCTTTCGCAGCAGCTTGAGCCCAGGTAGCGGAATCATAAAAGAGACAACGATCAAGGCAAAGCACAAAAACACTAACAGACAAAAAATAAACCAGGCAAGCGACGAAAGCAAGAACAGACCAAAAAGGGGTCGAGTGAGTCCATTCACGAAAAATATGACCCCAGGCTAGAGGTAATCACGACAAAAGTTAGCCACAGCGGAGGAGTAGCTAAAGAGGGTTCCCTGGTTTTGTTCGCACAGGTCGCGAATTATCGTATGCGTCGCCGCTTGGTATTTTGTACTTTCATTCTTTTCATGAGTCGTTGTTCAAGGGCATCCTGTTGCTCTGGGTGCGCAACAGTGAAAATGCGTTTTCTGTGTATGCGCACTACAGCAGGGAGAGGCCGCTAAGAGGAGGCATGGGAGAGTGAGCCGATGACAGGGGCCGCGGAAGTACATTCTGATAGCAGTTGGGCAAGTTTGGGTTGCAATGGATCACACCTCATCAGTGGCGGCTCGGCAGGGTCGAAGCCAAAGTTCTGGCAGAGATGAGTATGAAGGGCTGTAAGCGATTCATCCTCCGGTCGAGGGGCAACCCAAAAGCCATCATGCAACCAAATGGCCGAAGCGAAGCCTACTCGAGGTTGTAAAAAGGAATAGGCAGCCCATGTAACCTGCTGTTCAAGGACCTCGAAGTAATGAAAAGGAGCCCCTCGCCCTGTCCGCTCTGGACCAGTAGGGCACCATGAGGGAGGATGATGCATAGCATAACGGCTGGCAGCGAACACTTCCCGAGCAAAGCTCACCAGATGATGTGACAGCTCCGTTTGTACACGCTTCTTGAGGTACTCTATTGCCTCCTGCGGAGTGGCACTGTTGATTATGACTAGTGGCCATGTCTTTACCAGGGGGCCAATTTCATCCTCTGCAATGTGTGCCCGAAGAGCTCCTCTGAGGTAGTCTCTCGCTTGCGCGATTGGCAGTAATGCTAGGTGAACCTCAGCTGCCTTGCATTGCCGTCTCATAAGCTCATAGTGCGCTCCACTAATATCCATCTCCCAATGCGAGTTGCCAAAGAGAAGCAGCCGAACCTGCCGTGGCAGCCGCTGCGCTGCGTTGCCAACTGAGTAGAATCGGCCTCCCAAGGCATCAACTGTGGGCTTGTACCCTACGCTGAGGCAATGAGAGGACGCTACTGCTAGGGCAATATAGTCCATTGCAACCCATTTGTAGCGCGGGTGCCGCCGGAGTAGTGTGTGCATCTCCTGAGGAGTAGGGGAAGGGCACTCCGTGAGGACGAAAGCAGGGACTTGCGATGCATCTCCCTGCTGAATGATGAAACCCAAAGCTTGTGCTAATTGAAACGGCGGGAGCGCCGCATGATGTAAGGGAACAAGTGGGTTGCCCCCTGCTTCCTTAGCTGCAGCACTGGCCTGACCAGCAAAATAGTCTGCTAGACGATTGCACTCCCTTGGCAGATAGACAAGGCGGAACAGACAAGGCGCTCGGGCAAGCAATTGCTGGCATTGTTCTAAGATGGCGACAACAGCGGGTTTTTTGATTCTTCCTTTGTACTGAAGATAATTAATGACGGGCAAGATGTCTCCCTGCACAACAACACTGTCAATGGGGATGCCTCTTGACATGCAGGAGACATAGTACTCAAATGCAAGGTTGATGGCAGCTCGACAGGCATGTGCTTCTGCTAAGACGTTATCAGAACAAGAGAGCAAGGGGATGGAAAGCCACTGGACAAGAGAGGTGGAGGACGACGCGACATGTAGCAGGCTAACTCCTGCCCCCCCTGTTTGTGTGTGCTTATGTGCAGAGCCGTCGAATTGCGCAAGACAACCTTGCCATTCTTGTGGTTCACTGAGCAGGAGAACTGTATTTGCAGACAGATCATCCGTGGCTTGCAAACGTAAATGTGTGGCTCCACAGTGACACAAGAAGGGTACGAGACATGCAGTAGCAGTAGGGAAAGGAAGCTTTCTGTGTTGTAACAGAAGCAACCGGAGACGGTGGTCATTCTTAGCGAAGGTGGCAATCGTGTCTCCTTTAGCAAAGGACTGAGTCGTTGCAAGCCCCTTAGGAGGGAGCAGTGCAGCTTCAAGTACGACCATGGGGAATCGCTGCAACCTAATCTTGGTAGAGTCAGTGCACGCCGTACTGCTTGATTGTGGTGGAGCACGGAAGTACCTGAGCAGCGTGCTAGGCAGTGAAAGGTAGGTACGCTGCCATAGGTCAAGCACGTGGTGCGAGATCGCGCGGTTGTGCACACACGAAATGTCCGGTCGGAGTCCGCCGCATTCTGTAACTAATCGCCGAAGATGGAAAAGCATATAGCAAAGTGCTACTCGGATGCTGCGGGACGGTACTTTGCGCCAGTTAATCTCTGGTGCAGGAGTAACCCACAAGGCCAGCCAGGTTAGGTGTACAACCGGACAAAAGGATAACGAATGATCGATAGAGTTGAAGCCGCACTGACAGAGTACGCAGGGAACATACGAGTCAAGCGCTCGACAGCCTGCAGAGGACAGCAGGCGAGAGAACGCAGGCGGCAGTTGCTTGGGCTCAGGCACGATAATTTGATGGAAGTGCAGAAAGTTCTTGCTCTCATCAGAAAGGTTATTCAAAGCAAAGTCCATTGGGGTAGCAGGCAGGAAGCAAGTCGGGCAAAGTGCTCCATGCCCTGGTCCGCACGGAAAGCATCGTGTAAGGTTGTTACACCATACGCAGGGTTGGCTACGACTGAGTTTGCCTCTGAGGGGCAACCAGAAATCAGCATCTTCTCCTAAAGCCCATCGCAAGACAGCATATCGTGGCACTGCCCCTACCTGAGTGGTAGGCAGGTCCGCTAACCAGTCTAAGAAAAGAATAGAGGGACCCATGGCCCAGCCATTCTTGTATATTCGTGCAGCCAAATGCCTATGAGAGGCTGCAAGTAGTTTGTTAATGGCAAGTTGCTTGAACAGCTGTTTGAAGCCACTCGCTCTCTGCGCAGGCGTATTGTTTTGCTTTAAGAGAGCTAGGAGCCGCTGTATGTCTTCGGCAGGAAGTTGCTGCTGCCAATACTTCCAGCATTGCTGGATTTGTGTGGCATAGGAACCTACTTGTTCCTCTGCAAAGGACCTATGCCCTTGCCGTAATTAGCATCCAAAGAGGGAAATCGCCTGCATAATAGTTGGGTCAAGCAGAGGGCCTAAACGTAGCCATCTGCAGAGACCTACCAGAAGGTGTTGTGGGAACCAATGCCGCTGCAGCAAAAAATCTGCCATTGCATGATACAGCGGTTTAAGAAGCTTGGGCGAGAAGAAACGTTGTGTCTGCGAATAGTAGAAAAGGCTCAGAGAAAAGGTATTGAAGTATATAATCTTCATATGAACGCTAAGGTTGGCCCGATTGGCAGCTGCTAGCCTCGTACGGAATTTTACAAGCTGTTTTGGCAGCAAAGTGATGAGAGATGACTGCAGCTGCATTTTGACCATGGCCTCACTCGTGAGTTGACACGTCCACCCTGTGTGGATTGTAAGGCCTAGATTGACAGTGGACGGCGCTATACACTGGCCGCCTAGTCCTGCTTGGTCCAGACAATACAGCTGCTCAGAGGTGTAACTGACATTAGTGAGCAATTGCGTTTTTGATCGACACTGGCACGGACTGGCTGCCAATCGGCAGAGGCTAGGGTGCCCTTCAGTTGCTAATCTGGGAATGACCTCCGAGGCCATATGTATGCAGTGGTCACCGTGTCTAAGGACAAAGCGACGTGCATAACTAGGGACTCGTTGTAGCGCTGCGCTGCAAGTGGCTTGTCCTGATTCGTGGATGGGAGTTACATGACTCCAAACGTCCTCAACTTTGTGCAGCGTGTTTTCGTCAAGGGCTCTGCTGGAGAAGCCTACTTGCCAGCAGTGGTGCGTGTCCATGACAATACCTGCCGACTTCCATTTCCTGATATTTTGAAAGACCTCTTGAGCCCAGCTCGAGTCCGTCTGTTGACCAACTATCCAAGTGTCATCAACATACCCCGCAACCGCAATGACTTGTGGGATTTGATTGAGCGCAACAAATATTGGGTCCATGGCAAGGCAGAAGAAGTACACAGATGTGGATCGCCCCATATCAACTCCAGAATGCACGTTTCTTGCTGGTAAGAGTCGTCCTTGTACTTTGTGTCTTATTCTTCTACCAAACAGTAGATAACGCGCAAATTGGAGGACCCAAGGGGAGCACTGACGAATACGTAGTATATGAAGGATCCAATGTGCATTAATACGCTCAAAAGCTTTGGAAAGATCAGCAAAGAGGGCAGAAGCGGGCGAGGATCCCTCAAGGGCTCCTTGTACTTCCAGCACAGCTCGCTGCGGTTCTCGAAAGGAATTGAGCAGGGTTTGGGCAGGGTGAAAACTGTGCCGGGTAATTCGAAAAAGAATGGCAGCAGCTGTGCCGTCTTGCAGTCTGTCAAGCGTGTCAGGCATACCTAGCGGTCGGAAGAAGTCCGCCGTGGGCCCTTGCTTGGCTTTCGGGATCCATACGCCTACCTGGGTGGGCGGTGCCAGTACACCAGCTAAAATGTGATGAAAGTCGTCCTTAAGGATTGCAGCAGTCTGTTGCGGAAAGATCCGCCAAAGAGCATAAGGTAACCCATCAGGGCCTGGAGCTGAGTCTTTAGTAAGTAGGAGGTGCTCGATATAGTCTTGCTCTGTGGGTTCAGGAATTGCAGGCCACGGCAAGACACACCGTCGGTAAGCCGAAAGCGTGTCACGCCAATCTCGATCATACTTAACAGGGTGCGTGAACCAAAAGTCACGGGTCGCAAGCATTGCTTCATCATACTCAAGGGCAGTACGGCACTCTTGCCCATTATGTTGCAACAAAGGTCCATGATAGAAGGTGCCTCTAGGACACACGGTTTTAAGTCTGTCCCAGAAAATTTTTTGTCTTCTAGTTCGCTGGATTGGGTCTGTGTTTTCTGTGCCTATAGGCAGTTGCACATTCGCCGCAGTTGCAACTTCTGCTGCTTGTAAAGCAGCAGCTATGATGGTAGCTGGAATCAAAAGGCATCCTTGTTGGGTTTGCCATGGTTGTAAGAGGTCAGCATCTGCACTTTGCTCATACAACTGGCGTACTTCTTCCCATGGTATGTGCAGGAGTGTTTGCTCTTGGCCCAAAAGCTTGTATAGGCGTTTTAGAGGCGACAATTTCTTGAAGTGACAGGAGTGAGTTCTCCACCAGCTCCAAACAATTGCACGGCAATGTTGCGAGAGCACCGCGCCAGCAAGTCTAGTTTCCTGCGCTAATGAAATTTTCCGTTTGAGAGCTAGTAGGGAAGCTTGTCTTGTAACCGCCTGCAAACTTTCCGATGCCACAGTTGGATCAAGGAAGACTTGTGTCGGTATGGTGTGATGCTTTTCTGACTGCGGATGTGGTCGAAGGCGTGGTTTCACTTTTAGCCTAAGCATCAAGGCTTTGTGATGGCAGGTATCTATCCGGTATCTGCCATAGATACGAGCAAAAAGCTGTGTTGTATCCAGAAACAGGCTGGGCACTAAGAAGCGATCAAGTGCGGATTCTTGGTCTTGGTATTTGTAAGTTGGGAGCGTAGGATCAACGTCAGTGAGTCCAGCCTGTACAAGGAAGTCATCCCACGTATGAAAGTGATTCTGATCACATCGATTGAAGTCTCCTCCTACAAAGACAGGATGATCGGTCAAGACAAGAATGGTTTGCAGAGTAGCTGAAACGAAGGACCTAGGGCTGTTCGGAGGTATATAAATCGAGACAAGCCATATAGTGCAAGCTTGGTATTCAACACGGGCAGCAACTGCATAGTGTTGGACCAGGACACGTTCTTCTTGGACTTTCCAGCCTGGAGGAAACAGGATTGCAACTCCAGCTTGTTCCCCCGGATTTTGTTTGGCAAGAGTGGTAACTACTTTAATGTCAGGCCATGTGTGGGATAAGTATTGGAGATTGGCTTGATTCCATTTTGTTTCCTGTAGCAGTACAGGGGCTTGTTTCAACATGGTTTTGACTATCCACGTCTTGTGCACATTGGTGGGAAGCCCAGGAGACCAGCTATTGAGATTCCAAGAGTGAAATCCTTTTACAGAGACTGGCAGGTTGCTAGGTCTCTGCATACGGAACTGTAGGATGTTATGACAGAGCTGCCAAAACCTCGAAGGGATTTGGCGTAAGGATTGTACTTCATTCGGGAGAACGAAAGGAGTATCGCCTATAGGCGTGGACGGGTCGGAGACAATACAATCTGTGAACTTGCCAATGTTGACACGTATAGAATGTAGGGCATCTGATAAACTGACATTGCCATCAAAACCACACAACATGAGGAAATCCTCAATCTTGATCTGCCGATATGGCAGACAGGGATGGGTAAAATGAATGAGGAAGTGAAGGGAAGAAACATGCGAGATAGAAGCATTGGTTTGTTGGGTAGTGTGCCAATAAGCTGCTTTGAGGCCTGTAGAGAGGGTACGCTGCACTAATCGGAGAGATTTGATGGGTAGGTGACATAACCGCGTCATTCAGTGTGTAACAGAGCCTTAGCTCTGTGGAAAATTTTGGCCGAAATCTCTCCTTGTGTGCAAACGTACCAAACAGATTTTAGCGTCATAAGCCGACAATCGTCAACGCAAGCCTCTGTAGGGATTTGAGCAGCAGCTTGTTCAGTTGCAATAGTCGCAGGAAGAGTTGGATGTGAGGCGTGTGGTGTAGGCGTCAGGGAAATCAGCTGTTCACAGTTACTGACATCCGGGGCTTCAAGTTGGTGGAAAAGCAGCAGACAGAGATTGGGTACTCTATTTGTTTGCCAGATACTTTCTTGAAGTCGCGGGTGAGCCGCACGTGCACTATCAGGACAGATGCTAAGGCACCAATCCTGAAGGAAACCCCCAATAAGAATGACTGGAAAATTTCCTAACACAAGGTGACAGACATTGGCAAAGGGTTCTTTACATACTTGATTCTCTGCTGCTAACAAAAGGTGGGAAAGTCGCCACAAGGCACATCCTGGCTCAACAAAACTATGTGTCCACGGCTTTTCGGTAATCGTGCAGATGCGTTCTTGTTGGATCGCGAAAGCACATAAATGTTCAGTTCCAACCCCCTGGGGGTTTGTTTGAAAACCAAACATGGAGCGATACCAGGAGGACGACTGCGAGGGCTGGCAGATGTGTACGGGCTCTCCACCATATTTGAAAAGCAAAATCTCAAGTGTGTCATGCAGGCGCAATAGATACAGGTGTTTGGCTCGACTAGGACCAAGATATCTCATGTGAACTGGTTGGTGGGCAAGCCAACAAATAATGAACCCTGTATCCGCTGTTTTGATCGGACTAAGAAGCTGTCGCAAAAATAGCGTGATTCTGTGATAGGTGCAATGATGCAATAGTTCTTGCCGGTAGGTGTCAAGGGCATCACTATTAACAGAAAGGGTACACAGGGCTTGCACGATTTCTTCATTGAAGAAGATCCATTGCGGTACTGCTGCTTGCTCAACATAGTCAAGGAGGTTAAGGTCAGTGAGAAACTTGATCAAAGGCTCTTTGCCTAGAATGTCAAAACGTTTCTCTCGCCTATCCTTGTTGGTATTGTCAATGGCTTCTTTGGTAAGATAATGCGGCAGTTTCTGTGTTATTATAGGTTCAGCAATTGGAGGCCTATTGACAGGCGACATCACCAAGCGCCGATAGTTAATGTGCCGATAAGGCTCAGGTACAATTGTAATCTGAGTGCTTCTGCCCGTCATCTTGAAGTTGTTTTCGATGGCTTGTTTAAAGGAGACATACCCTTGTCTAACATCATCTGGGGAAGCTACCCCAAAGAAGCATTCGGTTTTTCCTTGGATCCATGCTCGAACGTGGTCAGGCGTGCCAATGGCAAGGCTGATGAGCTTGGGGTGAAAGGAATTACCAACAAAGGAGCGTATTGTTTGCGAGTGTAAAACGTGTTTAAGGCGCGAAATAGTGGCAAAGTTGCGGCTGAGACCTGAGACTTGCAAAACCTCGCTGTCAGTTAAGAAACGAAAAGGAACTCGTATACTGCTGTTGTGGAATAACGGAAGAACATCACGAAGCGCAGCATCTTTCTCTGGATTAGAGGAGGTTTTGCTGTAGAAGCAACTCAGAAAGCGCCTCCATGCCGGATAATAAATTGCAGGTATAAAGTCACTCCATTGAAAGGCAGGAACAGAACTGTCAGTGAACATGTTTGCTACGACAGCAAAACGTTCATGTGTGTGCCAGTATGAAGTTCTCCACAGTAGAGCTGCAGGGTGGTAGCTAGTCCAGCTGTAGCGAAGAGCGATATCGCTGAGGACTTCAAGGGGTCGCATGAAAGGTTTGATAAAAACGTCGCGAAACTTCCCTTTATCATGGATGGAGAGTGGTTTCCAGTCAGCTGGCCATTGGAGGTCTTCATGGCACAAGGCTTGTGCATCGACTGTGTCATGGAGGATGTTGTTTTGAAAGAAAAGACGAAGTCTTTTTGCTGGCGATATTTTAGAAGTACACCAAGTCTTTTTGTCTCGTGTAATGTGCGATAAGCCAAGACAGGCTCTGATGAAAGTAAAGTGATCATAGTGCATTGAGCCTGCATTTTCAATAAGAAAGCGGATATGCATCTTGGGGAGGACTGTACCAAGCAGATATAGCGCGAGATGCATCGTAAAGAAGAAGACACTGTCAGGACCACAGATACCTAAGCGTCCATGTTCTTGACCAGCGTAGGTGAGGTCAGTGCAGGGACTGCCTCCAATGACAAAGACATGACAAGAATCACTTAAAGTGACAAACTCTCTTAAGATTCTCGCTCCATCATCAAAGAGAAGGTCGAAATCATTCGCATAGAGGAAAATGCCTCCTTTAAGGCTGTGTATCCACTGAACGTTAACAGAGATTCCATGTTTTTCTGCAACCAAATATCTGAGCGTTTCATCTCTTTCGCACAACAAACAGACTTTGGGGCGATAGCCAAACTTTTCAATGAGAATGTCCAAGGACGATCCGCATCCATCGAACATGCTCAGGACAGCATATGGTGGTTTGGACTCAATACTTTGCATGGGATGATCAATCGGAGAGGCAGGCGATGAGAGGTGGTCCGCTTGCGATGACTGCGACAAAGATGCTTCAATGGCTCTCAGTTGCTCTGCAGGAATAGTTGCATCATTGGGGGGCGGCGGGCATAGTTTCTCCGGGATGTAAGCAGCCTGGAGTTCGCTCGGATTGAGAGGGACAGGGCCAACAACATCTTTTCGATTCCCAACGTCAATGGCCCTTTTTGTAGCATGTTTTCTCTTAGGAGTACTCACTTCCCGCTGCCCAAACTTGTTTTTGGCACGTTTTGAGTCTTTGCCACGCGCAATATTGGAAGTTCGTTTAGGAGGTCGCGTGTGACACCATGTGCTCGAAATTGTTGCATGTCGGTAAAGGATACCACAAATTCGATCACCTGCTTTAAGTTGTGAGATACATAATTGGCTCAGCCCGGTAGCATTGTCATACTTTAGGATTGTAGAGTTGGTATTTTCATGTTCTAACACGTAGAAATGCTCACACGGTTGCTGCTCCCCATTCAGTGGGTCAGGACCCTGATGAATAACTAAGGCAACGCGTTGCCAAATTTGCCCACATGAGTGGAAAGTATCTTTGTTAAGAAACTTGTCATAATCTGTTGCAAGCGGCTGGTTCTTTCGTAAAAAATGCAGCCATACAAGTCGACAAGGTGAGCAAGAAACAGTGGCCCAGTTGAAGTTACTGGCACATTCTTGACATTCTTGACAGACGTTTATTCCATCATCTCGTCCAGTGGGCAAAAGATGCTCTGACCATGGAAAGGCAGCTTCAAAAAAGGCAACGTGCAATAAAAGTCCTGTCGGAGGGTTGGTGACTATGAAAGTAGCGACATTGTGCTCGACAGTTCTGCAACAACTCAGACAAGTAAATGAGACTCTGGATCCTAGTAAGTCATGAAATGGAGGCGGAATAATAGCGGTAGCAACAATAGACTCATATGTTCTGAGCAAGTCCATATGAGTATCCTTGGGGAGAGCAGACATAGCCAAAGCTAGGTGATAATGATCGAAATCATCATTCGGTAAATGAGATGCACACGTCCAGCCTTTGGCTACTGCAACCATTGCTCGGTGACCAATGTGATTTTCGAAGTTTACCTGCTTGTTCCAGTTTGCTTTGGAGACAATACGCAGTGCTGCCGTATAGTAGCAAGCAGTAGCATTAAGGTTCTCATATAAAGATACAGCCCGTTGAATGTCTTCATCCTGAAAGCCCATGTTTTGAAGGGAGACATCACGGCTGATCATCTGCTGTATCTGGTGAATATATGATTGCCGACGTTTGTTTTGGAGGATCTCATTGACTGAGTTTTTGTTCGTAGCGCAACAGGAGACATGTTGGGCGTTGATTCCCCGTTTCACGAGATGATGGCTAAGGCCATCACCTCGTTTTGGGGCGGGTTTTGCAGTAGGTTTCTTAGTCGCCTGTCGACGCGGATCACCAGAGCTTTTCTTAGGGGTGGGTCTCCTGTCAAGGATTTCTTCAACAGTATGTTTTGACTTGGTTGGATGGACTCGATGGCCTGCTATTTTTCCGGGATCGTCTTCAAGCTGCTGTTGTAACTCTTGGTATACCTGCTCACAAAACGAATCGGTTGAAAGTTGTGAAGCTTCATTGCCCGATGGGCATTCGTTGAGAGAAAAAGGAACAACTACATTCTCTTCAGGGAGCTCTTTAATTTGGTGGGTTTCGGCATTGTAGGTCTGGGATTGCTGTAAGTCATTAGGACCGGCGATACAATCAAGCTTGATGTTTCTGTTTGCAGAGTGCAAGGCAAAGCTTTCATCAACTTGCATTGTTTCATTTACAGCACAAGAATCGTTTTGAGTATTGGAGACGCAAACCTTGCTTACTGACAATTGTTCAGGTGCCCCAGCAAGTTCTAGCAAAGAAGGTTCTGGGTTAACATGACTTTCTTGATTCGCAGCTTGATGTTCACCACGGTCTTTTGTTAGGGGAGATGTAGTCACATCACTACAACGCTGGTCCTTTTTGGTTGGGGAGTGATAGGACAAAAGGTCAAAGTCCTGTTTCGGTATTGGTTCTTCTTCTCGGGATGTAGAACCAGTTGCATCAATTTCAGTTGGTAGAGGACTGACTGCATCTTGATTATGATCAGACGAAGACGGAATCGAACGAGCAGGTGATTGCTTGTTGTCACGACACTCGCCAGTGAAAGAGGTATCTCTTTGGGCATTTGTTCTATGTTGAGGGTTGCTGCTAGTAATCTTTGTAACATGCTTAGTTGCAACGGGCTCTGTAGCATGGTTCTTGTGTGAAAATTGATTATTGTAGCAAATCGAAAGTATGCGGCCAAAGGGAGCTTTCTCAAAGACATCATGAATGTCTATCTGACCGGGTAGAAAGAGAATGAGGTTAGCGCGGTCATAGACACTGAGCTCTAGTGCATTACTGAAACACCGAGAGACTTTACCTCTTTCGAAGCGTGGTTGTAGGACTTGCAGCTTTTGACCTTGTTCAATTTGGCAATGAATAATACTTTCATGCTCAGGTAAAGTTGTGATGACATCTCCATTGTACTGTTGGGGGGGTGGCTTTGAGGTCGTACATTCAAGAAAGATTGTATGATGGTCAAGGAGATGCTTTTGTCTCTCTTTATCAAGGAGATGAGTAACCTCTTTCGTGGAGAGTTCAGCTTCGACGAGGCAAATAGGAACTATTTCATCAAGCAAATCAGCAGCAATGTCTCGCTTGCCAATTTCAAAGCTAAAGACTTGCAGCTGCCCAAATCTTCTGCGCGACATGCTGTTACCTGGTAGAGGAAAAAATCCACTAAGCCGAGCACCCTGACATAGTCCTTTATTATGCGCCCCAACATGGTGGTCAGTTTTTGTTTCTTTAACGTAAATGTTGGAGGTCCGTTCTGCAGTATGGACATCAGGCTGTTTGTAGTGGACAATTCTTTTTCGTGCTTTGTGGTCAACAAAGGTACCAGGTATTCGCGGAAGTGAAGTGGGCGACGCAAAAAAGGCAACAACTTTCTGTTGACCTTTATCTTGGACATGCACTATGGCAGGTCGGATCTGTATTGCGCCCAAGACTTTTTGTAACTCTTCACTGAAGTCTACATCAACAGATCCATCTTGCATCATAAGTGATCCGTCATCCTCAATTTGAAAGGCTTCATGGGTGTCACTTCCAGTAGTACTAATGTCAACAATCCAACAGTTTTCGTTGGTTCCCGCAGTGAAAGAACATTGTAGGCTGCCTTCTTCTTTGCCAAAGGGAATCTTGATCTGTTCTTGGAAGGTTCGAAGCCTGAAATTTTCAAGTTCAGCTCCTTCAGCATAGATAACCAAAAGTAATCTTTTTTGGATATAATATGGAATGTTCATGTCAATTAGGATGCTCTGGAGTTGCCATCTTTCTTCTTGCGTGCAGGACCTAATATCAAGAAAAGTGACAGTGTGAAAGCGATAGAACGTGGGGGCATCACCGAACTGCATGTTCCAGAAAAGGGGGATTACCCTTTGGAGGTCTTGCTGAGCAGAGGAAGCAATTTCTTGACTTAGACAAGCATAAATTGGCGCAAGGGAGTCAGTCACCGTATGAACTTCAGGTTCAGCAATGCCAAAGGTGACACAACATCGGTCAGTTGCTCCAAGTTCTGTGTACAGAGGAGGGTCATGCGTGTAGACTCGAAACCGAAAGACTCCTGGCACGGCTGTAATAGCAGCTTGAATCTGTGGTGTAAGGGACTTGCTGGAACAAAGCCATGTTTCAGCATATTCCAAGCTTGGCGAATAGACTTCAAAGCTATTTACATTACGAGTGGCACTGAGTGCAATGAAGTATGTAGCTTTGGTAAGGGTGCGCAAACGTCCATTTTGTGCAAATTCAAAGCTTTTGTATTTGTTGATTCGCTGTATATGGGCTCGATGCCTTCGTAGCGAAGTGCAGACTCCAATAGTTAAGTCAACACAGGTAGCGCTAAAAGAGCACTCGTGAAAAAGAAGCACATGTCGTAGTTGACTGCCTGAGTGATAGAGCTGCAAAATGTTATCCTGCAATCGACTCTGTATTCCATAAATGATGATATCAATCGGATGATTGCCAGAAACAGCTGCACAAATGTTGTTGTACTCATCTTCCCCAACGACAAAGAGGTTACGGCTGAAGCGGACTGTATTGACCATGCTAGGAAAACGACAAAGAAAGAAAATGCGTGGTGAGGCAGCTAAAGAGGGTCCACTAAGTTGTGAAAAAACTCCTTTCGCCTCAAAAGAATCGAGAATATCATCGTAGATAAATTGAGAAATCGTGCAAGAGACTTCCTTAGACGTCATTTCACAAGACGAAGAGGGGTGTAGACAGAGCCTAATAACGAAGCTCAAAAGGTGTCTAAGGACACCCTTTGAGAGTGCTTGCAAGGGAAAGCGGACAAAAAGTTGCAATCAAATGGTGTCTAAGGACACCACTTGAAATTGTACAATGTCTAAGGACACTGCACAATTCAAATAAATAACAACAAGCAGAAGCACAGGTTCTAAGTGCAACTAACCTAACTACGCGTACCGGCCCGGAGACAACTTCTTCTCTTTAAGAAGTAGTCTTTGAACCTCCTAACTCAACAGATTATTACTGAGAGTTTTGAGCCGATATGCCTTGAGCCAAGGGGGGTACGGAACTACTGGGGCCGAAAGGATGGTTTAGCCTGAGCTTTCTTGAGCTTGCCTAGCACAGGTAACGAAGTGGCTGGGGAGCAATGCACCATTACTGTTGTTAAAGCGTTGTCAGCCTGGGTGAGGCTTCTTAAGTCTTCTCTCAATTGGTCGTTGTCATTTGGCGGCAGGAATCGAAGCCACTTGGGCTTGTCTAGTTGCTCGCATTTGTCAAAAAGCATTGGGCCGGGCATGTGTACCTCGCCATGTCTTGCTTTTCCCCTTTTTCAAAATGCTCGAAGCTGCGTACAGCCTGCAAAAGCACGCCGGGCAATATAGAGCAGGGACCGTGGAGTGCAGACTTCTTGCAGCAAGGTGCAATTGAGAAAAGTTTCTTGCTCTATAATTCGTAAGTTTTGGGAAAGGCTGAGTTGTTGTAGTTGTGCGCAGTGTGCAAAGGTTGAACCCCAAAAAATTTCACTGACTTTCGTTTGGGACAAATCTACCATTCGCAGCTGCAGAGTGCAACGACACCTGCCTCCAAGAAGCAACAGTCAGGCAGACTCCGGTTTGGCTCAGTGGAGCCTTGCCCTTCCTTGCCGAGGTTGAGGTGCTGGAGGGCCGTGCATCCTTGAAACACACGGGGCCTCAGTTGTGCTTGGGGGGCGAGTATATTGTCAGGGCACTGCGTCACTCCTATTCGAAGTGAGGGAGCAACATTCCTCGAATACCTTAGGGCCGAAATGTTG
Source organism: Durusdinium trenchii (assembly GCA_963970005.1). Classification (NCBI taxonomy): domain Eukaryota; class Dinophyceae; order Suessiales; family Symbiodiniaceae; genus Durusdinium; species Durusdinium trenchii. The sequence continues at coordinate 17,504 of CAXAMN010007668.1, forward strand.
GCAGCCCGGGACAATTACTACGCGCAAGGTCCGACAGCATCTGAACGCACCATGCAGCAGACTGACTGCCGTTGCTGGCAAGTTGGACCACTTGTAGCTGTCGACAGCTTCTCCATGCTGCTTCTCCTACAATCCTCACACCGGGTTCAACTGTCACAGTGCCAGCTCTCCGAACTCTCTTCCAGGATTGTCGAACCTCTGCAACGGTGACTTGTGCCTTTCGGCGCACACAGCGTCCTTACCCGTGCAAAAAAAATTTTAAAGAAGAAGGAAAGAAATCCTGGAGCCAACCGGAATTCCCTGGCCTTATGCAGACAGTGGAATAGACGGTCCGACCCAACCCAGATTGTAACCGCAAAAACCCTATATAGTGCGTTGCAAGGGAAAATTTAAACGTTGACGCTAAGATGGAACCGGGACCCGGGCGGAGCCAAGGCCGATCAACAGTCCTTCAGGCAGCTCCAGGTCGACTTTCGATAACTTCTTATAGGCTTTCTGGAGCGCACTTCCAAAGGGGGACGTGGCAACAGCACCTTCTGGTCGGAACCAGGTGCACCCTAGCGGTACACGGCTGACAGTCTCTGTGGCCTGGTCAATGTCATCTTGGTCGAAACCTTGGCAGTGATGAAGCAATTTGCGGAAAACTCGGCGAGCAGCTCACGTAGTCCAGGCCGATGCATTCGCAGATCTCAACGGAGGCTGGATCGCCACCATGTTCGCCGCAAATGCCCATCTTCATGTCTGGAATAGTGTTGCGACCCCGCTGGACTGCCATGGTGATGAGCTCACCAACGCCATCTGGATCAAGGCTGACAAAGGGATCCTGCTCTACAATGCACTCTGGCAAGAAAGATCCTGCATCATTGCGGCTCAATCCATAGGTGGTCTGAGTCAAGTCATGGAAGCCAATTGGGGGGGTGCAAGTTCACAGACTCTGCCTCAGAGGCGGGCAGTAGCCCGTGTCAATTCAGCCCACCGCAGGCGCTATGTGTGCAGGTTATGCGCAAGTCACCTTAGCTGGCAAAAGGAAGAGAAGCGAACCGGCCAGCAAACCGAAACCGAAACAACCAAAAAAGTCCCCCAAAACAAAGCAACAAAGAAACAACAAAACATCCCGCCAAACCGCTGGCTAGGTTCGTCTCTCAGGATGGCTGAGTCAGCCTGAAGAGCGAAGAAACAGGATGTGGCTGATTGCCATCCTCCCGTGGATGAGCGGCCCTGCGCACCACGGATCAGACTCCTCCACCTGACTTTGCAGTTGAGGGCTTTGGCGCCAGCAGCTACACGGGTGCAGTGGTGGGTTGAGCCATCCACTGCTTGCGGCCAGACAGTGAAATCACGGCACGTTTGGAGCTGTTGCCATGCCTAGAGGTGTTTTCGCTCATGGCCACTGCGGACCTGACCAGTACTACTGTCTTGTTTATGCTGAGGACGATGCCTTGTGTGACTGGCACCCTGGTCCTGTACAGCAGTTGCGCAGCATGATACATAGGTGCAAATCACACCGGTCGCGACCGGCCTTGAAGGAGTGCAGGATTTGGTGAACCTCGAAGTGCAGCTTTTGCAGCAGGCGCAGCGCTTGATGAACCTCGAAGTGCAGATTTCGTGCCCATCAAATGCCACTGCGTTGTCCCAGCCAGGTCTTCTCGTTGCGCGATTGCGGCGTGTAGATGTAGACCTTTCGTGCAATTGACCGAGAGGCTTGCAAACAGTCAAGCTCCCTGACACGTTGTCGCTGTGGAGTATGCGGCATTCCAAGGGTTTTTGCCCTGATCATGGTCGATTTTTTTTGCACGGGTATGGGCGCTATGTGTGCCGAAAGGCGCAAGTCACCGAGACGAATTCAGATGGGGGGTACGTGGGATGAGCTTGACAATGATCATGGTCGAAATCCCTGGCTGCGTTGCCTTCGGCGTTCGGCTCTTCTCCGAATGTTGTACTCTGGAAAAAGTGGGCATCATCAAAGAGGGTACCCAGCCAAAGGAGCTGTGATAAGGCCTTATGCATTTAAAAGCTGCACCAAACTTGAGCAGCTGTCCCTGCCCTGCAATGGAGCGGGACCAGATGCCATTACCATGTCGTTCCCGCCTGCAGATTCCGCGGGGATGCTTTCACTCGTCGGAGATCCAGAGGGTTACCCTTGTTTTGCCTCTTGCCTGTCAGGTTCATCGTTCAAACAGTTTCTTCAAAGCTTGACGTT
>CAXAMN010007668.1:19713-69568 GCA_963970005.1 Durusdinium trenchii
ACTCCCGATTATCAACCCTGGGTGTAGATGCCGCAGGCACAGAGCATCATTGGTGAGGCTGCCTGGCGGAGTTGTTTGCGACTCGAGGTGGTTCAGCTGCCGAACACACGACTGGCTACTGCTCAATCCGCTCTGAAGACTCAGGGTGAGAAGGCCAAACAGAGCTCCACCAAGGCACCTAAGCCCCGAATACAAAACTTTGGGCCCTAGTGAGTTTGAACGCCAAGGTTCATGTCGTTTCATGTCGCTAATTGATTTTTGTTTCATTGATGTGTGATCTACCGACAACAAGAATTTTGATTTAGCAGCCTTCCGACTTTGCATCAATGTCTCTCTTTTGAAGCAAGGCATGCTGTTCGATCGCCCTTGTGTCATGAATGAAGATGATTGTGTCAATCAAAGGGCAATTATTCTCCTTCGATGTAAACGAAGCACAAGAACCTGATGATGACGTACTGAGCGCAAGGGAAGAATTCATTGCCCCAGGCCGCATTCCGTTTCACCACTTTCAGGCTGACTCAGCCATCCTGAGATATGAACCGTGCCTTGGTTTGGTGGGGTTTTTGTCATTTTGTTTGTTGTTTGGTTTTGGGGGGTTTGTTTGGTTGCTTGGGTTTCGGTTGTTGGCCGGTTCATTTCTCTTTCTTTTACTAGCTTAAGGTGACTTGTGCATAACCTGCGCACATAGCTCCTCGACTCGTGCAAAAATCTACCGACAACAAGATGCTTGTCTAAGGTCTCGCCAGATATATAGGAATCTGTGTCATTGCATGTTTAGTGAGCTGCTTCTTGGCAAGCTTCAGTGTGACCATGTGTGACCTCTTCTCCCGCATATCTGGCCTAGGCTCAAATTTCTGACAATGCTGGGGCGCTCACATTTAACGAAGGATTTAAAGGACTTTGACTGCTGTGAGTATGCTGAACAGCCAGTTCTTGTGGAGATCACATGATGACGAGATGATGACGTACTAAGTGCAAAGGCTGAATTCATCGCCCCCCGTCTCACCTTTCTCAACTAGCTTTTTTTGCACGGGTCGAGGCGCTGTGTATGTGCAGAGGATGCACAAGTCACCTTAGGCTAGTAAAAAGAGAGATACGAACCAAGCGGCAAGCAGAAACCAGAACGACAAACCCCAAAACCCCAAACACACCCCACCCAAAAGGCAAGGTTCGTATCTCAAGTTGGCCACGTCAACCGCTAGAGAAGAATGAGACTAGGTGAAATATAGGGGCAATGAATTCAGCCTTTGCACTCAGTACTTCACCATCCGGCTATTATCCTTTTTCTACCCAAAGAGGCTGGTTGATTCGAGCACCGCTTTCGAAATCTGTTGCATCCTTTGTAGGATGATATGCGATGACATTTTCGGCTTTGCAGCCGAAGTTCCTTACTTCAAATGAGGCTTCATCGCACAGGACACGGTGTTACGGGGCATGGGTGAGCAGTGCAAAGTCCGAAAGCAGAGACAAGTCACAACCCAAATTTCAACATCATAATCATCACGCGTAATTTGCCGTGTAATATGCCGGAGCAGGTTGCGAGACACTTGAGGCTCAGGGAAAACAACTGAGTCAGCCGTCGAAGACTACAAATCATCGAAAGCCAGAGACAGTGGAGCCAAGACAATCAGTGTGATGGTGGGGTGCAAGTAAGCACCATTCCGGCAGGACAGCATCTCCCCCCAAAGTGGGGAGACGGCAGCTTTGCACTTCAGCATTGCGGCAGTGACTCCAAAACAGCTATGCACGGGAGGCACAGAAAGGCAAAAGTTGCAGAACGTCCACAAAGAGCCAAGTTGAGCTGCCGACTGGTGCATGGCAACAGGATATTGAGTCTCGATTGGCGCCATGCAGGCGTGCCACCCGTATGCATTCTTGAACCATGCAAGCCCCATGAACTGAGTGAAACAGGGTGAAACGCCGTTATCCTATGTCCTAATCGCTATACAGTTCTGTACTCTTTGTATCCATCCAGGACCGCCACTAGGGTGGCAGCCTGGGCACTCTCTAGCACTCAGTGTTGCTGGACGCCAAGTCCTTTGGCATGTTCTAGTTATTGGCAGGACCTGCACTTGGGTGCAAGCCTGAGCAGTTAGCAAGACTACTGCAGGTCCTTGCGCAGCTCCTCGTAAAAATCGTCTGCCCACCCCTCTCTACTGTGGTTTCGATTCGGTGGGAGGAGGTGAATCCACCTCGGGATATCAAATTGACTGCATTTGTCAAAGGCGCTAGGTTCCGCGTATGGTCCTCTCCAGGTAGTTCTGGCTTCTGATTTGTGAAATGTGCAAAGTTGTGTGCATCCTGCAAAGGCTCGTCGAGCCATATACAGTAAAACTGATGGGGCATGCACTTCACGCAGCGATGTGCAGTTCAAAAAGGCTTCTCGTCCAATGCGCCCCAGCTTGTTGGCAAGACTGAGCCGCTCCAATTGCGAGCAGTGTGCAAACGTGGACCCTAAAATCTCACTAATGTCTGTTCGTGAGAGGTCTACTAATTGCAGTCGCTTGCAAAGTTCACAGGCGGCAGGTCCTATCCAATTGAAGTCCGCTGGCAGGTGTAGCGAGACGATCCCAGCCTCCAAGAAATAGCACTCAGGCAGGCAGCGTGTCAAGTTTACAGGATCATACTCAGCTTTCTCGTGCACTGCATTTCTCAAAGGCCCGCGGGCGACATTGCGCCTGACGAGCTAATTGATTAGCGGCATCGCCTTGACCTCCTATTTGCACCAGGGAGCAGCATTCCTCGAACACACAAATTCCAAAATGCTTGCACCCAGGAACAATGACGGTTCTGAGTACGTAACTTCTTCGAAATCCACCATCTTGCAGGTAGACTACTGTACTCGGCAGTTGAACCACTTGGAGCCGTAGACAACTTTGGCTGGCAGCCGCACCTATGGTGTGTGTCCTGCTTCCACTTCCACTTCCACTTGCACCTTTCTCAACTGGCTGACATAGCCGACACGAGTTAAGAACCTGGTTTGGTTTTCTGGGTTTTGGTGTTGGGGTGTTTGGTGTGTTGTGTGTTTTGGTTCGGTGTTGCCTTGCTACTCGGTTCGTAACTCTCTCTTCACTAGCCTAAGGTGACTTGTGCATCCTCTGCACATATAGCGCCTCGATCCGTGCAAAAATGATTTCCATAACTTGTGAGACCAAGCTGGCGGGAGGTGTGGCAACCGATGAGAGCAATGGGAAGTGTTTCCATCCCTGCTGTTCCAGGTCTGTCTTGCGCACTGGCTTTGGTTTTGCCAACTGCACGAAAAATGGCAGGCCGCATCATGTTTCGTGGCGTTACACTGGCTTGGAACAGATGTCGCCAGGAAGGGAGGCCACCACTAGGGGCCCTCCAAATGGGACAAAATGGAAAGACATCCTTGCTCGAAAGTGAGACGTGCCCAACTGGTCAATCACGGAGTGCGTTGCTGAAGAAATGATTTCAACAGTCCCGGCATCGACTTTTGAGCCTGACACTTCCCCCCATGTGAATTGAACGCCGTTCAATGGGCGAGGGAACGGTTCGTCGATGTCGGTCGATGTTCAAGATTTCGAATCCGCCGCTCATAAACCCTCAAGACGGGAGGGACCTTGCTTTCGCAAAAGGCCTGCGCGGTGCGTCGACCTCGTTCGATGCTTTGCTTCTTTGGTTTGCCGACCTAGAGTGTAACTACTACATCTTCGCAATAATGCTTATTTGTAGTGCAATGTAACTAACTTGGGCTCAACTCTTGAAAGAAGTATTGATTACTTTGCGGTGCCTTATCGAACTTCTGGTCAGACTCAATTGCAAGTGTAATAAACATCCAGGCGTGATAAGCAAATTGGGCGGGTTACACGATGGCCCTCCACACCATATCAAGAGTTGTGAAGCTCGAGAATTGGCGCTGGATGCAGATCCATTTCGGCGCATGCTATCAATTGCAAAAGTGCCATCCTATTTCTTGAATCAATAATATATCAAAATTATAGCTATTATTCAAGAACAACCACTCATCATAAAACACATCATTACCAATATTTCATTAAAAAATCTAAAATGGTTTAGATGTAATTCATTAATATAAAAATAGCGCGATCGAACAAACAAAACCTTTATTTAAAATATATGAAATTTCATATGCCTAAAGAATACGGTCATAATATATAATATAATTTTTTCGTATAATGATAAATATGATACTAAATTTATTCGATTTTTTAAAATTTAGATAGAAATATAATTAAAACCACATCTCGCTTCTACCTCCCAAAATGGCTTTTTTAAAAATAACGTCGAACAAAAAAAATACATATTTTACCTATTTAATTAAGAAAATAACAAAAAAATCGTATTAAAAATATATACGGAAATTATTACATTAAAAAACGAATTGAATTATAAACAAAATGGATGATAATAAATATACATAATATAATTAGAATTTATTATTCGTAAATGTAAAATAGATCTATTTCTAATCGAATGAATAAAAATTTCGATTCCTATAATATTATTAAAATATATAAAATTATATTATCCTTAAACATAAAATTGAAATTTTGATATATAAATTATAAATAAATATAATTAAAATAAATAAATAAATTATAATATCAATATAACAATACTTATATAATTTTAGCTTACGAAAACGTAATTAATCAAACGAATTAAATTAAATATAATATTTACATATTTTCTTTATTTAGCACTTAGCGGATCGTCGGTCCGCCCGTATTGGGCTGCGGGACGATGTCTTGCCTGTATCTAGTATAGCTAAGCATCATCTGAAGAAACGCACGAATGAAATGCCCGGCACTACAAAATTCACGGCTATCTTGTAAGGGTGTATACAATAATCTCAAAGGTAATCGGAATATTTAACGCTAAAGGGCGGAACCATACCTGTCTACGATGCTATTTAATAACAAACCACAAAAGGTATAGATTCTAACAAAATTCCTCATGTCTTTGCATAATTGTTGGCAAAGCGACATTATCGGCAATCAATTATATCCCTAAATGAAAGAGGATAGCACGGTAATATACCTCTATGGGATCCGGACCCTAGTATATCATACCTGCAACGATATTATATAGCTCCTAAATCACTATCGCGCTTATGGCGGAAATAAACCATAATAGGGTGATTTAAATGTAAATTTAAATTACGGCATAAATATTCTTGTATCCAAAATTAAAATATCTTTCAAATTGCAAATAAATATAAGAATTAAGAGAATAAAATTTGTTTTTTAAAAAAACATTATCATGCCAAATTTCAATAACAAATTAAAATATCACATAATAAATGTCGAAATAGTACTGGTACATATAATTTATTTCAAAATAAAATTCCTATCCATTAATTAAAATGACGATATAAAAGACTGTTTTAGAAGCGCCAAAATCATCTTAGAATTTTTCCTATGTCGTACTACACCAAAAAAAAGCAAAATAAATCATTCAACCAAGCGACGCAAAAAAAAAAAACAACCATACATACCAAATTTCATAAAGCGAACCTTTTATAATTATCAAGGTCGACAATTTAACGATAAAAATATCATTCAAATAATATATAATATTATTAAAATATATTTTAAGCGAATAAATCCAATATATAATTTTTCTTTAGCCACCAACAATAACAATATTCAGAATTCAATTAATTGTATTTTTTTCCCATAATAAATTAAATAAATTCATTTCCGACCAAATGCTAAATAAATGTATCAACACATAATAAAATTTATCCAACCTATTTTAAAAAATTCCAAAATCATAAATATCAAAATATCACCACATTAAACAAACATTAAAAAAACAAAAATTTCAAGATATTCAACTAAATTTTCCTAACGAAAACAAAATCAATCCATCATATTCCACAAATCACTACTAAAACCTATAAATCGATATAATTCCTATACTCAATCCGACCATTTATTTCGCGACCACCGAAGACTACTTTAATCTTTAAATATTTCTAGAATTGTTTCCCACAAACAATCAACAAATCCATATACGATTAATCGTCGAATATCATCAAATATATTTTATTACAAATAGAATTATAATTCATATATATATTTTAATTACATGATTTTTTTCAAATATAGTTTATCAATTCCAAGAAACAAATTAATTAAAATTTTACTATATATTCGAAGATAATTATACGAAAAATAATCACAATCAAACTATTTTTTTTAATACATAAGACATGTATTCTATCTAAGATTACATATTACTGTCACTTAAATTAATAGAATCATTTACAACAAAAAACAATATATATATATTGCAATTACATTGCTGCTAATTTCAACATGTTGTTTATCAATAGTGCACAGGATGTACTGACAATGATTGCCGCACAAACACACTGCGTATTGCAGCAAATCGTGTTAGCAAGGTGAATGTTTCTCGCTCAAACCTCTTTGCAATGCAGGTAGCCAGTGTTTTGGATAACAGTTTTTGGTGTTTGTGTTTGTGTTTTTGTGTTTGCTTCCTTGCTTTATTGTTTGTCTGTTCGTTGCCTCAAATCAATGTTGATGCTTCATCTTTGTTTTTGCGGCGGCCGCCGTTGTGCAAAGAACAATCAGCAATTTCTCTACTGCATGAGCCTCCATGCTGATGTTATATTATATATATTGACTTGGATTTCTTTTCATCGTTGAAACAAGGTCCTCCATTCAAAGTCAAATAAAGGAATGCTGCACACATTTACTGCCAACACAAAAAAATGCGCCTGGGATGACGGAGCGCTGGGACCGCACAGAGCGCTGGGACCGCAGGTTTGCAGTGAAGCGATGATCCAGGGAGCGATCAGCATAGCTGCGCAAGAGCTCCTCCACCTGAGAGTAGGGTGGATTACATCCTTTTTAGGTCTTTTTACTATTCTGTCATATTTGGTCATTCTATTAACGCTTCCCAGGAAGTCCTAAAAAGATATAAACAGTCACGATTACAATTTGCAATCGTTCTTGGCTAGTGCCCATCGTGGCTGAGTCTGTATACCAATCAAAACCAAAAGGTTAACAAGCAAACTCATCTTACTGGGACGAGAGACAAGTACCCAGTGCCCTGTCTGTGGATGTAACAAGTACCCATCTGTGCGCTGCGGAGTCATGATCTGCCTTTTTCTTGTGACACCCCAGTGACACCACTTCCCCCCCAGAATCGGAAAACACCGAGCTTATCCGCCAGCGAACTCGTGTGCACATCGGAACGTTCCCCCCGAAGTCGGGACGAACTCGCTCAGCTTCCCTTGGACACGCTGGCCGCCACGCGGCGCCGTCCGCCTGGAGCTCCTCCATGTCGCCCATGTCCTTTGGCAGGTCCAAGGCCTTGCGGCGCTTCAGGGCGGCCAAGTGCACCGAGACCGCCACGCACACGGAGACGTTGAGACCTCAACGGAGACCGAGACGCAACAAAGCAAGGCGGGTACCCAGGGATGGGCATCATTTGGCATCAACATCAACAGGGATGGGGATGGGAGTGGAATGACAGGGGAGGGGGCCAGTTGATGGTCAAAGCTGCAGTTGGATACGTTGGGATCAAAGCACAGCACTGGCCATTCAACTCATCCTATTTATCTATATCACGAGTAAAGCACGAAAGTGATACTCCTTCACACGACACTCCTGCGCGGCAACGCCTAAGCGCCTTGGTTTCAGGACCTGGCTCTGAGCAACCAGACTCTCGCTGAGTCCAAAGAGAGGAACGGTGAAGCAGCCATCACAGGACTCCACAGCTTTGGTAGAGACCCCGCGCGCCTCAACGTGCAACAGGACGCTGCGTGAGCACATTGAAGCTCACGCTTGTGTGCCACCCATTACCCAGAGTGTCCTCTGATGGTTTCAAAAGATCTGCCACTTGTTTGGCTCGAACCCAAGTTTGTAGTATTAAATGAGACAGGTTCGCTTCAAGGCGAACAAAAAACACCTATGTCATGTCCATCTACAATCCTGCTGCATGGTGGTTGGCAGTGCCATAGCTTTGCACTCAATATAAAACTACCATCCACCCACTTATAAGTGTGTAAATATCTATATACATAAGTTGCACCTATATGTTTGGCATGACCCAGCAATTACATCAGTGGCAAAGTGATTCCTCACCCAAAGGAGCCAACTGCGCCTCTGACCCGAAGAGCAGCGCTGTTTTGCCGCCGAAGCAAAGCTCGTCCAAGGGCATCAATCTGCGGCCCCCTGGTGCGTGAGTGATGTAACCCGGGTATTTCTTCGCCAGAGTGGATTTCCCCACATCTCGGTGCAGTCAACGACAGAGTACCACCGTACCTCGCAACTTTTGCGGCGCGTCCAAAACTGAGCATGGCTGGAAGGGCCCAGCAAATCTATAAGCAGGTGCACTTCTTGGAAGATGGCCAGGCCTATACAGTAGCAGAATATGAGAGCTTTACGTGCAAGAGCATCTGATGTGGAAGACACCCCGCCCGCCTGCTTGCTGCGGAGGCACTGCCGCCCAAACGCCGAAGCCGGCAGCCTTGAACAACGGACAGTTGGACCATTTTGGATCAGTGAACCATTATTTGGGATAGAAATGACGGGGATAGGCGTGCAAGTTTGAGTTATAGCTATGGTCTCTGTAGTGTTCCGCCCAACATTCCATGGCAAACGGGTGAACTTTCCATGTAGTTCAACTCTCTGGCTTTCACCAGAACCTCTGGGGAATCTTCCTGGTTTTTCATGACCGTCCCCTCTCCTCGTACTGGGAAGGGTATTGTATCATGCCATATCAAGTGTTGAAGTACGAGTTTTAACAAGGTCCCCTCGCACCCACACAGCAGCTCCTGTAGGCTCTTGATGCATTCCTCGCACGGAATGGGAGCCCAAAGACCGTAGCTCGTGTGCTCTGGGGAGTTACTGCTCCGTAGTTTAATGGAATACCTGGTAAATCAGCTTGCCTTCCAATTTAGACCCTACCAGTACCGTTACAGTCTGTGGGGCTTTTTTGTGTTTTCACACTAGCAAACACCGTAAAGACTGGATGTGCCCTGCACGATTTGAGTCGGTAGATCCATCAACTCCCCAGGTCCACAAGTGGTTCAGCCCAAATTCCAAACAAAGTCAACTGATCCTTACAAAGCATATGTTGTCACAACAGGTTCTTCGTATGTCAACATACCGCTTCACCAGGCTTCACCTTGGTGAACCCCAGAGATTCTCCTCCACACCCTCGTGCTGGTGGAGATTGAGCCATTTCTCCGCGCCATTGACTATACCTGAGACCCGACCCTGTTGCAGTTGTTAGCACTTGCAACACTCTGAAAGACGTGACGACAAAGTCATCTCAGTGGAAGTAAATGGGTTGCAAGAAATAAGAACTTGTTGCATATTGTTGCAAGGTTGACAGTGCTTCACACCCACACACACAAGATCACACAAGTAAGTAAACAATAGAACATTCGTGGAGCATAAGTCATGAGCACCCAAGGTTCATAACTGCCAAAGAAGGACGACCCTTGTTCGAGGAAGTGCATGCAGTGGTCGCCTTGCTCCGAAACAACCGAGTCCTTGGTCGCCTTGGTCGTGGTTCGACCTCTCCAGACCGGACCCGGTGTTCGGACCGCCGAGTGGCTGCGGCCCCTGGCCGTGCTCGTCTGCGCCGGGCGGCGGCCGGTGGCCACGTCGTGGCACACCTCGTGGACATGGAGGAGGCCGAAGGCCTGGAGCGCCGCCATCTCGTTGGGTCAAAAGCGGCCGTGATCGACCGTGTGGAGGACACATGAGGAAACAGGTACGTAGATCACGTCCAAAAGCAAAACCATTTAGACCCATGTCACATCCTCCTGTGGGGTGCAGAAAACCTGCCCCAACACGTGGCCATGTGTTCTATCGCCACGTTCTGCGTCTGAGGACCAAAGCTGGTGATGGAATTTCCATCAACTAAACGTCGCGGCTTCTGTTGTATTCCTTCGCGTTTCGAGGGTTAACCTTGCACCTGTCTCCTCATATCATTTCGCAAACCACCGAAGGAACAGGGGCAGAGCGACCTTGGGCCTCCGTGACCGATACAATGGTCCAGGCCATACAACGGTCCCGCGTGCCTCAACGCTTCGAAGGATGGCTGCCCGGTTGCCCGGGTCGCACAAGTCCTGTGTCGGTGAACCAAACACGGAGGGATCAGCTGGATCCACTTGGTGAGGTTATGACGAGGGCAAGTTATGACGAGTAACCCACAACACCCTGGAAGAAGATATTGCAATGACATTATATCATTGAGACTGAAACCATTTCACAATAATTTGACGATTTGGGTTCTACATGATGTGTTATGATTTATAGTTTAAAATTCTACACATGGAGACCTAACAAGAAGCCACGCTGAAGTGACCTGTGTGGTCGTGTCCACAGTCCCGACAGCTCCAAACCATGCTTGTAGTGCTCACCCCATGCCTGCTGCACAGCTGTACAGTAGAGATACGGGTGTGGGTCATGGCACCCGGACCCCTAATCCCTGGTAGGTTGACCGGGCCCCCAGTAGTCAGTCAGTTCATTTTCGTTGGTCAGACCTGGGCAGCCATATTCCATTCAAACTCCATGATGGGCGGCTCGGTGGCCGCACCTCCAGCACCACTCGCAGCCCCTCCAAGCGTCTCCGAGCACTTTGCTCAAGCCGCGCATCTCTTCGCAGTACTGTGGTGGTTTCTGATGCTGTCTCCTACCGTCGCAGGTGGATAGGGCCGGGCATCCCACGGCGCAGGCGGTCCCGAACCTCAAGTCACTTTGCTATACTTTAGTCATGTAGTTGGTCACCGGCGGTCAATGCAATATTCAACTGACCGGGTGCTCGACAAATCAGCCTAGCTGAGTTTTTTTTTTTCTGACAGGCTGAGGTAACGGGTTGCCGCGTCTTTCGCCCTGTCAGCTCCTGGGACCCTGTGCCAAGAGACCACCCTCACTGTGACAAAATAAATGGGCTACGATAGCCCTGTGATTGGGATCGAAGAAAAATCAGCTGCGCCTCAAATCTCAAGACCATCCTGTCTTTCCCTATTCCAGCATGTATACTCTTGCGGTTCTGCCGTCTGGCACGTTGGTGTATATAGTCTCGAGCAAACTTTTGCATTACAGTGAGAGGACCCCATTCCAGCTGACCAAATATCAACACAAGAGCAATGAACTTCAAAACTTCGTTTGACAGGGACCTCTTCAAAGGGAAGCTCCCAGTCCATCGCACGAGCACGGCACCACACGCTGCTGCTGGCTCAGCTGTCATTCATCATGCCAAAATGCCAACTGATGTGCGTGGGGGTGTTGAACTGGGGTAATCAGGAAGCCTATCTGGGGTGCCACGGGACTGGAGGCCTGCTATGAAAGTGTCCGTGACTTGCTGACATCTGCTGGTTTCAGCCAGAGGAAAGCGTGCGCCCTTTCAGCAACCGGTAACTGGAGGATTGCTCGCCCTGCTCAATGGTTCTTTCATGTTCTTTCCGCACGGAATCAAGTTCAGTGTGCTCAGTTTATGTAGACGTGTCATTCTACAAATTGTCTCTCTCTCTCTCTCTCTTGTAGAAGCTATGCAAGCTTGAACCAGGGGGAATGCAGTGGCGCTGACCTGTCACAACGTTGTTTGCACAAGTCCCAGACCTGTCACCCGTGTTTCTGAAGAACTCAGAAACCACACCCAGACATGATGATGAACCACCAGCCGAGGAAGGTGTCCAGAAGCAGCTCGCAATTTTCCTCCCGCCAGCTCAGGAGTGGCCGACTTTGCAGCGGATTCTCCAAGCAGCATAAGGCAACTACCAATCATTTGTCATAGGGTCTCCAAGGTGACTTGTGGAAACCCTGTTGAGCGGGAAGCTTTTGATCATCCGGCAGCAGTTTTCAAGCAGCACTTCGATCTCGACCGTCTCGACCCATGGACAAAGTTGGCGAATTGGAGGAGCCAGCTCCCCCAGTCGGAACTAAATGCATAACTTGACCCACATGGGGTGGAAAGCAGGCTCATACTGTCATATTATGTCATATTGTTTGCCAAGACAAGTTTGGAACTACTTGGCACCGAAACCACGGATCCAGCAAAGGAGTCAAGAACCTTTCAGAACTTGTTCTACAAAGAACAATCAGCTGTAATGGATGCTTTCTATTTTTGACTGCCGATACACTGCTGATAAGGTTGGAGGGCAGGATTGGACTCTAGGATGGTACCCAATGATACCAAAGGCATCCGAAGGCTATGAGAACCAAAAGGACCAAGGAATTCAAAGTTGGAAGAGCTTCAGCGCCGTGTTTGAAGCTGCTTCCCACACCGTCGAAATGGATCACCTTCTGCGACATGATCTCCTCGGCCCAGTCGCTGCCTTCGAGATTCCGCGGTTTGGTCGCGTTTGCCATGAATTTGAAGCGGCCACCAGCGACCTCTCGTTCTCCTTTATCCTTTATCGGATGCTTTTCTGGTCCCTCGGAGGTTTTCGGCGGATTGCCGCGCCTTCAGGGCAAATAGATCGGCAAGACGGACCTCAGGCGTCCCACAGATTCGGGTTATGCAGGACATCTGTAGATTGTACATGCTTTGATCAACCATGTCTTGATTGGCCTTGGATTGCCCACATGGAAAGCGCTTTCCTACTATGGTTTGAGGAAAAGAAGAGGAGAACAATGCATACACTGTTCTGGATGCTTTCGGAGGTCGGGGGGCAAAGTCTCATGAATTTGATCTAACTTACAAGCCTGGATGCAGTCCACCATGTGCCCTTCACGCTCCTTCAACAGCTTTAGTCCGTTGGTTTCTTGCTTTCGCCTTCCAACTGTAGGACCTTAACTCCTCAACATCCGAACGATGCGATCAGTCTACCAGTCTACATCCCCCCATCAACACTGCTAAGCTGGTCGCTCGCTCTTCTGCCGGCAAACCGGACACTGCAGTGGATGGATTTGAGCTGCACATATCTGGCCGGATGGATGCAGCTGTGGAGGCCCACCACACACACACAACACATATTTCATATTTAATATTGCATCATATTGCCAATACACGAAAGGGTGCAAATGCAAGCCTGGTGAGGCAACCACGGTTTTAAGCATGGACCATGTGAACAAGCCTGTAACAGTGTGATCTTATCTCTGGAACCGCTCAAGTAGTCATGGAAACCCAACTTGAATCTCTGCATTGCCCCAACAGCCTCGCACGAGGCCAAATGGCCACAAGGGACGAAGGCCAAGCGAGCCGTCTCATCCAAACAGACCTGGGCAATATTCACGTACTGGACAAATTGAAAATGTATATGTACACACTGAATTTAGAAAGTGCATCCTACGGTAAGGATTTGCAACATGCTTGGATTGTGAAATCGACCTTCTTGAAAAAAATCATGCAGCAACCGTCAACTTGTGTCTCGAGAGCAAGCACAGCCTTTGGATGACTGCGCCGTGTTCATAGTCAAGCAAGGTGAGTGCAATAATGTCAACTTGCGTTTCATTTCGAGGCAAAAACCGAAAACCATGAAAGACATCAGCCAAGACCTACAGGCCTAGTAGCAATCTTTACTTCCATGACCATTCTCAATTCTCACTCTCAAACAATATCACTTCCTCTGGGCTGTCAATGCCTTTTCTTGCTCGCTTCAGCATTCGTCCTTGTTCATTACTTCAAGTACCGCTTCGACAGCCAAGGAAGTAGATACACTTGCTACCAATGAGCCCCTAGGTATCATGAGCTGAAGACAGCCAACGACGGTTGGCTTGGATCCAGGTTGGACTCCAAGTCAGATCGATCCGAGCGCAGCGTCGTCTCGTCCGACGCCACAGCTGGACTTCCGGGCCACGCATTTGTTCAAGCCAGGCTGACGGAGTTGACGTGACTCCTGCCGCGGACCCGAGGACACGGAGGGGAGCGCTAAAACCAGGTGGCTTCCGATGTGAAGGAAGCTTGCTTTACATAGGTCCGGTGGCTCCCAAGGTGCCACAACAGAAACTCTTCTGGAGGTCTCTTCTATCTCCTTGGCTCTCACCATTGCTTCCAACGCAGTCTTAAAGCAGTGACAAACACCTGTCGACAAACGAAAATTCTTCTAGACCCGGTGTTCTGGCTCATGATTTGCCAAGCCATGAAAGCCCAAGAGGCAAAGGGAGCACATCCAATGCCCCCATGCCTGGCTAATCCATGCTATTCTTGTACTTCTTGTGCGACTGACATAGCAACCCCTGCTTAGCATAAAAACACTGTGACCCTCATCCGAGACGAGCTACCTTTTGCTTCCTCCACTCCGTCCGGCCGACCTGTCGAAGCTCCAAGACCTCCAAGGTCCGTTGGCTCAACTCGGCCCGCAGCCTGCGGAGAGTGGGCCGAGTCGGAAGGGGACGAGGTCGGAGCAGCATCTCCGCATTGCACAACGACGGCCGTTCAGAGGAGTCTGATGGAACCGGAACCAAGCCCCAAAGCATGCATTCTTCTGGGTCTTTTTTGCGGTCTTAGTCTTATGAGTGTTTGTTTCGGTTTGGTTTTTTGGTGGTGCAACAGGCCTTCATAGTTCTTCCCTCAACGTTAATCGCTTGGGGACATCTCTGAACGGAGAAAACCATCAACAGGCCAGCCAATGTACATAGTCTAGTGTAAAGAACCTTGATGGAACTCGGTTATCATCAATCCTTGCAGCACCTCTTGAGAACGACTCTCTCTTGAGCTAAAAAGACACGTTGATCTTTCAATCTCCCAAACAGGCCCGAAACCGAGAAATTATGAGAAATCCCAATGGTCAAAGAACACACTGTATAAACTTCCTGCCGTTTCATGTGTGCTGGCACGAAAACCCGTGCGCCCCTCCAACCCTCGGCCTGCAAAGCTCTTGGTTGGCTCTCCTGTACATCGACGCCAACTCAGAGCGGTCCTGGAAGGGGGAACCAGTCAGTCGCACATTCAACATCTTTACAGAGTCTTCAAGACTGTGCCTGTTAGAGACAAAACTTTGAGAGGGGACTGTGGTGGTGAACACTTGTGTTTAATCAGGATTACTAGATAATACTGATACTGATGCTTCTTCTCCTTTACAAGGTTGTTTGACTGATTGTTCCAATCAGCCTGGTGCAATCACTCCAACAAAGGACATCATGGATTCTACTGGATGTGGCTATATCCCCCACCTGAGCCACAGCCTTCAAGGTCGCCTGGCACACCGGAGCTGAAATAGCTGAACCCTCACATTCTTGAGGTTGACGACTGCTTGGCAAAATGCATATGACATGTAGCTCTGTCAACATGGGTATGATTTTTGGATTTTATTAAACACATACAGGTCAAACGGCTGGGACCCTCGTGGAGTGACCCCAACTGCAGTGGGTTTGCCACTGTTTCCGATCGATCCGTTGTAATATGTTGTGTGGTGGCTAGATGTGGCCAAGAACTTGTAGGAGTCTTTCAACCATTGTGGGACCTTCCCCCGATTTCCTAGCTAGCCGAGGAAGAGGGAGGGAGGGAGAGGGAGAGAGAGAGAGAGAGAATCTGAGAAGCAAGAAAGAAGAAAAAGAAAGAAGGAAAGACATAAAGAAAGAAAGAAAGCGATTGCCTGCAAGTCCAGATAATCAGCTCTTCTAGTGAATCAGCCACACATGTCTGAAATCAAGCGTACGCATTTTGCTCCTGCATTGATAACGATGCACTGTGCAAGGCTCTATGCAAAAGCAAAAAGGCACTCTTGAGATGGCTGGGGGGTTGTAGATCTACAATGGGTCCCCGAAAATAGAAACAGTGCCCGACAATTTTAGTAACACATCGTCGGCTTTCATGTACTTTGTATAAGTAAAATGACTGCAATTCATACTTAAAGTTATTTGCCTTTTGTACGCTTGTTGGAAGTAGAGGCCACACATATACGATCCACCTTGAAGCATCTCAAGCTATTGCTGCTCACTTGGTGGGCGTCAGCATTTCTTGGCTTGCCACAAGTGGCACAAGCCTTTGAAACACATGGCCGCAGGCCAAGTGAGCCCTGCTGCTCACGCTGTGCATCTTCGATGCAGGTGGCAGCTTGCATTGCATGGATTCGCAGCACTGGAGTTGCGCGTTTGGAGCATCTTCCGTTTGGACTCGCGAGGAGTGTGGGTGCTCAGGGATTGGCAAGACATCGAGACATCCAATGTCTTCAAGCGATCGATGATAGTGGTCCCGAACAAGGTAGCAGTCTAGCATGCTAGTGGTACATTTTGCTGCTGGTCATCAGCTTCTCCATCTGTAGATTATGGCTGATCTACAATGTATTCTCATATTATTATGTCATGTTGATTTAGAGAGCTAAACTTGAAGCAAGGCCAAAACCAAAGTGACTTTTTGAGGTACATTGAGGATCATTGAGGTACATCATGCTTGTAATATCCACATTTCTCAAACTTCATCCGGACACACACTTTGAAACGAGTCAAACAGCGCAACAAAAACGACTGCAGCACGCTATCCCTATGGAAAGCTTGCACCGGCAAGCAACCACGGCTCTACAATCTTGGGCAGTGGAGGTTGGAGGAAACACCTTTCACATCCTTTCACTGTAGCACTTTTTGTCACTAGCCTGACGACCAAATTTCAGGGCTGCTGGGCTTGATCCTCCAATGACCATGCCTGGCTTCCAAACAATCCTATGGTACAGGCAGAGTTGCTCGGGCACAACCCTGAGGGCCTTCAGCTCCTGTGCCAGAAACCATTCTCGGGCTGGATCCAACAAATGATCGTTGCGCATACATATCATACATGCAGTGTCAATTGTGTGATGGATAGTTGAGCAAGGCTCTGGAAGCACACAGGGATTCCAAACATGTAACAACGATTAACAACGATTAACATTGATTACTATTGTAGGTCTCAATCAAACCATCACACACTTCGTGTTGTACAAACACTTGCAAGCAGCTCGGCATTGAAAACGTGGGAACCCTCGAACTGACGCTCCTGAGTTTCGTTTTGCATTCAATGACGCTCCTCCAGCTCATCCGGCCTTGCTACCAACACGGCTCACCTTGCGCGAGCCACAGCTCTTCATTGAGGCTCTTGCTATTTGAATGGGCTCCCAACGAGCGTGTGGTCTGAAGCCTTCTTCTGGGAATCGCACAGGCAACTAGTTCTCATCCAGGCGACTAGTGAGGCATATGGCACTCAAGCCGAAACATTAGTGAAGATCAACTCCGTTCGCACTGTTCTCAAACCCAAGGTAGGCACGTAGTCAAGCCACTGATGAAAGCAGCCCCCCCAAAAAGAAAACCCCTGCTGTAGAAGCACAACCATCCAGGAACTGGGGCGCATTGTGGCACCGAGGCGCTGCCAGGGAACGCGTGGGTGAGCGGCAAAGGCTCTTCACCAGGGCCTCTGCCTTGCTCACTTCGCTGCGCGGCACGCCGGCCTGAGCGGTGAAAAGGGGCGAACGCAGCAACAAACACCTTTTGATCTTCCACCGGTGGAGAGCCTTTTTTGATCTGTGAAACACGACGAAGTGAGACGATTTCTGGCACTGTTTGTTGAGAAAGAGGTCATAACCTGCCTCCTTGGCCTTTTGGATCGCCTCCTCCAGCGTCTCAGGGTCCTCAGAGATGAACTGGTCACATGATTGTCAAATGTGAACCATTGATGCTGCATGTGGTGATCTGAAACCGCCCCCAAAAACACACCGGCCGTCTTCACGCTGATCGGAACCTCAGTCCTTGCACTCCAAGATCGCCAAGGCCAATTGCTCGGAGCCTCGAAGCTGTGCCAAGGACGCTTCCGCTTTCAGAATCCTGGCACGGTGAAACAGGCGGTGTCCCGGACGCCGGACGCTTTTGGGCACCTGATTCTTCGAGACCCAACATCCATGCCTCGAACGACAGCGAACAGGCGGTCTGACTCCGTTGGAAGGAGCCCTAAAAGGGCACTTGACCAGGACTCTTTTGCATGACTTACATCTGACATCATCTCCCTGGGTTGTTGAGGATGAACGAATGATCCACAACTTATTTGTTGGGTGGGCAGTCCCGCTTCGTCTTCAGGGAGGTATGTTTCCCCTCTGGAAGTGAGGGGAATTGCAAGGATCATAGAAGAACACTTTCAAACCTATTGGTTGGCTCTGACTTTGCGTCTGCATTGTGGTTCCGCCTCCCTCCCCAGCCCCCGGACCATCCATCCCCCGTTATCCTGCTATACCATGGGTGCAGAACCGGTGAACACGGGTGACTTGGCATGGCCACACAAGGCCACCGCTGCCGGAAACGACCTGAACGACCTTCGACCACCCCCTTGGCCCGCTGCCGCTCCTCACGCGGTCCACGCTGCGCTGCGAGGCCTGGCGAAGTCCGTCCATCGCTGCGCGAACGGCGCGAACGACATGGCGAAAAACCGCGCAGCGATACGTTGCATAACCGATACTGGAGGAGATACTGCAGCGATACCCCCATCCATGATAGGACATGTAACATGTCCGACCCGGGTGAAGCGCCCGGGGAGGCGCTGGCGGCGCTGGAAGCACGGGAAGCGTTGGGGGGAACCGTGAGGAGTTGTGGATGTCCATGTGGGTACTTGTAGGGTCAGGGATTGGTCTTGTCGTTTTGGTCAGGTGGTCAATCGTGTTGATTTTTGCATGAACTAGATGGTGAGCTGTCTCGGGACATTTGTCAAGGCGAGGCCTTGGAGCAAGGGGTTCAGTTCATCAGGTATTGTCTTGTCGTTTTCGACGTCAGCGCTGAGTGGTCAATAATCGGGCTGCCGCCCTTGCCGCCCGACCCCGCGAAATTGTAGAGCTTCGCAAACCGGGGTTTTGGTGGTTGTTGTTGTTGTTGTCGTCGTTGTTGTTGTGGCTGATGTTGTTGTGGTTGTTTTCTGTTGATTAAATGATATTAAATGATATTCAATGTAGAGGTGCTGGTGTGGTGGTTGTGGTGGTCCTAGACGCGCGCGTTTCGGACCAGCAACACCAATTTAAAGCACGCTCTCGATGAATGCGATGGTACTAACTAAATTTCGGACCAGCAACACCAATTTAAAGCACGCTCTCGACGCGGTACTAACTAACACTCACAGTAAATCATAGTAAATCCATATTTTTTTGAACTTCTGCAAGACACAACGCACAGGTTTTACGTTCTTTTTGGCCGTAGGAGGTAAAAAAAATGCCTTGGAACTTGTTCAAGTCATTCTGAAGAAGGGGCTCCGGAATTGGATCCGGCGGAAAAATCGACGTGGCGCAGCCCCGACCACCACAGGGAGGGTTGAATGGGCTTTCCAAAAACGGCAAAGCAACATTGCAAGAACAATAAGCAATCCACTTCCCCAAAAAGATTCCCCAGACTATCCCAAACAAAAACTATAACATACTATAACATCTCATTAATCTCCAAGTAGTAGTCCTCCATAATCGGGCCCTTCTACGAAGAAGAAAGTGGGGTCCACCCCCTGCCGCCGACCTCGTATACCATCATTTATAAATATTTATAAGGTCTTGTGGCCTTCCTTCTTTAACAATGCTTTTGCGCCACGACAGCCCAAGATGCTTCAAGATTGCCCCTCGATGACTTCAAAATGGCCCAAGAGCCACCAACATCGCCCGAGATACAACAACAACAACAACAACAACAACAGCCACAGCCACAGCCACAGCCAGAGCCAGAGCCACAGCCACAGCCACAGCACAACAACCACAACCACAACCACAACCACAACCACAACGACAACCACAACGACAACCACAACCACAACCACAACGACAACCACAACGACAACGACAACGACCACCACCACCACCACCACCACAACCCCCTCCCCTCTCCTTCTCCCTTCCTCCTTCCCCCTCCCCAGTTGTTGATGTGGGCCCCTGGCCGGCTTTCAGGCGTAAGCCCTTAAATATGCAATCATACGCACTCTGTCAGTCCAAAAAACACACACACTCATGTATGCAGGAAAGCTTTTGAGACTGGTTTCCAAGGCCAACGTCTGCATTGCCTCCTCCAAGGCTTTGACCAACTGATCTTCACCTCAGTGTCTCATTGTTTTTTTGGCACACAGCTTCCGTTGGTTCAACATCAAAACACATCCAAAATGTGGGCGGTTCAATGATGCCGCAACGACCCCGGGCATCCAGGCTCTTGGAGTTGATGGCCGCGCGTAGGGCGTCCTCTGCTTCGATCTGGCCCAGAAGCATCTGGCCTCTTCGCGTGAACATGACCAACCAGCCCGTGATGAAAGCGCCAGGTGTAGGGAAAGAAAGCCAGGTATATAATACAGGATTAATTAGTACAACACAGTACTAGTGTAGACAAACATAGTTGGCTTGAAAAGGATGACAAAAGAGTGTTGGGCATCGTAAAACTATTTCATTGCATTCGTTTGGACTCCAGGCTCGCTCGCTACAGCTCGCTGCTGTGAGAGTAACCCACTCGGCTCACAAGATTTGTGCTGCCAACTTTACTGGAACACCAGCCAGTCATGTTGAATCCGCAACCCAAAACGGTATCCTTTTTGTTGCGCGTTTTGTTCGACGACCGACGTTCGCTCAGCGCTCGGTGCATTTTTGGGGCGCTCGCCTTGCATCACGTCCTCGGTTTCGATGGACCAGGTGGACGCCTTTGTCAAGACGGCCTCACTGCGCGACGTTCACGCGTGCACAGGTCCGCCACTGAGCTCATGCTACAGGACAAGAATCTAGCAAATCAAGAAAAGAACTTCTATAGGTTCCCAAATTCAATTGACTTCTCAAGCAATACTCCATATTGGCCCATTGCTAAAGAATCTAAAGACCTCTGTCCCATACAAACAACATTGAGGCTCATCGAGACAAGTATCTTTCAGCTTCTGCTGATCTTTGGAACGGATGGCACGGGGCAGCTGTAGATCGACCTGCGTGGCATCGATCGACCGTGGCGTCTTCGGAACACTGCGGCAACAGTCTTCCGTTCCGCATCGTTCGGAGCGCCCACTTGCCGTGTGCTCTCATGCTGGAAGACCCTGATCATACCATGTGGATGAAGACATGAAAAGGTGAAACTACAGGCTGTGAGTCTCAAACAGCTCATGTTCATTCATTTTCGATACTAGCAGCTAGCACTTGTCGCAAGATCAAAGGAGTGGGAGTGCAAGTTTCTGGATCCGACCAGTGAGACGCAAATGGGCTCTCATCCTGAGCGCAAGTTGGCGTTCTGAATCTCCGGCCTCTAAAAATGCCACTAATTGCTCCGCCTCCTTGATAGACTCCTCATGGGTGCGGCCTAACACATGAAGGAGTCAAAGAAGCGTGCAAGCACGGTAACAATTTGAAGTTCCTCAATTCATAGCAAGTCCTGGAGACCAACTGCGCAGCATCTAGGAATACCAGTGTCCACATGTCTCCAGTAATCTTTCAGTTGTGCAGTTGTGCTGTCTGCACTTGTAATTATCAATATATAATACATACAAAGTGCTACAAAGTGACTGAATCACACCCATCCCACTTCCCATATTCTTCCCACTACCCTGGGCGCCCCACGTCCGATCGCATACTCGGGATTTTCCCTGACCGCATCATCCGCACCTCGCTTTCCAGCTGCCGAGGGTGGGAAAACCCTTCCGGAACTACTCAGTCATTGCTCACTACCATCGCTCCAAAGTCCCAAGAAACCTCCATAGCACGATTTAATGTATATAAGTAAAGTGCAGGAGACCGGAGGATGTTTCAAACACCTTGATTCATCCTTCCGACGTTCCAAGTGCCCGCACGCTTGGCCAACTTGATTGCTTTGAGCAATGCGCCCGTCTCCTGTCCGGCAGCTCTGGTGGGCCCGGCAGCACATGACATGGCCCGTTCTGGAACCGGAATTAGGTAAACTGTTTTGTCTGGAAGGAAGCCGAGGACTGCCATGCAGGAAACACCGTCTCTTGATACACTAATACACGGAAGAAGAGAAGCAACAACAACACGGTTTTTTGATCGGTGAGAGATGCTTGGTTCTTGAGCATCTGTACCAACTCCTGCACCAAGTAAGATGACCCATGGCCCATAGTTGAACAATCGATGTGAATGCAAAAAAGGCATGCTCAAAACCCTTTGTGCGTTGCTTTCCTCAGTTATTCCTGCAAAGATTACATTGGAACCTGAACATATACCATTGGAAGACTATTTTCCTCTACAACCCCGTGGTTTTCAGGTTCCATGTTAATCTTCCAGTGTTACTATCCGCTGCGCATGAACTATGATGGATGGAGAATTCAGCATCTTTGTTGGTACTTTCTGCATCAACCTCAAAACAACGCCTCCCTCATGAACCCCCTAAACACTGCACCAAGCAGAAACCACCACCCCTTTCTGGTCACCGCATCCTGCAGGTCGATGGCCGTGCGGAGCCGCGACTCCACCTCATCTATCACGGGCCTGTCCTGGAATCGCCACGTGGATACGCGGTGAAGCGAGGAAAACACTGAGCTCACCAAGGGGTGAAATGCTGGTTTGCCACTGCCCACATCGAAGTCATTGGTGTGTTCGGGTTTCAGCTAGGACCTAGGAGGAACCTAAAGGGGCTGGAGGTTTTGAATAGTTTATATAGTTTTTGCGAAGCACGAACGTTTGCACGACCAGCGCGCCATCGTTCGAGCCATTGACCTTGTGATTAGGTTGACAATGGATATCCACGGTGAAATGGCGTGGTTTCTCTCAGCCCCAGCTACAAGAAATAAGAATCTTGCACCAATATCGGTTCCGAGTTTTAATCCCAAATTCTCAAACCTGGAAAGGAGGGGCGTTGACCAAGCCGAGTCCTCCCAAGCTCTAACAGCCTGCCGGTGTGATACCTTCCAAATTCAACTCGCCGATCAAGCCTTTCTGCACCTCCATCCATATTCACCAAGTCCATTGCAAGGATGGGAAGCAAAACTTCCCCCATTGAACTGGTGAAAACACCAGTGCGGGCGTGTGAAAACAAGCGGTCCAACCATGTCAAGCCTGGAAAGCTTTAGAGGGTTCCCACAGAGCCGGATTTCCTTGGCGGCATTTTGCTCTTTCACCTTCTCTTTTTCCTGAGAGACGAAGGACGCGTCGAATCGCGTCGATGTGTGGGGGAGGGCCACACGACCACAGGCATACAATGGCACACCCAGAGACGCCGGAGTAGACCTCAGGAGTGAGTGATCAACACTTCCAATTGAAACCAGTGCGTGTGTGTGTGTGTGTGTAACCCTTGGAATCAAAGGGAGCCTTTTTGGTTTGGAACAGGGGGCGTGACGGTCGATTTCCTAGTCACGCCAATGAAGCTATGGAAATCGACTGCCTGTTCCACTATTTAGGAAAACAGGAGGAAATGGTACTCGACACACTTGTGTGTCAGTGCCTTTCCTTCTGTTTTCCTCTAGCCTACTCTACAGGTTTGCAGGTAGGCCTCCCAACTTTGTAAGGGGTTCTTTAACCTGAACTTTGGCCTCCACCCACTAGATTGGCCCCCAACCTTGCTGTCTTGTGTTTCTTGTGCTTTTTGTGCTTCTTGTTACCAACCTCCTAGCGTTGGCCCCCAACCTGCTTTCGACGGCCTCCAACCTAAGAGCGAAGACCCCCAACTTTGAGGGCCTGCAGTTTTGGTTCTTGTCACCAACTTACTAGCGATGGCCCCTCAACCTGCTTTCGATGGCCTCCAACCTAAGTGAGAGGACCTCCAACTTTGACTGTTTTGACTGTTTTGCTGTCTTGTTTCTTGTCACCAACTTAGTAGCGATGGCCTCTCAACCTGCCTTCGATGGCCTCTAACCTAAGAGCGATGGCCTCCAACTTTTGTGCCTCGTTTTACTCAGGCCCCTTTTTTAACCTAGGTTGGCGTGTGGCACCGATGTCAAGTCAGTACGCATATCCATATGTGTGTGTGTGTATGTGTGTGGGGGCATTCCACCTTCGACCTTCCAATAACTGCAGCGTTCACTTCGATGCAACTTCTTCACATCGAAGCCTAACCTCACTTTGTCCAGCATACTGCAGATCGGGGATGGAAGAAAGGATGAACTTCGTCGACTTCGTCCCGGCGAACTCTCATGGGGACGTCCCGGCGTCCCAGCATGTCCCAACCATACCCCCCAACGTCCTTATCCCACCTCCTGCATCCCACTGCATCCGAGTCACTACCTCCAAAGCTTGTTTCCCTTCTTCGATCAAGGCCACTGAGACCCCAGCCTTGGCCGAAACATGTGACGCAAACGAACACCATTTGGAGTGCCAAGCATGTGAACTGATATCCATGGCCAGGAAATAAGGAGGTAGCTGTCGGACATGCACCATCTTTTCCACGGGCTACAACTGCAAACGGGTGGTGAAAACTAAAACGGCTGAGGTCTTCCTGTTGAATTTGTTGGCCTCAGGCAGGCACTAGGAACGAAAGCAGCAGGGTCAATGTGCCAAAAACTGTCGAAACATGTCAATAGCGTGTCAACATGTTAAACATCAGCCGTGTCGCTGCAGTTGCTTCTTCAAGGGCTGCCGTGAGCTTCTCGACCTCACATCAAAACAGCAGCTTGTCTAACACATTCTAAATAGTTATATACAGTACTTGATGCTACTTGTAGGTGTCCAACAAACAAGGACAAGTTCGCATGCAAGGACCGACCACCAAATTGGACACTAGATATACTACTTACACTTACAGAGTTCTGCATTTGGTCCCACGACCCCGCTGACTCTCGATGTCAGGGCTACCTGTTACATGAAAGCTGCCTCTCACATGGAGCCAACAATCCTTGCAAGCAAAGTTTGATGTATTCTTTGAGGAAACACCATGGTGGGCCTATGCAGTGGTTACAGCTTCGGGAAAAAGATGAGGGTCTTGCTGAACACTTTAGGCCTTCTGCGCGCCTTGTTTGCCTCGGGGGCGGCCAAGGCTGCATAGAGATTTCTTTCTGCATTGCTCTTGTCCATCATCTCCTGTGCCTGGTCTCCAGCTTCGAATCCAGCTCCAGCTGGAGATCTGCAAAACTGGTTGTGTCATCGTTCGCAAACCTTACCCAAGGGTAAACTCATTTGGACATCAGACTTTTAGGGGCGCCTCCAATGCTTTGGGGCAAGACTCGACATGCTGTACAAATGTTTTCAAGATTTTTCATATGTTTGTCCCCCCTCAATCTAGAAGTAATGACATCACTGAAATTTACTGGAAATTCAGACCCTAGTGAATGTGCCACCCAATGCTCACATTCGCCACCCAATGCATATCAAATCATATCAATACAAATCCTCAAATACCCAAACCACCTCAACTGGCTCCTTTTCCATGACTAGTCCCCCGTTTTTCTGCACGCCTCCTTAATGAGCTGGGGATCACCGCCGCGTGCGGTGGCCACATCTATGCCTCAGTGGCCACATGCGACCCACTCCTTCGTCCTACTGGGCAAGCCAAGCATTCCCAGCTGGATCTAAGATGTTCCAACACTACAGGATCTTCTGCGAAGCTTACCAGGTGAACGGTGAAGCTTCTTGTTTGGGGCCAGCTCATCTCTTTGGTTGTTCCCCTGGCAGCTGGATTTGTGACCCATCATTTGACCGCTCTGGGATTCTGCTGGTGTACCTCTTGCAGCAACCTCCTGTGTCAAAGCCCGCTAAACCTCCTCGTTTTTTGACAACTCTCATGTACAGGAGAACGCATGGTAGGCACTGGCGCATACTCGCGCCCAAGACCGTGGACACAGCAAGACTTGGTTTTACCGTACAGTCTGCGCCGTGAAGCACTTTTGCAGGTGGCCGGTGACATTGTTGCGCATGGCAATCACCAACATCTCCTACCGCTGGCGAAAAAATGAATAGGACTGAGCCTGGGGTCTTAAGCTGCGGGAGACCATGGGATGGTGGGATGTTCATACATTTTCCAAACGATTTGCATATTCTCCCATGGCAAAAAACAGGGAAGGAATGCAAGTCTGAGATGTGTCTGGTGACGCGAGTGGACTCCGCCAAACTTCATTTTCTTATTGGCTGCTTCATTTTGCAAACAGTTCCACTTCCTAGACTATCACAAACACACAATTTTCAACTGAATGGAGTTGGCACCTACATACCCATTTCAATCAAAAGTTGGAACATCGCGCCTCAGTCCCCAGCACTTGCAAGGCGTGTCTGGCGCTTTCCATGGTGTCCGGGTCTATTCCCAGTCCTGAGATTGTCGGGTCTACTTGTGGAATGTGACAGTTTAAAATGGTTCCGAAAGACCTAAATTGCCCAAGGACCTCAGTACCGCAAGATGCGTCAGGCCAGAAAACCCGCTACAAGTACAAAACAACTTTCTCCATCTGCCAGCAGGTTGAATGAACTATTGGCCCCCCCTGAAAGACTCACAAAAATTTGATGACGGCATACGACGGCTCAAGGTGCACACGGTTAGATGATACTTAGTTTATTCCTATTGTAACGGTGGCATTTGCATTCAATGTTCCTCATGTTCCTATCCAGCATTGACAGTCTGGATCAGTGAATGGTCTTTCTTGTTTCGAGGAAAGACACATGTTGGGGACATCTTCCGTTCCGCTGTTCTCGTGTCCACAACATCTCTTGACATGGACAAGTGGTACATTGAACCATTCATTGAGCGTAAATATGGCACAGACATAACCCCACTTTATTCAGCGATACACTCCAGCAACCCTTTGTACAGTTTCTATGTCCAAAACGCCAGAAGTTAGTGAAAGGCACGTTCATGTTCCCTATAACAGGACATAGGCCTCACAGTGCAGCCTGACATGCATTCGTGAACCTTCTATCCTAGATATATACCAACAAGATGAAAAATAGAATGCTCGTCACTCTTTTGCAACGTGGGTGTAAGAATATGCCGGCAATGGCACCCGGTTCGTATGCCGAAAACAGACCCGCTTTTACAACACCGCTTGCTGCATCTCACCTCTTTATGAAGCAACACACACACAACATTACCATATATTAGTGTGTACTTTAATGTTTGTAGACGGACTGAAAGATAAAACGCCAACCCCCTCAAACAGGCATTCTAAGAAAGGGTGGATTTCTGTGCGGTGACGTCGCGCTGGACGAGCCGATTTTCGGCATTCTACTTGTACGTTTCTCACATTGCCAAATTGGCCGTCATTCTATCTTTCGGTCCGTCGGTATACATAGGCACAAACAAGTACCTATATACAGAGTGGCCGCAACCTGGGTATCGACATTTAGCACTCTGACGACACATTCGTGGCATGACGACGCATTCCCCCCTGACGACGAATTCTGAAAGGTCCACAAAGTACTGCGCCTGCCACGAAATCTGCAAACGAGCCACAAGTCCAAAAGTCACGATTCACTGCACCTGTCACGAAATCAGTTCAAAGTACTGCACCTGCCACGAAATCTGCACTTCGAAGCAAAACCGCTTCGAGATGCAACAAGTTGATGCCAGCACAAGTGAGAGTCCAACTTCGGCGACCTGACAACGGCAATGCGTATCGTTAGAGAGTATCTCCAGAGATTGGGTCTGTGCGCTCGTGTCAGTTCCTAAGAAATGATGCTCAAATCAGGGTGCCCAAATGCACGATTTCTGGGTTCACTACTTTGGTCCCTATAGTATATCTTATACATATACACGTTATATAATGACATTATGTGTATATATATATATATTCCGGAAAAACAAAAACACATACACACATGCACACCACATCTGCCAGTCTAAAACATCATGCACCTTGCGGAGCCTCTTCCGTAATCCCCATCGCGATCGTCCCCCCCTTTCAGCCCCCCCTACGCTGGTTCCGGCTTCGCCGTGGGACGTGAGGCGCGCATCACCGCGGAGCGCAAGGCCACCACGTCGCGAGCCGCCTGAGCTGAAACCACCTCAGCGTTGGACACGGCAACCGAAGAGGCGACGCGTGGGAAGGGAAGGACGAGAGGATGGGACGAGAGGACGGGATGACAGGTCGACCTCTGCAGAATTTCAGGGGTTGTATGGGGTTGTTGGGTTTGGGCCAGTGAGTGTAGTGACTTTCGTGAAAAAGCCAACAAGCTGGCCAAAGTTTGGGTCTCTTCTTGACCCCAAATTGGTGCTTCTGTGCTTCTCAGTGTTCGCTGGTTTCGGTTTGGACCTCGAGCCCAGTGGCCGCTTCTTCCGCGAGGATCTTCTGCAGCTCAAACTCGGCTCGGAGGAGTTTAGAGCTTGGGAGACCAGATCCTCGGAGCTCAGAGCGGGAGCCGCGCGAGGCGAAGAAGAATGGAGCGACCGAGAGGAGAACGGAGCGACAGAGAGAAATGGATGAGAAGAGCATGAACTAGCATTAACACACCATAGACACCATGTTCATCCATGTCCAACATTGAAAAACAGAAGGACAAAAGGAACATGAAGACTGAAAGCCGAAGTGCGAAAAGGACAAAGAAGAGAGGGTATACACACACACATATATATATATATATATACAAATGTATACACATGCATAATCACATCAACGCAATGTTACGAATGATTCAGCATGGCATGACATCGCCTCGCAACAGCCTTGCCCCCGACACATAGGCAGCACGTACTGAAGTAGCAGGGTTGAATTGGTAGGTGCCCACGTGCTGTCGAAGTGCTTCTAGCCTCTTCGATGGCGTTTTGCACCTTTGCCACATCCTCCAAAAGCATTCGGATCCAATAAGTACTAATGAAATGCAATGGCGCTCATTGCAACTTGTACCCCCAACCTATTGCTCGCCAACTCTAGATATCTTTTTGATTCTTTTTGTCTAATGTTCCTGCTTGGTGGGATACCTTTGCGCGCTTTCGCTTGTGGCACTGCTCTGACTCGGCATTTGCTTGTAGCATCAGCTTCCTGCATGAACAAGGAATTTCCACCTGCTACATCGCAAAAAAATGAAAAAACCTAAGCCAACACCTATGGACAAACTGCTACGATTCTTGTTGCGGACACTATACGTATGCGTACAGCATTCCTCTAGACACCACCACAAGAAACCTTTCTTCGGCTCAGCTCTTGTGAATCTGTTCCGCAGGTCTGCTTGCCTGGCTATGCACCTCGTTTTTTCAATCTCTTTCCCGTGCTTCTCCCTCCTTGGAAGCAAGAGCAGCATCCAGCTGTGCTTGAGCATCAGCCTTAGAGAGAGGCTCCTTAAGAGGCTCCTGACAGCGTGCATGGGTGACACCGGGCTGACCACGGGAGACCCCAGTAGAAATTTGATTTGTAGGAGGATTCAACGGGAGTCCCCTTCACGGTGGGTTCTCTCCGAACTATCTCGTATGCTGGCGAGGTTCTTTGAAAGCATGTCTCAATGAAGAGGATCACCCTTTCATGCACAAGTTTCAGCACGTGAGGGCTCTCTCTCCAAGATTCCTTGAAGCAGTGAAGGTTCTTAGCTAGAAGCAATGTTTGGACATGGAACCTCTTTTCTCTACCCAGCTCCAGTCATGGTTGGACGTCTAGACTGTTAAACCTTCAAACTTTCAAGACGCATCCAGTGCAACTGCAACCACGACTTCAAGAGGCGAGAACTAGGTTTCCCAAAAAAATCTAGGAACCACATCATTGGTGCGAGCGCTTCCTCAAGGAAGCTCCCCCCATGTGAGCTATCCTCCGTCCTGTCGGTAGTAGCGTACAAGTAGCTACAGCACCTTACCTGATTCAGTAGGCGCCGACTTAATCGAGTATATAAGGAGGCTAAGGAAGTAAGTTTTGCTTCAAAGGCGCCGATAACCCGTTTGCGTTACGCTTCCAGAACTCCGCCCAGTCCTGGCTGAAAAACTCCACATCTTTCCTGGGCAAGGCCGCTATTTTTGGGCTTGCTATGTTTCGTCTCTTCGTACGAGTTGAGTTGCTTTACAGTACATTCGTGTCTGCGCGTGAGAACATACTATGAAATACTTATAACCTGCCATCTCCTCAGACCAGTGGTCGGGGGCATCGGAACGTCTTCCACCCCGAGAAAGGGGCCGTGACATCCATTTTCTTGAACCTCCGATTCCGACGGTCAAAGGATTCTTGAACCCTGTGGTGCACAGCTCACCGAACGTAAGGGTTAATTCGTGCGGCTGTTCAGACCATACATGGCAACGAAGCAAAACCAAAGCAACTCCATTTGGGCTGGGGCAATCAAATCGCCCAGGCTTGTTTGTCAATGCAAGGAACAGGGAACTGAACAGTGAAGCGAAGAAGAAGATATGTGCTGCCTCCATTTCTTTACATACCGACTCCGAGTGCTAAGCGCGTCTGCTGAACTGCCAATAAGCATCAAATCCACCTTTGACAGCGTCGCCGAACCTTAGTCCAATGCTGTGAAATGTGCGACCTGACCAAGCTTTGGAAGCACACACACACACATGCTTTATCCAGAGATAAAGACACTTTGCCAAACCTCTGTTCTTTCTTCAACTCACGAGCCCAAACCCATCGATACAGCCTTTGTGGACCTTGGCCTGTTGGGACACGCATAGTTCTCGGTGGGGTGGTATGATGGTAGGTCGGTTTGCACCTGCAAGCCTGGCCAAATCTCGTGGCCTCCTTGAGCGAAGCCAACGCAAATGAACCATGCATATCCATAGTCGCTTCTGAGATCTTCTGAGTCATTTTTTTTGGGATCCCTCCCTACAGAGCACCAGCCAGTAGTTAAATAGTGCACGCCCCTGCCTCAAACCCTCCAATCACCTCCCCATTGGGCTACCCTGCGTATGCATCCGCCCAGCTTAGGCGCCGTTGACTGAGCGGAGGGAGGCTTCAGGGGGGTTTAGTGTGAACACTGGGTAGGAGAGCTTTGGGCCGTTCGTGGCTTTTCATGTGCTCATCAGTGCAGAGGGGCAAAGATGAAGAACACCTCATGTGCACACCTTCGATCCCTGTCAGAATCTTGGTGAGATGGCCTTCCTTCGAATAGAGTACATGGTGAGCTCCAACTGGTCATATACATAAGATTGAACCCATTTGCTCGATCAATCATCCACAGACTAAAATATGCGCTTCGCTGCAGACGCTAGCCAGCAATTCTTGTGGCGCATGAGAATGGGCTATCAATGGCTCTCACGTACACTGCACTCCAACTGTCATCCAATGCGTGATGGTACAACAGCATTCAATAGCTCCTGGTCTGCGACATGACATGACCCTTTCTGACCCCCCGACCCAGCCCGAACGGGTGCCGGTCACATCACTGAGCAGTTGGATTTCCGGACGAATCCAAGGACCAAGTGCTTATTTAGGCGGGGAGAAGTTGTTTCCCCCACAAATTATACGTTCCAATCTTAATTACATACAGGTGGGCTCGGGAGACATTCAGCCTCTGGTACTATAGGATTTCTCGAAAAAGCCTCCCCTCAGCTTCAAATACCCATGCCCTTCGCCCATCCTTCCCAAGGACGTACTTGTAGGTATTGTTGTGAAAGGCATCAAATTTAGGATGATCCAGGATTGATGAATTGGGGAACCATACCACGTACCCTGAGGCATAGGATTCACCTCACCACCGCCTTCCCACGGCATCCGACAGCATCCGACCCTGAGCCAGCCCGGCTGGTTTGGCGAAGGGTCCGTAAATGACCTGCCAAATGCAATCCAACAGAATCCAACCACATCCCACCACCCTCCTTTTTTCCGGATTTGGCCACTTGCTTCCCGGTGCAGGAACCACTTCCCGGAGCTTCCCAACCCCCCACCCACTCGTTGCCCTTGGTGTTCGTAACTCGGTCAAGAAACCCGTTGCCCTGGGTGACAAGTTCTCCGTGTTCTCAACAGCGCCACAAAGAACCTACCAAGGGTTCTTGAAGGACTCCTTTTGACCATGCCAATCTCATTCCTGTTGCTTCTTGTGTCTCTGTGACCTTTCAATCCGGATTCTGACTGGTGTTTAGCCACGTCCCTCGAAAGCCTTAGGTGAGGAAAACACAACACGCATCATCACACGCATCAACCTCGATAGGCTCCCCTGTTTAAAGGGTACATATGGATCATATTTGAGGAAAATCTGAATAGCAGTGCCGCCATTCCTCGCCACGAAGAAGTCGTGACTGCCTTAGACTCAGACCCCGAGCCGGCCGGCCCCACCATCCCCAATCGGGTCGACATCGGTCCCACCATCACCGGCGTCGGCATCATGGACTGTCCCGCCCGTTGGAAGGCCGCTGAACCTGGCAAGCAAGGGAATTGTTGAAGGAAGACAAAGCACCTGGCCAGAAAGCCTGGCATACCGTCACTTCGCCGTGGGTTTTCTTGATGTCATCTGGTGAAACAAGTGTCTTCCTTCGACAGTAACAAGGGATTGATAGGGATTGATTGCTCGGCACTTGAGAAAGGAAGCTCCCCCGTGTTTGTTTCGCAGGCTGGATTTACTTCTTTTCGGAACACGAGAGCGATCCATCAACATTCATCGCTGTTTATTCGTCGCTGTGCTTTTGGCTGCCTGCAAATACGAGTATCAATCTGCGGCATGCACGGGGGGCCTGTGAATTCATCAAATGCAAGATTTTGCCATCAAAAGCACACCATGGGTCGTTGAAGCGCACACCCATTGCGGTCAGTATTGTTTGGGAGTCCCAGCACTGTCAACTCAGGCCCTGCACAAGGACGAAACAGCATGACGAAATCAAACAGTATCTAAGTACTTTGGTTTAGCATGCTTCACCTGGTTTCCACTCTCCAATGTGTATAAGTTCTGCCCACATGCATCTGTCTTCTTGCAGCCCGGCCGCGGGACCCCGGTGGCGAGCACAATCCTGTCAGATCTCGCAGTGACCAGCAGCTTAGCTGGGGAAGCTGGGAGTTGTGTGGTTCAACAACGCAAGCAATCACTTGCGCAAGTGATCACTGGAAAAAAGAACAATAAAACAATGCGAGTTGGTCTGGCGTCAAACAAGACCGACATCCAAATGATGGACGTGAATGTTTGAGGTGACCAAATCGCAAAACCCAAAGTTTGCAGACCTTCGAACCCCACAATCCAATCGTCAGGAGTGGATCTTCGCACGATGTAGAAGTTTCGGAGGTCCACGAGGACGACCCACCATATCATATGGCTCTGACTTTACATATGACATGCACTCCCTGAAACCAACACGGAAGTGGACTATCCCCAGGAACATGTCCACTTCCAGGAGGACGTTGTCCACTTCCATGATTGGAGGGAGGGTAAGTCCCCACGATCGCCCAGCCTGACACCGATCGGGTTGTGGCGATGGTCCGCGGCCGCTCCATGGCATCCGGGGAAGAGTTCCAGGTTTCAACCAGCTGGATCTTCTATGGTGAGGGTGGTGCTGGGCTCGGGAGTCCGTCCACCGCTTCACATCTGTTGGCTTTTGAAGGTCTCAAAGAGGCAGAGGTGTCTCTATATCCTGCCAAGCACTCCTAGAAAATGACGTGACCATTTTCATCCATTTTCTATGCTCAACACATGGAGTCCATCGGCCTTAACAAAGGGGCGGCAACTACTACAAATGTATGAGGATGTACGAGGCAAGTTAGTATCCTTCTTCTCGGGAAAGTATGGTGACATCAAGCTGAAGTCATGATCCAAACCTTTGGCTTGTGAACAAGTCAAGTCCCCGACAAGAAAAATGGAGGCAACCTTTGATGAACCTCCAAGGGAAAAGGCCTGGCTAAAAGGCGCAATGCCTTAGACCCTGATAGACTTGTCTGCTGCCGGATTTGGATTTGGCTCTTATCCTGAGCGTGCTGATGTTCATTTGAAAAATAAAAAATATGGTTGCCATCTTGGGCCTATGCTGAGCACGATGGGCGGACGTGCGTTGGACTTAGGTGGCGTGCCAAAGGCTTCACTCGGCGAAATGAACAAAACAACAAACGGCATTGCAAAGGCTTTAGGAAGACGGACGGTAGTGCATTAATAGGTGTGTAATGGACACTTTGCCATCAACTTCTTATAAACTGATACAACATGATGTTGGACTGCGCACTGGACCACCAACCTCATGGAACCAAAACAATACACAATCCACATGAACAACACTGGCAGCTGGAGAAAACATGCGATGCGATGTCATGTGTCGAGATCACAGTCGGCTAGCTAGCGTCTTGCAAGAATTGCTGGTGACTGGTCCAAATGGTCTGCAAATCTTAACCACAAACTCCTTTGTAGCGGACAAGTCTCTTCCCAACCTGTCGATCCTCCGCTTCCTGAGTCTTCCGAGCCAGCCTGTCGGCGCAGCTGCACAGCTTTTTTAAGCTTCATGCTCTTTCAGGATCTTTGAACTTTGTGTCAAGCAAGGACCTTTAAGCATGTCAAACCAACATCCCACGCAAAGTAGCAGCAAAGCTCCCGGTGAGAAGGAGCTGCTGCAAGCGATGTATGCGTTCCCAGCGATGTACGAGTCTCTTAAGAGTTGGTCTAGGACACGTGGACAAACTCTTAAGAGATTGAACAACACATTTACGAAGTTCCGTGGAGTTTCATAGAACTTCTAGAAAAATCAATACTGGAACCGCTTGGCCCCCTTGCTCTGCTTCATAACTGGCTCGCTCGGCCTGGCAGCGGAGCAAAGCGGAGCATTCACGAAGAGTCTCGAAGTCATTGGAGATCCCGTTGTCAGTGTCCCATTAAATCCCACGTTTTCAATCGTTTTCATTAATGTAGTTCTGTTGACTTAAAAGGTGGATGGGCAAGACAGTTCTCAACCCCCCAAAGCACCAAAGGCAGACGAGTATCTTGGGTATTGTGGAACATCATGTT
Source organism: Durusdinium trenchii (assembly GCA_963970005.1). NCBI lineage: Eukaryota > Dinophyceae > Suessiales > Symbiodiniaceae > Durusdinium > Durusdinium trenchii. The sequence continues at coordinate 54,275 of CAXAMN010007668.1, forward strand.
CCTACCAAAGATGTGCGAGAGTTTTGGATCCTGGATATCCTAAGATAGAAGATGTTTGGAGCCTGGACGCTAAGGTATCTAAGGTATCCTAGAAAGTCAGCGGAGAGGGGCCCCATTGACCAAGTAGAAACAACACGCATCTATGGACCACCTACGAGCGCTTGGAAACGCACTGATCCGGTCACAGGTGGATGCCAAGTGGGGCACCGCACCGGGTGAAACACCCAGACTCGTCTGTGACGTCTGTTCCGTCTCGCTGCTAAAAACACCCATGTTCCTCTACAAAGGGCCAATGTCCGTGGACACTTTCATGACCAAAAACACGGAAAAGGGTACGACTTTCTCTTCGTCTGCGGCACAACAATTGGCTGGGCTCTTTGGTTGATCGCTGGTCCATCGCCGGACAGCCCGCTCGACACGACGCCCGCTCGACAAGGCCCAGGTGGACAGTCTCTATAATGGATCGGTGGACCCACGAGGTTCTACCCGCTCTGATGAACAAAATGGTCACTTTAAGAGTGGACAGTCTGACAAGTTCTCTGTCTGCAAAGGACTTCCGGTTTTTTCATGCTACCCAGGCTGGGATGATTCACAAAAGACCAAGCCCTTGGGTCAAATGGCCTATTTTGGCCTATTATGTCTATTTCGGAGTTGTCCTCTTTGACCTCTTCTTCCCCAGCCGCACCTCCAGAGCCTCCCCGTAGGCCAAAGCCTTTTGCGCCTGAGACCGGATCGGTCCGTTCGCCTCCTCCGGCCCGCTCCAGGGGTGGCCGGTTCCGAAGCACACCTATCTACCAAGCTGTTGGCAGTCCGTTTGAGTCTCCGGGCACTTCCGTCGATTCCTATTCCATCCTATTACCATCCTATTACTCTCTTGGTGGGGAGGACCAAGCGACCAAGCGACAGTCCGTTCCCCAGAATTCATCGACACACTTTGAGTGAAGGGCCAATGCATGTTCCACCTCCAAGCGCGCCTGACGCGTGTGGCATCCTACCTTTTGAACACGCAGCTTCTTTGAAGCTGAACGGTGTGCAAAAAGATGCAAACAAAGATGATGACATGTTGTACCATTGACCCCGTGCTTCTCACATTGATATTCATTGAGCATCATTTGGCCACCTAATCACCCAAACTTTGGACTCTCCCTCCCTTAGCTGTTCCAAAGATAATCTCCAATGCAATCCTTCGCATCATTCAGGTCTCACCACCTCGTGCTCTCCCGCCTCCTCTGCTTCTGGCGCCCGTCCCGTCGGACGCTCGTCCGGAGGTGTTTGGGTGTCCTCCTCGTCCGCACCGCAGCGGTGGGGTGGTGTGAAGACGAAGGAGGTGGGCAAACAAACCTCGCGTGCCGGTCGTGACCGTTGGGGGGGTGGCGGATGGGCACCTGAGGACCGGACGCAACTAGTCACTAGTCCTCCCTAGGTGCTCCACAAAGCAATTTTGGGAAAGGCTTTAAAGCAAACAATTGAGTTCCCAGTAACTACTTCCTTGGTGAAGAAACAATAGGCAACTGGATTTGCACAATTCACCGCACTGACCTCCACTCTTGAGCAACGTTCTGGTGGTTGCTGGTCAAAAGCAAAAGCAGGATATATTATACAATATTAAAATATTATACATATACTCTACAGCGAAATGCAAAAGCCGCGCAAGCCCTTGCCCTGAAGCCAAGCAACAGTTCCTCTCACACGGGCCCTGCCGGCCAGTGACGCTGGAAAGGTGGCAGCCACAAAATCTCAATCCAACTTGGCTTGGAACGCTGATTGCAAGTTGCTGCACAACCGAACTGATCCACATGGGCCTTCCACTCAAGGCCATTCGTGAAGGCCTTGCACTCGTCCGGCCTTCGTACCGGCATTCGGCCCAGCTTTGACCAAGCGCCGCGGCTCGTGTCCTGTCTCTGGTTTCAATTGAGGTCCCTTGCTTGTAGGTGGTTACACCTGATGCTTGTGAGCAGCTGACACATATATGTATGGCTTCTCAGTTCCAACAGTGATGCCAAATCACCACTCTTATGTTCAATGTTTCACAGAAATTGCTCAGTGCATTTAACTTGCATCCAGAATTGTCGAGCATCCCCCTACAGTAGTGGTTCTCAAGGTTTTGCACACTGCAGGACCATACACTACACTACTAAAATTTACAAACGTATTGATCACCTTTATAATTTGCCCGTGAATAACTCCAAACTTGTTCCAAAACAACTAATAAATTGACTAACAAATTTACCTGAATAAAACATCATTTTTTCTGGACCCTGACTTTCAGCTGCTTCCAAACCTTTCATCTCCATTTCTTTCCTGTTTTGCCTTCATTTCTTTTTCTTTCCTTTCATTTCCTTTCCTTTTCTTTCCTTTTCTGTTCCTTTCCCTTTCTTTCCTTTTCTTTTCCTTTCATTTTCCGTTCTTTCCTTTAATTTCCTTTTATTTCAACTTCAGATCAGATCAACATTTTTCTGGATTTATGACTATTTAGGATCAGAACTTAATCACAGGGGGCGAGGGGGGGTTTACTATTTAGAGGTCAAAGGCAGGCTTTCGATGGGTTTCGAGGACTTCGAAAACACGATTCTGAGCGACTGCAGAATTCAGCGATTCCGAGCGACTGCGTCCTCCGAGGGTGTTGTCTTCGTAGCTGTCGGCCACAAGACCACAATCCTTTGCATCTCCAAAGCCCATGCGTGGCCCACTCTCATGAACGAAGCAAAGAACAGAATCCCAGCTGATGCAAGTTTGGGAACTCTGGAAGCTAGACCCTAGACTACCCTCCAGGATTGAAGCTGCAACATCAGCAAGACCAAACAAGCAAACACGTGAACATACTCCAAAATGCCTGTCAAAAGCTTTGGCTGAATCTTGAATGAACAGTATCTCTGGCCAAAAGTCAAAGCCATCATATGCTGCACACATACAAGACATGAAGTGTCTCTCAAAACAAGGGGTGCTCAACCAGATCCAGTATGAGTTAGTAAGACAAATAGACAAATGAATACGGATGGACAGCTTGTTCACGCCTTTCCACGTGCATACAATTTGTGTTGCGCCCATCCAATCCTCCTCCGGCTGGAGCATGAACTCTCAGACGATGATGCAAACAGGATCTGAGCAGTGGGGAAACTATCACAGCAATTCGGAGCAAGGCCTCTGGGAGTGTTTTCTTGCTCTTCCCGAGAGCAGCGGGTTTAATTGAGTATCCTATCTCGGATCTGTGGGTCCACAAATGAATCTGGAATATTTTACATATTTTTACATACATGTTTTTTTCCTATCCAACCGCTTGCCCGCTGCTGGTTGAGGAGTTGAATCAAACTTGCACGACTACGTTACACACACACAGTTCCAATCAATGATGCATGATTAGACCAATCAGTGGAAGCAGAACGAAGGGACCGACCAAGGAACTAGGATCTAACAAACCAATCACTGAGGAAAACACCGAGGTCTCGTTCGACTCTCTCGGTCGGCTAACATCTTTTCCAGTGCTCAAGGCGCCTAAGAGTTCGTGGCCGCGGAAGTGAAGGAAAGTGTACAAAGGCTCAACTTCGGTTCATCAGCCCCCAAAGAATTCTGTTTCCTTCACTTCGGGTGTTTCTGGTGCCGACCTTCATGCGATGCTGTGACTGTTTTCCACGTTCTAGAACATCCGACTCTTCCTCGAGGGTCATGTGACCGGTTCGCAGCAAGCGCATGAGAGGTTCGGCATGACACCCTTGCACTTTTGTCAGTGCATCTGCTGGATTGAAGTTGTGAGGAATCCATCTAGGACGCGTCTGTGTCACTGCCAATGATTCTTTGATGATGGCAATCTCTAAAGTCGCCCGGTCATCTGTGCCACCCTGCGACTGGTCACTATTCAGTGAGTCGTACAGAGCTTTTGCATCCATCAAGGCGACTCCATGAGGGTCTTTGAAAGCTTCAACTTCCGCAGCTATGACCTTTGTCTTGCCAAAGGTCGCGAGCAGTTCGTCTTCACTTCGTTGCTTTGACCTTGGGTTGAATCCAGAGTACCTGATGGACTCAAAGAACGCCACCAAGCGCTCCATGGCGGCCGTCGCAGCTGACATGCTGATGGCTTCACACAGCAAGGAAGAGGCTGCTTTGCGACGGAGGCGTCGGGACCTCCATTGCATCAAGCTCATCGGTGCACTGCGGCCTTGGTTGAAGTCGGGCGTTGTGAACCCAAGCAAGAACCCAAACTGAGACTTCTCTTGCCCCGACGTGTCGAACGCCGAGTCTGCCACCAGAAAGTGTCGAAGCTTTGACTCTTCTATGGCATAAATGCGAAGCGTCACCGGGCATGTTTTCAAATGCCTCACAATTTCGTTGGCCTCCATGAGGTGAGAAACCTTTGGACTCGGGAACGTCGATGCCAGGACGGAAGCCCCAGCGGCAGCATCTGGCCGAGCTTCTCTCGACACCCAGTTGAGCGATGCCAGAAGTCCCCTCAGTTGTGTTTTCTCATGTTCTGAGAGGTCAACTTGCGCGGCGTCTTTCTTGAGGATGCGCCGGTTCAGCTTCACTGGTTCCAATCTAGTGTACAGGAACTCTTCCATGTGACTTTCAAAGCTGTAGTCTGGAAGCTGTTTGAGGTGTCTTCCGGCGTAGCTTGTGCCGGAAGTGCCATACAACTCATCGATTTTGCCGAAGTTCAACCGTTCTTCCATTCTCTTCATGAGAGCTTCATGTCGTTTCCCACCAGCCTCTATAATGTCATCAACCTCAATGACCATGTAGCCTTCTGTCAAGGCCTCTGGTGATGCATCTTGTGCTGACAGTGTAAGGACACACTTGTCATACACATTGACGTTGTAGCCAAGTTCTTCGGTTGCTATTTTCAACAAAGTCCTCCTCCACCATGAAGGGCCAGAGACTAGCCCATAAATCTCCGTCAGGAGCAAGATCAGCTGGCGAGAGTCCAGACCGGGCAAAGTCTCATCTCTTGGCTGCCGACATGCAAGCAAGCGACTCCTGGTGGTTGGAAGAGACTGCAAGAACGCTGTCTTCACATCCTTGACCTTAGTCTTCCATCGTCTCGATGCACTTAGTTGGAGACAACAGTGAATCGATGCTGACAAAGGTGTTGGAGCAGATCGTTCTACCTCGTGTATCTGTGGATCATGCCATCCCACAGCACACAACCGGCTTTTGGGATTCTGTTGATCGCTTTCAAGCTCGATGGCTTCCAGGTGTCCTTCTTGGATGGCCCGACGCTTGTAAGCTTCAAGCGTGGACAACTCAACCGGCTTTGGCTTGAATCTGTCAACGAACTTCGACTCAATGATCTGCTCCGGATGATCTTTGGCAAACTGAAGGCTTTCTTCGATGCTCAAAATCCGGATGGCTTTGTTTTTGAGAAGGCTGTCCAGTTCTTTCTTTCGAGAGGCCCGAAAAAGCACCTTCTGCTCATCATTCAATTTGGCAAATTCCACCTGACCAAAGGATGATTTTGCTTTGGAGACGTACATGCATTGATCACGGTAGTCAAAGCTCGCTTCACCCCGATGTGACCAAAAAGTGGCTGTGGAAGAAGGGTCAGGCAAAACGACCCTTTTTCTCTGCTCACGATCATAGCGCCAGGTGGCGCCGATGAAGCTTCCTCGAACGCCCAGCTGTTGAAGGTCCTCATCCCGGTCAAAGTCCTTGATCTCCAAGTAAGTGGAGTGACCTGGCGGTTGAGGCAACGATGGTGGTCCAGCTGAGAACGGATGAGGATATGGGGTCGGTCGTTCATCGGTTCTTGAGCGGCTTGATGGGCCAAAATGAAAGCTTCCACTGCTGCCTTCATCTACTCGAATCATTGGAATGTCATCCTGCTTTGGCGCAGCTCCCATAGGAAGAGTGGGAGTTTCTGGTTCCTCTTCTCTCACGCCGATGTCTTGCAGCGGCATGTCTACATCCTCCTCTGGTAGGGCAGGAAGTACTGGTGGTTCATGAGGTTCAAGAAAACTCACTCTGCGACTCTGAGGCATTGAGCTCATTGAAGGGTCATCACGACTTTGAGCCTGGCTGGATGTTTCAAGGCTCGATGGAGCTTCCTCCACATGTGTAGTCTCTGTCATCTCAGCATCGACGTCCTCAGTCGCATGGTGGTGCTCTGAAGGGTCTGCCTGAGGTGCCTCCTCAATGCGAAGGAGACGCAAGAGTTCTTCTTCCTGGAAGTCTGCTTCATTTGGAATGTCCTCTCTGGTGATGTCTTGGTAGGCAATCTGCCCCGGTGACTGAAGCTTCTGAAGAAGATCTTGGGACAGTTCTGCAACAAGTTCTGCTCCAAGGTTCTCCTCTGGTGTGGCCATACGAATCTGTTCAGTGGAAACCTGCCAAAGTCTGCCACGCATGGAAATCCACCAGCCTGTGCCACTTGGACTCTCTGCTAAAAGAACCCCTGGGCCTGCCCATCCTCGAAAGGTTGGGGTGTTTCTGAACACGTACACCCATTCGCCAGGCTTGAACTGTTTCTTGTCCGTTTGGCGGGTCCTTGCGTGGACGCTCCTCTGAACAGCTGCACGATCTTGTCGTCGAAGCCACTCCTGCGAGGCAAGCTCCCTGATTTGCCATTGTCTTCTGATGGGGTCACTTGCAGCAAGTTCCATGAGTTCATGGTCGAGGGCATCTGTCGACAAAAGGCTTGCTGGAAGCCGGAGTGACTTGCCGAAAACACGTTGCATCGGCGAGAACCCCCACCGATCTATGAACCGGTTCCTGCTATTCACAACTTCAGCAATCACCATTGGGACTTCATCTTTGGTAGCTGAGGCTGCACGCATTACAGCCTTGAACTTCTCTTTGAACACCCCTCCTGCTTTTTCCGTGCGACTGTTTTGCCACGGAGATTGACTGTTGGTATAGTGGATGGTGGTGCCCAAACCTGAAATCATTTCCTGAAACCGCTGGCCTGTGAACTCTGGTCCTCGATCTGACACAAGAAGCAAGGGCGGACCGTAGTGCTTGGTCCACTCTGAAAGGAAAACTTTTTGAACCTCTTCTGAGGTCCGATTCTGGCATAGGGCCACTTGTTGGAAGTTTGTGCCCCAGTCCAACATGTTCAAAAAGGTAAGGAGCTCTCCCTCGACTTCTATGAAAAAGAGGTCGACTCCCACAACTTGTCCAAACTCAAGAGCCCGCAACAAATGACCTGGTCGTTGTGGATTTGGCTTGTCCAGGGTTTTGCATGCTGGACATGAGAAGTGGTTGCGAACCCAATCCAGAATGCTTGGTTTCACTCCGGAATGACGAAGGGCTCGGAGAAAGAGGTCATTTCCTGGGTGTCCCAGGTTGCGGTGAATCTTGTGGATCTCTCGTCTAACGGACGGCGACAATGAGAACTCGCCCTTCGACACCTTGCGAAAGTCTTCAACTTTTCTCAAAGCGTGTCGAACTTTGGGCTCTTCCGTCACACTTCGAAGTTGGGCTCTCACTGCCTCCTCAGCTGAAACTTCTTCAGGCTCGACCGGTTGGCTTGGTGGTCGCGCCCTCCTCAGTTGTGCTGCTTCTGCTCCATGGGCTTCAATTTCATCATCAAGGGCTTCTTCAAGGTCGCGGCCTTGCTCGCTGGCTAAAGGCCATGCCCGAACTTCCTTCTTCTGGAAGGCTTGTTTCATCTTCATCATGGAGGTGGTACTTTTAGACCTGGATGGACTCAGGGAAGTACCGCTCGGCGTGGTCAAAGAGCTCGTCAACGCGGACGGTGAACTGGACGACAATGGTGGGTGGCCGGTCCCGGGGTGTGAGCCACCAGACCCCGGTGTTAGGCACTCGGTCCGACCCGCAGGCGTCTCTTCGTCCGGTACGAGCTGTTCCAACTCCCGAACCTGCACAGCATACTGGTGTAGGATTGCTCCAATTGCCTTTCCGGTCTTTCGTCCACGAAGGTTGTTGTCTGCTTTGGGAACACTTCTGTCCGAGCTAGAAACCTTGAACCCCAAAGCCTCTTTGATGCCACATACAATGGCTTGCACGAAAGCTGGAGTGTATTCTTGGGCATATTGAGCAACCCCTCCAATGAGTTTGCCATGCTTGTGATCCTTCTGACAACGATGATTCACAAAATCAAGAACTTCTGGAACATTTGACATAATGCCTGAGCTTTTCTGAGCCAGCTGGTCCTTCATTGGCCCTTTTGCAATCTTCAGGCCAAATTGACACATGTCGCACTGGATGCAGAAAACATCTGGGTGTTCTAGCACGTATTGAGTTCGAGGTCGTTTCCAGGCTCTTGACAACCAAGGGTGTTCAAACACAAAACCTCGACCGTGCTTGATCTGGTGTTCAGCCACATCAAGACCAAACGAAAGCAAATCATCACCCTCCTGTTCCTCTTCTTGCACCTTGTGCAGTTGCCTCTTATAGGAAGACAGGAAACGGAGTGGTGAAAAGGTGCGACAAGGTGGACAAATCAAAATCACTGCTGGCTTTTTCTCTAGGATATCTTTCCATGCCCTCCTCCGGTCGGCTGCCTTCGTGAAGTCATAGCCTGTGGTCAGGTCCATTGACAAGGAAGCTCGAAGACCTGCTTTCCTGGCTGCCGGCACTATCCTGGGAGGACTGTAGAGCTCAGCACAACGCTCGCCAAAATGGCGAAGGCGTGAGGACAAAAAGATTCGTTCACCCCTGCTCAACCATTGAGGCTGCCCTTCAAAATCTGAGCGCCCCAATTCCGTTGTGCTCGTGGTGAGGTGGATGACTTTGGGTGAAAACAACCTTGCATCGACGGGAGATTCCTCTAGTGAGTCTTGGGGAACTTCCATCTGACCTAAATTCTGCAAAAAGGTGATACTGTCGGCTGTGCTTGACGTGATGCTTGTGAAGACCAAAAGTGGGATCGTGACAGCTGCTGCTACTCCTTTGCCTAAGGAGCTCATAGTCTTCTTCCTTACCTGTGGCCGCTGTCGTTGGCCTTCGGCATGCTCTTTTGCTGGATTCATGGCGTGGTCACATTGGTCCACGGGTTGTCCTCCTCGCTCGAGCAAATCTCGAACTGCTCCGGTGGTGGCGAATGCTCGCTCCTCTTCTGGCGGGCTCGCTCCTGCATGGGCCGCACTCCACTTGACTGGCGGCGGCGAGGAGTCCTGGGCTCTTCCTTCACTGATCCTGCCGGGATTGGTCCCTGAGTCTTCATGGGCGAAGGCTCCTCCGGCGGCTGGTTGGCAGCGATCATCATCATCTCCCGGACGGTCACATGGCGAGGCCATGTGCTCTTCTCCGGACTCTTCTCTTCCTTCAGCTTGAGGTCGCTCAGATCCGGACGGTACCTTGGAGCGGGGAGGATCTTGGGGTAAGCCACCTTCGAACTGGTGTTGATGACCGTCACCGTGGATCCAGCTGCTTCGTCGGCATGGGAACTGCTGGATGGTGCGTTGATCTGCCGATCTTGCTGGGCTTCCAAGCGCTCCCAACGACTTCCACAGTCGAGGCAAGTCCACCAAAAATGCCCGCGGCCTGCCCTCTGGCGTAGCTTGTCGTCGGAGTGGGCACATGCGGCTGGCTCGGCATGCCAGGTCTTGCAAGCGACGGATCGACTCAAAGGTTGGCCGATGCCGCGCCGAATCATCCTGGCCTTCTGGGCCTTCTGCCTTTCCAGTTCCAAGCGTGCTTTCTCCCGCTCGTCGGCCTCATGCTGAAGCTCGGAGATGCTGTGTCGTGTCATCAGATAGTTGGCCGCATACTCCACGTTGGCATTGCCGATCATCCACAAGATCATTCGAGCCATGCGCTGCCATGCATTCACCCGCTGCTGAGTGGACAACAGCGGCTTCTTGCTTTCTTTCTTCACCTTTGCTTCCTGTTGCTCTTCTTTGACGATGCATTCCAGGATCCGAGATTGCATGGTGATCGCAATCGTACTCCTGCGAATCTCTTCCAGCTTGAGCGGAAACAGGCTGTCGCCGCTCAGTTGCTTGATGTGCTCCAGAAAAATGATCATGCGTCAAACAACAACGTGGCAGGGTGACATTCTGCTGAATGGAAAAAGAAGAACCACCGGATTTCCTCTCATATGCCTGTTTTGATGGATCATTCAATGAAAACTCTTGCGCCTGCTTTGCATGCTCTGTCATTGGGCTCCGAACCTGTGCAGGAACGCCAATCTGTGCTTCCATTCGTCCAGCCTGAGGCGTTGGCGACAACAACGAAGGCGATGACAAAGTCGCCGACGAAGGCAAAACACCGGCAAAAACGTCGAAAACCACATCACCCGACCAGAAAGGAAGTTGGCGATCATGCACTGAACCCCATAAGTCTGTGATAGTCATGTGGTGCTGGTCTTCAAAGCATGCATATGTGCATCGGGAAGGGCTGAGTGAGGAGATAGTGGATGGTGAAAAAATCTCATGAGGTTGAACCAAGGTTTGTCGTGGGCCAGACAAAGTCCCAGCAAAGATGGTCTCATCGCCCTTTTTCAGCCACACAGCGACTCCAGGTTTCTGTTGGAATCTGCTGGACTTCTTGTCGAGCGGCAGGACAAAAGGATTTTCTCCATCTAGGTGGAGTTCTGCTCGAAGGGCTTCAGGCAAGGCCCATCTGCCTCCAAACTCGAGGATGGAGATTGCGCGGTGCCCGGACGGCGTCCGCTTCATCATGGTCTTGCGACCGTTTCGCAGCTTGAACGTACTGCGGTCAAGGTCAATGACTGCACCCACAAGTTCTTGGTACGACACTGGCAGCAGAAACGGTGTTTCAAAGCTTCCACTGTCCTCGATCTCGGTGGCTCGAATCAAACCGTTGGATCGGCAGACTCCGATGGGGATGTCCCAGATGCCAAGTATTTTGGCTGAGCCACCAATCCCAGAACAAGTCACCGTTGCTCCAGACGCTGGTCGTGGTTGTAGGCCATGTCGTGCCAATGCTTGCGTCAGGCGTTGCATTGCTGAAGAACCAATCACTGCCTCTTCAGCTGCTGTGTCAACAACTGCTTCATGTCCATCTGTCCTGACTCCTGCAAGAACACTAATCGTCCGTTGAAGATCCGAAGCAATGTTCACAAATACCTGACTTGCATGACATGGAGTGTCCGGTGTGATAGTTCCATCCATGTCACTGCTTGCGACGGATTCCGGTGTGATAGCTGCTGCCCGACCTGACACAACAAAGGTCCTGTTGACTGTCCCCTGATTTCCTTGCACCACAAAGAACGACGATGACGGGTTGTCTCGTTTTGGACAGTCTTTGGATATGTGGTCAAGCTCATCACAACGGAAACAACGGGTCTTGGCCAAAAGATCACCTGGTGAACCTTTGTTCTGACGGTCAGGTTGGCGACCTTTGGAAAATGATCGTGACTTCCCAAAGCGTCCCTTTCCTCCACCTTTCTTGTTCCTTTGGGCTGAGTCCTTGGGTTTGAAGAACTGTCGGCCTTTTCGACGAGCTTGCAGGTCCTTGCGAACATCTCGATAGGCCGAATTGTATGCCCAAATGTACTGTGTCTCCTCCTCCGTGTATTCTCTGCTTGGATCAAACACCAAGTACGTCAAATTCCCTTCACCATCGGATTCCGGTTCATCCTCCTCAAACAACAACTCTTCTTCTTCCTCAAGGTCCTCATGCTCTCCTTCATGAAAAGCTTCTGACTGCTCTGTTGCTTCTGAGCGACCCATCAAAAATGTTTTGCTTACCTTGCCAACCAATGCCTCCGGCCTGTCTAACGGCCTCAATGCTCTTGCAATCTGATCAAAGGTCAACAATGCATTGTACTTGATGGCTAAGTTCTCACGTTGTTGCTCCGACAGATTGGCACCCCTCAAAAGCACTCTGCCAGCGATTCGGGGCGGAACCTTCTCACCCAGCTGAGCCTCAAGCTCCTGCAGCGCAACCTCCTTCGCAGCGATGTAGTTGCTAAAGCTCTCCTGTCGAGACCTTTCAAAGCCATAGAAAAAATGATCAATGGCAGCCGGACCAATTGCTTCTAGAAAGGGTCCATACTTGGTCATGATCTCGGTGAGAATGGTGCCATACCCTTGTTCTGACAGAACAACTGAAAGGTCAACTGTCTCAGCGATCTTCCGAGGTGCACTCCCATCTGTAAAACTCTGCAACAACTTGATTCCCCAACGTGTCTTAGGAACATTGTTGTCCAACTCCCAATAACTCAACTGACGCAACCATGGTCGAAGAGTCTCAACACTTCCGTTCCAAGTGGGGATCGACTTCTTGTCACCGCTCAAGGCGGCAGTCAAGGCTTTCAGCATGAGTTCATTCTGTTGAGCTGGAGTGGATGGAGTTGTTTGTGAGGAAGGCATGGATCCATTAAAAGGCTTGCCAAACAACTCAAAAGCACTACCGACAGTCCTCGTTTGAGGTGGTGGGGATGCGTTTGCATCGAGGTGTTGAAGCCAGTTCCCGGCCAGTCCACTGCTACTTCCACCGAGAGGTGCTCCTGGAAAAGTACAACCTTGTGGCATAGCTCCTTGGGAGGTCGGTCCAAAAGCTGTTCCATTTCCTGGAGAGACTGAAAACATTGGGCTCATATTCGACTGAAGTCGACGGTCACCCGCAGCGCCTTGAACTGTGCCCCGGACGGATGACCCGGTGGCGGTGCCGTCAGGCGTCAAGGTCTGCGGTGCTCCTTGAGGCCCCCCCTGAGTACATAGGCTGGTGTGCAGCAAAAACCTGGCCACTACCCATCGACGGTTGTCCAACAGAAGTTGCAAACGACTGTGCACCCATGGGAGATTGGAAGGGCGGTTGCATGCTTTGATACCGACTCCACGGATCAAGACCAGCAGAACACCAGGGGTCCATGGCAAAGAGCGCTGGAGCGATCCCAACGCTCCGCTACCGCTGATTAGACCAATCAGTGGAAGCAGAACGAAGGGACCGACCAAGGAACTAGGATCTAACAAACCAATCACTGAGGAAAACACCGAGGTCTCGTTCGACTCTCTCGGTCGGCTAACATCTTTTCCAGCGCTCAAGGCGCCTAAGAGTTCGTGGCCGCGGAAGTGAAGGAAAGTGTACAAAGGCTCAACTTCGGTTCATCATGCATCGCCGGCCAAAGTCACAGGAACATCACGTCATCCTGTTGTACCAACGAAAAGATTAGTTGTCAACCCAACGACATGGTTCACATCGTCCGTCGATGGTTCTTGCTGCGTCTGACATCGTTCCTGTTGGATGATACAGTAAGTCTCAGCATCAATTTTTTGCGCTGGACTCTGTTGCTAAACGCGCCTGGATTCTGGATCCGCATCGTCTTGCGGACACGAAGCCAAACAAACCGCAAGACTGACTGACTACTTCGTTTCCCAACACCGCACGGCCGCACGGAAGCCGGCCTCCGGGATCTCAGAGGCCTGTGGACCCACGGCTCGGCGTGACCAGGAACACGATCAGAACACGCATCAGATTAAATCCAATTCATTCATCCTCCATCACCACATGCACCAAGAACATCCTCCAAGAACACCAGTGAACAAATCCAACTAACTGGCTACACATATTGCCACTCTTGACATCCAAGAGCTGAAAGATGATACCTGGGATTATGCCCAAACCTTGAGGTAAGATCTTCATGTCAAATCCGATGGTTTGCTCAAGAAGGTGATCTCTTGGACAAATATGGACAAATTTTACGTAGGGACCCAAACAGTAAGACCCCAAACAGTTTGTGCCTTTATGAGGTAAGCTTCTGGGTTTGTTTCAGCCCTGCTCAAGGACAGGACCCGCAATTCAGACGAAAACAGAACTTAACAGAACATATGCTAATCTACTGAATATGCTGAGTTGTACTGACATGTGGCTTTGTCATGCTTTGTTGAGTTTAAAAGACCCACCATGAAGGTGACAAATGTTGTAATCAGTTTGGCAATGGTCTGGCCAAGAGTATCTAAACAGGGAGCCAAGCAAAGAGACAAGTGGAGTGGAGACAAGTGTAAAAGCGCGTGGCCAAGCGTATCGAGAGTAGGGCGAAACAAGTGAAAGACAAGCGTAGTCAAATGGGACACGAGTATAAAAGCATCCGGCCAAGAGTATCTAAGCAGGGAGACAGGCAAAGAGACAAGTGGAGACAAATGTAAAAAACATCCGGCCAAGTGTATTCAGAGTAGGCCGAAACAAGTGTGAGACAAGCGGAGACAAATGGGACGGGTGTAAAAGCATCCGGCCAAGCAATTAAACGACTGGAGGCAAGTGCAAAACATCCGGCCAAGTGTGTCTAGAGGTGGTCCGACGCAATTGGGAGACGAGTGGAGACAAGTTGGCCAAGAGTGTCTAAGCAGGGAGACAAGCAAAGAGGCAAGTGGAGACAAGTGTTAAAACATCCAACCAAGCGTATCCAGAGTAAGCCGAGACAAGTGGAGACAAGTGCAAAAAGGGAAACAAGCAGGGAGACATAAAATCATCCGGCCAGCAGGGCCCGAGACAAGTGGAAGGCAAGTGTACCAAGTGTAGACAGACAAGTGAAAAAATCATGCGGCCACAGCAATCACAAGCGATTGGAGACGAGAAACATGGGAGACAAGTGAAAAATCACAGCTGCAGCGCCTTGGCAGGGACTGGAGACAGTGGGAGACAAATGGGAGCGGCCACAGCACCCGCCAGGGACTGGAGACATTATATTTCATTAAATTGCACTTTAGGCCTTTAAATTTGAATTGATTTTTTCGTTGAGCGCCTTTCAGCACCTGCTTGGTTATGGCGGTGTGCGCCTTCTAGGGTTGGAGCTTTCACAATGGCTTTGATGACATCAAGATTTTGGAGAACATAGAATAGTTTTTCTTTTTCTTGCGTGCTCCAACCCCAGAGCGCGCTTAAAAAACTCGGCAGCTGGCCGTGGGAGCGCTGGGTCTTTTCGCCGCGCCAGAGGGTTTGCTCCTTGTGCATCAGCGACGCACAATGCCTTGCACTTGTCGTATTGCTCTGCAAACATGTGCAGGAAGGACTTCTTTTTTCCCGAATGCACCTGCGAAGGGTTTCTTCCAAAGGACATCTGCCTACATCATCTTCCAACACTACTATCACATCATCATCATCATCATCGTCATCATCGTCACCGTCATCGTCCTACGAAAAAACACTTCTAACACTTCGATTCGACTGCTATGTAAGTTTCTTTCTACTCTTAAGGCGACGGGCAGGTCCGGCCGGAGCTCGCGAAACGTGACCCTCTGCGAGGATCGCGCGCGTCGAGTGCTCAAACGTGTGGTGAAATGTGGGCGCGGGTGACCCTCTGCGAGGATCGTGCGTGTCGAGCGCTCAAACGTGTGGTGAAACGCGAATTTTGAATGGGCGCGGGTGACCTTCTGCGAGGATCGCGCGTGTCGAGTGCTCAAACGTGTGGTGAAATGCGAATTTTGAGTGGGCACG
>CAXAMN010007668.1:69578-129661 GCA_963970005.1 Durusdinium trenchii
TTTTGAGTGGGCACGGGTGACCCTCTGCGAGGATCGTGCGCGTCGAGCGCTCAAACGTGTGGTGAAACGTCGATCGCGTTTGAGCCGGAGCGACCCTCCCTCCATAAGAAGTAGGGCAAAGGATAGCACCTCAGTAGGTTGAAGTTGGGTCGGATTGAAGTTGGGTGAGAGGTTGAGGTTGAAGTTGGGTGAGAGGTTGAGGTTGAGGTTGAGAGCTTGAGGTTGGGGTTAAGCGGTTGAGGTTGAGGTGTTGAGGTTGAGGTTGAAGTTGAGTGAGAGGTTGAGGTTGAGGTGGGTTGAGGTTGAGGTTGAGGTTGAGTGAGGGGTTGAGGTTGAGGTGGGTTGAGGTTGGGGTTGAGGTTGAGTGAAAAAGGTTGAGGTTGAGTGAGGGGTTGAAGTTGAGGTTGAATGAGAAATCGAGTGAAGTTGACTGAGTGAGAGGTTGAGGCTGAAGTGGGGGTTAAATCATGCGGCCGAAGCAACCACAGTGTGGCAGGAACGCAAGCCCGGAGACAAATGTAAAATCATGCAGCCCGGTCACGTACCCCTTTCAAAGGAGTAAGAACCCCTCACAGGTGAACCTGTTTGGGGAAACAGTTGATGGCAAAACACTTCTCCCCAGTCATGGGCCGCCGGCTACGCTACGGCCTGTTCATTTTTGCTTCTCTTTATACGACCAGGAATGGGATTCTTTGGTCCCCGCAAAAAAAAGCTGGCCGCTGCTTTGAGTCGCGTGAGGAACTGCTTCATTACTGTAAGTATGGGAGAACTTAATAGTACGAGCTCTTCTTCAAGCAAGGAAGCTTGAGAGCTTCCTTGAAGCGTGAGCTATCCTGCATCCATGCTAGGAGCTTGAGTAAGGTAGTAGCTCACTTAGTTCAGTAGGCGCCTACTTAATTGACTACTAGTAGGGAGGGGGGAGTGGGCCAAATAAAACAGAACGGCGGGTAAGGATTCTTGCAATCGACCCACTGAGCGGACCGGTTCTTCGCTTTGGCAGCAATGGTGTGCCCTGTGGACAGCCTCCGAGCAGGAGGATAAGGATTCGAAGTCGGTGTAGAAGGCTTCGCTCTCTTTGTCGCTCGCCTGTGAGACTGGCCAAAGGGAATCCGAAATGCGTGTCTCCATTGGAGGTTGCGACAGCTTTGCAATCCAATGTCCAAGCACCCCCCCCAGGTTTTTGGGCAATTCTTGAACATGTGAGACTTAAAGTGCCGCATGTAACATCCAAGCTCCTGCAAGTTGGATGGCCACATAGATGGCTTCTGCGATTTCTGCGCTGCTCCACCAGATTGACCCAGATTGACCCCCTTAGATTGACCTTTGGTGACCCGTACCCGTTCTAAAACCCGATTCGGGATCTGCGAGGAAGGACAAAGCGAATGGCCTCGGTTTCCACCTCTTCGCCATTGGAAGAAGGCATTTGAGATTTATAATCTAAGTAAGTTGGTTTTGCGGGCAAAACACTGGTTCTCGTAAGTCCAGTGAGTCCAGTGCATCCGAAATCTCCCAGATCCTCTCTGCAAAAGGTCAATTGGCTGCTATGTCCGACAAATGCACCAATTCAATCCAATTCAAGTTTCTGGTCTCAACGTGAGTCACTAAAGCCCAGCTGTTGCGGGGAAGAAGCAAGCGACATGTGGCAGGATACGATTTTATATGATTTCATGATGTCTTGCCAGGGGGGACACATGTCCCCACATCTCCAGAGCATGGTGGAACACATGCCGAGATCAAAGGGAGGACCATTTCATGTTGATGAGCCCTCAGACTTTCTGGGCATGCGCCAGCAACAAGCACCCTTTTTCAGCCCGTTCAAATCAAAGCGCGACTTCCTGATTTTGTTTGCTTCTGAGAGTGCGCCCCTTGGGCTTTTTCCGTCGAACAAAGGAGGACATGGCTCTGTGCGTGCCGGTGGGCTCTGGCAAGATGGTCCAACGCCGGGCTCTGGCGATCGCTGCAGCCTGTGAAGCACATGTTCTGTTCACAAAGCAATCTCCTGGTGCGTAGCAGCGCGCTCGCACTGGCTTGTCAGCCCTTACTCTGCTTCTTCACCTGCAAGCAGGACGGTGAAATTACCCTGCAAACTCTTACAACTCCTAGGTTAAGCATCTTCCCCGCTTCCATATCTTCATGGTGGTTTCTTGTCTTTACTCATTCATTCCATGGTGCAGCCTACTAGAGCCGACTCCTTGTCTTCGTTTTCTGTGTTGCAAGTCGTAGCTCTAGACTCTAGACTTCCAAGCTTTCAGCTGCTTCACCACACACCATCACCTGAGTAGTGCGACAAACTGCCGGCCCCATGGCCCCATGCACCTTTCTCTTGCCCTTCTTCATTGGGGTCTTCTTTTTGCTCGTCCTCAGCATGTGGCGATTTCGCAAAGCATGCGACAAGTGGCGATTTCGCAAAGCAGCTACCCCGGAGCTGCGGCAAGTGCTGCAAATCAACTGGAATATGATTGGATTTCTTTCTCTTTGGCAGCCCATGCAGGGCACTCCGCCAGCCCTGTAGTCAACTCTGATCCTCGCCTCAGCCCCGCAGCTTTGGCGTTCTGCACGAAGTCTCGTTGCTTCTTGGCCTGGCTCTGACGCTGACCAGCTGCCAAACGCGCTTCGTGCTCTTCATGGGTTCACTGTGGGTTCACTGGGCTCATGAGTTTGGGTAAGTAGCAACGGACCGTGCTCAACTGAGTGACCGCGTAAGTTAATCACCGGAAACCGAGTCAAGATCCCCTCAATTTCCCTCATCTCATCCATTCCACCAACCTCCATCATCCATTCCTGCCATGCCCATCAGCTAGCTCCATCCACTGACTCCGCAGCTTTGCCGAGACGGTTCGTTCGCCGTTCGCCACCTTCGCTCGTTGTCGTCGCTGCTGCTTCTGCATCATCCGTTTGGGATCCTTCGAGTTCTTCGGGTCCTCCGGTCGACTCCTCGGGCGTGGCGTCAGAGGACCCCCAACATCGGGTGTCGGTGATGAAGAGGAAACCACATGCATGGGAGGTCTGAATCATTCAATCCACGTTCAAAGCTATTTCGACGAGCGTCCACTCCCCGATCCGAGTGTCCACAAGACGTGAGGCTCCCCACCAGGCTTCTCCGGAACCGACGGATGGTTTCTCGGCCGTCTCGCCCTGATCCTCCACCTGTCTGGCAGGATCAGGCCGCTAGTAGCTGGAGGTAGCCCAGTAGTAGTTAGGGCGGCGGGGGGAAGCTTCCTTGAAGAAGCGCTCGCACTGGCTTGATTTGGCTCCTAGATGTTTAGGGAAACTTAAGTAATTAGCTACCTGCAAAGTACAACCAAACAATGGATCTGACTCAAAAGTGACTTCCATAAGTCCAAAGCAAGCTTGAATGCACCTTTTAATTGCTGTATGCTCGTGACACTGTGAACCCTGTTCCTCCGGCATACCGAAACCAAATGCCAAAAGGGCCAAAGGGCAAGGCCCAAAAGCCGTACCGAAACCCGCCGTAGCTCGTGCCTTCATGATTCTGATCTCCTTGCCGTGGATCTTGAGGCCCCACAGATTCAGAGCAACCTGACCGGCAAAACGTCATAGATTCGTTCTGGCCGGGATATGAATGGATGCCAAACTGGGTGGCTACAGCAGACTTGGAACCTGTGTGCGCCGCTGGGCCCCATTTTTTTACTTTTTGGTTGTGATTCCAGCCATTTATATACAATGATTTCAGCCATTCACAATCAAGCGGCAGTTCCAATGAGCTCCACTGAAACATCCCACAACTACAGTTTGCTGCAGAATTCTGGAAGCACTACAACATGACAAGGAAACAACCCTGCCATACCCTGCCACTTTGTGAGTGCTGAGTTTCTGGCACTGGCAGCCATACTGGCACCAGCAGACATGGTCAACCCACGTGTTTCTCTTCTTGACATCCCTCGACATCCCGTCCTTCACGCTCTTCCGATCTTGGAAGCGTGCGAAGGCAAAGCCCTTGCAATCCTGGCGGTGCCGGTCGTTCGGCCGACGGGAGCCGTCGGAGGGCGGGTTTGGCACCCCCGGGTAACATCATGTACGATGTTTCTGCGGATCGGGCTGTCCAAGGCTGCTCCCCATTTGCAAAGATCCTTTTGTTCCAAACAGAGACGCACTGTTTGAAAGGCAAACGGATGCAATGAGCAGTGCCCTTCCTTCGTTACAACGAAGGTTTTGGCGTTCAAACAAAATGTTTGCAACAATGGCATGTCTTTTTGCACAAAATTTTCAAACAGGATACAAACACAAGTATACAAGTACAAAAGGGTTAGATTTTCATGCATTTTCCGCCGTTCTTGGAAGGTTCGGACAATAGCGGAGGCCAAAGCCAGACCCCTGTTGAAATATTGCTACTATAGTAGTAAGGCCAGGAGCTACTAAGGACGCTACTAGTAGCGATGCTCTTTGTTACTATAGTAGCTATTTGCTCCTATAGTGGTAATTTGGAATACATGAAAACATATGAAAACCATGGGATTCATGGAACCTGTTTGGATGTTTCAACACGCCGACCACCTGGCCCAGCCCCGCGAAAGCCGCCTGGCTCACTTTGTCCCGGACGATGCGCACCTTGCGATCTCCGTTCGTAGCACAAACGTCCGGTCTGGGCAGGTGTGCCAGCGTGCCATAAGCAGAGCACAGACTCCTTCCGCAAAAGGATGATTCTTCATTCTATCACACAAAATGCTGGTCCATCGGTTGGTTGGGGATGCATTCTAGGCATGTCCAACATTTGAAGCCAGGCACATCTCAGCTCTCTCTCTCTCTCTCTCTTTCAAGGACCCATCAGTTCCAACAGCCATACTTTCGGAAGCTTCAACTTCCAGCAGTACAGCAGTACTTGGACAAGCTCCAAACTCTCTCCAAGCCAAGGGGCTGCGTCCACCTCCCCGGCATCGTAGAGGACCCACCGGAGATCGGACTCGGTGACTCCTGAGAACCACTCGCTGACACATGTGACATGGTCACCGCGGTGAATCTCTTCATATACGGGCGTTCACATGGAATAGGCATGAATACTGGACTGATTGGACTGTTCTTTCAGGAAACGGGCTTTGTGGGAATTGCATGGAATTGCAACACCTTTCGCTGCTGTTGGGCTGGCTGTTAGGTTGATCTCGTGCTTCTTTTTGGAGCGGCCAAGGGTGACACTAAGCTGCCAACGTTTCGGCAGGCCACCCAGAAAGACACTCCGCTTCCTCGGAACGCCGAACTCGGTGGATGGGCACTACTACCTTCGCCCCAAGGAACATCCTGAAGACAAACAGAATGATCTACCCGTAATTCGTTTGAACTTGAGTATGCTGAAACCTGCTCGTGCTGACTCCTTCTTTGACTTATTTTCTTTGCCGCATGCAACAAGTGGTTGGTCCCAGCTGTTGATGGACAACAACACTTGCACCTGGAATACCCAACTTTGCAAAAACTATCTATATACTGTAAAGGCCAACAAAACATGGGCGTTCCATGGGTCTCGAGTGCAGATGTTCTGTAGCAACAGTACCTCCTTCTCTGCACCTCAGACGTGTCCAGAGGGGCCTCATCGGTGAGTAGTGAATACTCATGATAGGCATTCCGAGTCGGATCGTTTCGGTGACCTTCGACGGACAACGACCGAGTCGCTCGGCAAACACCTCGGCCGAACGGCAGGTGTCGAACGCTCCTGTCCTGTCGAACTTCTTCAACGCAGCGGATTCGCCCACCTTGCGAGCGGTATCGACCAGTCGAATCGAATTCCAACAAAAAACGGACTAAAAACGGGGCTGGAGGATGCCCCCCTCAACCGTGAGCCACGGTACGTTGCAAGGTCGAAATATGAATCTTGGGTTGCATCATCACTTGTAACTATGCCAGGTAGACCTGGTGGGATTGTGTGGGATCAGTCAAAGATAGTCAAAGCAATTCTTCACAATGGATTTCTCAGATTCACACTGATGGGGATCGAACAAATCAAACTGTTGACGTTGCAAGCGCCAACTGTTTGGTCTTCTTACTGTGTCAACCCGTTCATCTTTCCCACAACAATCTTCTACCTTTTATGAGAATGCAGCAGTGGATTGAATAGCTTTTCTTGGGCCAAACTCTTCGATGGAAATCTAGTATTCTAGTCAATGAAACGAATCCTGAGCTTTTCTTTCTATCTGCATGGCATGCTGTGATGCGTTTTCATGAGCATCCCCACACCATCAGCTCTGAGAATGTGCTCGGAGTCTGCCTGCAAATGCTTGGCCGGGCCGTACCGCTACCAATATCCGCTTCTTCGCAACAAAAGGACGCCGGAATCTCAGTTATCAGGACCATGGCAGGTTGCGAGATCAATGTCAAGTCCCCGCGAGTCCAGCACGGCGTAATCGAAGTTGTGAGGAATTCTTTTTGCATTTTGGCCTAGCTGGGACAATATCCTCCGAAAATAATTGCCGTTTTTGATCAGCGAACTTATGAAGCTGGAAACTACATGTTTTTCGATCAGTTCCAGGGTTGAACTATCAATTTAGAAGCTCCTTCTCGAGGGATGTGACGATCCGTGGCCAGGGATAAGCAAATCATCCAGGGATCATCGGTGGCTTCAGCACCTTATTATTTGCTTCCTCATGTTTCCTCCCACCTCAAGGTTGTTGACTGCCTTGGCGACCACAGGCACCTGGCACGACAAATTGAAGGCTCGAACACATATGGATCCACATATGAAGGATGCCAAAGCTTGGTCTTGCTTTCGCTGCCCTCAATTCGCGAGCTACTGCATGTCAATCCCACAGTGTAGCAATGCAGTCACACTAGGACAAGGCTCATCCCCCAATGGTCCACAACCACCCATGGAATCCAACTAGTACCAAAGCTAATCCAACCAATTCATCTAAACATAAAAATACACCCTTTACGGCCGAAACGCCTGTTTCTACATGCAAAACTAGTACAGGCCGTATCCGGGCCTCCTTTGAAACCACGGCCTTGGGCGACCGCCGAGTCGCACCCTCGGACTGAGGATCGGGACGCTCTGGGGAGCATCCAAGACCACATAAGCGTTCTTGAAATCCATGCCATGGGCATACTTCCCAAGTATGCGCCCTGCCTGCGACACTCGGACGGTCGAAACCCCTTCCCCCTTTTGCTTGAAAAAAAACATGCGCTACATGAAAGGTAAGAACTGCAAGATGACAAGTGGATTTACCTGTTGGCCAACAAGGTCCTTGCCTTTACACAACAAATGCCAGTGGCCATCCCTTCCATCAAATGCTGGCAAAGCAAAGCAAAACCTGCCTTGCGCATCTGGCTCGATTTACTCCACTTTTCTTCCAGAGGAATGGATCGAAACCTAATGGGCCTTGGCGGATCGCAGTACCATCTAAAGAAGTCCACAAGAAAACACCTGTGGAATCCCCTCTGCACAAATACGGACACACATCCGAGAACCACACCAACAACACCTGGCAAGCTTCATCCTCATAATAAAACAATTTGAACACCATTGACAAGTACATTTACATACATTTACCTTTTCTCCAATCACTCAAGCGAGCATGGCCGCCTTCCGCGGCAGCCTCGCTCGGTTTTTCTCCCTTGTAGCCCTGCTGCCATGCTGCTTCAAGGAGCCCTCGTAGCTTTTGCCTCAGAAAGGGGCAGCCGAGTTGGGCCGAAAGCACTGCTTGAGGGCAGCAGGACAAACGACTTCATCGACCGTTGAGACTGGCGACGCTCAGGCGACGCTGGCTTTCGCAGGCAACGCGGTCTCACGCGTTCCGCTTTCTCAGCTGGTTCTTGGGTGTTTCACCGTGTTTTGGACAGCATGCGCTGCTCACATGCAGCTGAAATCTGGCAGCTTGAGCTATGGTAGAAAGCACGAAACGAACATCCTTATGGGGAAATATGGACATATCACCTGACCTGACCTGGAGTACCTGGCCCACGGCCAAAAAAACCCTGCATGTTGGCAAGGTGGGTGCAGCAGCCACTGTGCCACAGGACAGGCTGCAGCGATGCAAACCGACGCGCTGGGGTTCAGCTTTGAAGGTCCTGGAGGGTTCAGCTTTCTAGACCTGCAGGGTTCTCTGCAGCTCACCTCCCATCACTGCAGCCGCAGCTGCCGAGGGCTTGTCGGATCGTTGACCGCAGCTTTTTCCTCAGCAAACGCAGCTGACTTCGTCGTCCTGTGCTGGATGGACCAGGTTGGACATGAGTCTTCGATCATAGGAAGGGCACCCTGGAACAAAGAATCGTATGGTCCCCCTCAAGCAAATAAATACCAACAGGTACATGTTGACCTGTGTTGATGGAAACGATCGCTGTTCTTGCCCGCCCAAACGGTTCTTGCCCCCCAATTTCTTCCAATGAACCTGCCAAAGCTGCTGAAACGGCCAGGCTTAATGACCCCGCTGCTGAGCTCTCCACTCGGTCCACTCCAAGGGCACGTTGCCCACGAAGAGCGTCCGCGCCTTGCCAACTGGAGCCAGGCCAGGGCATTTTTTGCTAATGTAGACTTTTGATTAAGAACCCCCCTATATGAAGCAAATTTCCAATTCGATTGGACATATTTAAGCCAATCAAGAGTCTACATTACTCTCACAGCAGTTGATCCCTGTGGATCTGTGCCCTGTCCTCTCAAAACCTCCGTCACGTGCGCGTCACGTGCGCCATACCATTCCTTGCCTGTTTGGTCTCAGACCTGGTACTCCCGTCTTGAATAAGAAGTCCATGTGCTTCATGTCACACGTGGGCCTCTCTCTCTTTCATCTCCTCCTCAGTGAGTTTCCGCTTCTTCGACCTCAGCGCCAAAGCCAGCCGAGATGGCTAGGCTATGCTCATGCTCCAATTCCTGACATCTGGATTTTTCATGTAGATCCATCTCTACATAAGTGAGACATGTCCCACATAGAGATGAGGTTACAACATTCGGTCCTGTGCACCCACTCTGCACATTCCCACCTGCACATGGATGGATGGTCTCAATATGATTCCCACCTACCTCTCGGCTCAGGACGGAGGTTCATCTGTCACACCTGCGAAGGAGATCAACAGTGGACCAAAGGACATGAGTCAAAACACAATCAAAACGATGTACCAATGTCCCCGCTGGCAGGGCTTTTCAGACAAGACTGACTGGTACTTCCCAACAGTCTGGCATCCACCAATCTATCATCGCTGCTTTGGTTTGGTGCCTTAAGACCAAGGCCTTAAAAAAAGTCCCAAATGGTTGACCTTTCTCCTGAAACGAGTTGGTCGGTTGATTTGTCCGTCCTTTTCCAACCCGGGGTGGTCTTCACATTGTGAATCTTGTCTCAGAACATGAGCAAGAAGCTACTAGGAACAAAGGGCATCGCTACTAGGAGCAACGACGCTACTAGGGGCTCCTGGCCTTGTTACTAGGAGCAAAAAGCTACTATATATATAGGAACAAAGGGTCAGCTCTTCAATTCTGCACCTGCTGCGCTCGAAAGCGCCCATGCACAGTGCCAGCACAACCCACTGCTTCAACCCCCGTGCGAACCTTCGCCTGCAGGGTTTGCCTGCAACAGGTCTGCTTTATGTCAGGGGCCAACAGTTCATCACTGGAAGGTTTGCAAGAATCACAATCCCCAACCCAATGTGATTCCTTTCTTTATATTCATATTTCCCAATCATAGGAATGTTCATATCCGCTTCATCAAGGGATGTTTGAGTCAATGAGTCAATGGCTTGGGTGATTCTTGAGATGGTTTTGATGCCACGTCATGGCTTCATGCCGCGGCCCGCGGCTTGGGAGCAGCTAGCAGTGAATTGCCGGAGCACAGAATGCGTGCTCATTGTGATGTTGAGATCAAGACCCGGTTCAGCGAAAACCTCTTTGGTCGTTTGCCCCCAGAAACCTCACCCAGCTAACCAGAAAATGCCTCGGAATCCGCGCCCGGAATCCCCACACCTCCGAACCAACATCGACCAGAGCACAAAGCAGCACAAAGCAACCGCTCCGGGCCCGTGAGAACGGCGGTCTCCTCGCCTCGGGCGCCTTCAAAGCCGTCTTGGGGGGGCCTTGGAGTGCACACTCCAACCACCAAAGTGGTCCGCCCATCGATGGGTTTTCCGTTTCCTATCCATCTTGAGAGGCCGTTCACTTAAGTCACTCATATAGTGTCTTTTGGAGGATTTCCCAATTGACTTTTGGAGAGACCCAATCTGTTCGGCAGTTTCCTATGGAGTAGGCATACTTCCAGACATGCAAAGATGGGAATTGAGCCGGATGGAGGTGGACAAAACGAACCCTTGCAGCCAACAAGTCCGAGCTTTGCACGCTTGGACCCTCGGCCAGGGCGGATCATTGCTGGAAAACACGTGCACGGAATTGGGTGGTCTGGTGGTGTTAGATGCTTGATGATCCCCTATGTGGGATATCAAGATGGGGGGACCCACCTGGTAGTAACGAAAAATGCAAGTGTACAGAGGAACCTCCTCCAAATACATCATAATATGGATTTCTTTTGGACACTTGGAGATCCGTTTTGGGGGTAGTACCCCCCACCGCAAAGTTTTGAATGCTTTTCATCACCCTAGCAGGAAGCAGTCTATTCACACTGAGCGATGCAAATTATGTTGCCCTGTCATGCTTGATTGTGTTTCAGCTATTCTTTGCTGCTTAGATGCAAACCTCTGAACTCTGAACTGGTCACAGTGTGGAGTGAATGCTGTCTTTGACTTAGCTGGGCAGTGGTGCTTTAGGCTGTTTCGCGCTTGTTTTCTGCTTTTGACAAATTTGTGGGACAAATAAGCAGCAGCTTGAGCCAACATCCTAATGCCATGTTCTCATCTCTCTCAAATCAGTCTTGGTTTTCTACATCATTCTGAGCCCGTGGACTTAAAAAATACGTGATACATCGTGATACAAAAACAAAGAATTGGCCAAAAGAAAAGCTCCTCTAAGACAACCTGGAATCACCTACCTGAGCCTCTCTTCAACTGCCTATCAGTCTCCGGCTGGCTCCCTTTTCTGCGGCTTTCTCCGAGAGATCGGCAGACATCTCAGCTCAGCTGACCCCGGACCGACCTGTGCCGACCTGTGCCACGAGGTGCCGGGGGAATTGGACGCGGACGCAGCTCGTTGGGTCTTTCGCTTCGACTCGGTGAGAACAAACCAGTCCCGTACATCGACCCATTCAGTCCTGCCAACGAAAGCTCAAGTCTTAGTCTTACGTATGTACATCACCGTATACATCATGTTTCATCATACTTGATATATGAACACCTTTCGGGTGTTAAAGCATGGACCAGAGCTCTCAAGAATTCCTCTCAGTGGTGGCTTTGGCCTTCTACTGTCCATCTGGCTGAGCTCTCGACCTTCATCGACCAGTTGGCGCAGGGATGCGCAGGGAAGATGTAGTCACTTGGAGGCGCACGCTGCGCACGTTCGGAGACGTTCGTTCCGTGGACATCTGGCTGTTCGACGGAATCTCTTAGTGAAGAAGCTGTTCCGACTTGAGCAGGCCTTCGCAGTGCCAACTGTGCCTTCCTGGATCACCTTGAACACTGCTACCAGGTGATTCAGCTGACTACGCTGACTCCTCCTCAAAGCCCCAAGGCTTGGCAGCAGATCGAAAGCATGCGAAAGGTGGCTCAATCATGGCACCACAAAATGCTTGGTCTCCATGGAACACCACATTGGCATACATTGGCATCTTTAGGGACTTAAAGAGAAGGCCATTTCGGTGCCCACTCCAGAGTCAGCAACCCCGGTTTGGAACCCCTGCTGCACGCACTGCGCATGAAACGCAGAATTCTGCTTCGACAGCACCGCTGAGATCACCGGCTGGTAGCAAGCATGCATCTAGGTGGTAAGGTTTCCCTCAGAAAACATCTCCTTGCCGTGTTCTCAAATGATCTAGTTTCAACTCCCGACCTTCCAAAAAGAATGCGTCAACTCACTGGGCTGGATCTCACATGTGAACCAACAGAAAAACAAAAATGCTGGAGTGGGTCCTGACCCTCTTCAGTCTCTGTGCAACATGTGGCATCACAAGCGAACCAAGGGACACGGGCGACACATGTCTCGCTCCGCGGGAGGTCGACTGCTGACTGGGTCTTTGCGGTTTCGTGCGGCGCCTGGGAGGACGACTGGCCAGTGGCCGGCCACATGGGAGAACGACTTGGGGCTACAGAATGGGCTCCAGCGCTAGGATATGTGCGTATGGGTGTCACAAGCGTTAGCGAAGCCTGGTCCTTGTGCTAACACGTGGGTTTTAGATGGTTTTAGGCGTTTGGACACACATGCAGGCTTTCTAGAAGCAACTCTTCCAACTCATCCGGGCAAAGGGAGATGAGCTTTTCATTCTACTCTGCCCAAAGCTCATGGTAGGCAGCACGTAGTGGAACAGCCACTTCGAGGTTGTCGGAAGGAGGCTCAAACGCATCTGATTGAGGCTCCATGCAGCCGAGGCTGAAACATATGGATACTTTTCACAAGCAAGGCAAGGGGTCAGACTCCGTTCCCTTTCAGAGATTGTGAGGCATACCTGCGCCAATCATGCTTCAAAATGAACGTCCAGGGGTATGTCTGGCATCCGAAGACCGCCCAGTTCTTCTCATCTCGACGAACAGCGTGCTAAACACAATTCTGTCCCGCAGAGATAGCTGGGCTATGCTGGGCTGATGCCAAGTCAGCCCAGGACATCACTCTCTACTCGTCATCTGATGCCCAGTCTGCCCAAAGGGTGCGTGCCACATGTCAATGTGTGTGCCACATGCCTTGCCCATCCCTTCTTCCGACTTCGCATGGCCTTTTCAAGTCTGACGGAAGCTTTGGACCTGCGGTCGGTCGGCGAGGAGGCTGAGCAGGACCTTCAAGCGAACAAAGCTTCGCTTCAGCAAGGCCCAGCCGTGCGAGACGGCCCAAGCAGCCGCACTTGGCTTGTACTGCCGAAGCTCCAGACTACAGTCAGCCTGATGCCTCTCCATCCCTCTTAGCATGTGCTTGCGGAAGCTGGGTTGCAAGCACTGAATGCCACGGATCGAACTTTGAGACCAACGTTTGCAAAACCACCTTGCGAGGTCCTGGCATGTTTACTGTTTTTGATTTGATTGGTGTCACCTACCTGTACAGTACATGCTGCGACTCACTGACAGGCAAATTGCAAAGGTGCGATACATGTGATATTGATCGAACCATGTCGCAGCCCTTCTTGTCGCTGCAGTCTGCAAAGTTCAAAAACAAACGAGTAACTGAAGCAACTGAAAGATCAAAGCTCTCTCAAAATTCTTGGAAGGCAGGGAGCCGGGAGTCATGTGTTTGGATGTAAAATGATAAACACAAACATATGAGGGCTTGGTGCTGGACTCAACCACCTGACCCGGTCACGACGGGTCTCTGGGACCGGAGTGCAGCGGGTACGGTGCCGTCCGATCCGGTTGGCGCTAGGTGCAGCTCTCGTTGGTTCCACCGGTGGTGCAGTGGTGAGCCCCAAGGAATCGAGCAAAAGGAGTTCCCGGTCACGACTGGTCACTATGGTCACAGGTGATAAGCTCTGCATACTCTTGCGTTTAAGTCCCTTGACATGGGCACCATCGACCAGCTAGAAGGGCCTACCGAGGTATTACAAGATATCAACCAGATTGCCGGGCTGAAAAACTTCATGGACGGCGAAACTGCGTCCCATTCTCTCTTTCCGGCTGACTTCCGGCTGAACTGCCAGTGCGAGTCTCAAGCAGCGACAGCTCAGCTGGGAAGAAGGCCTGCCAACTAGAGGGTCGGAGCTTCCAAGGTCGACCATGGCCCTTTCAGCCGGTGCACCTGCCTACCGGTGTCAGGAAGACATGGCTTTCGGTTCTCTGCGGCCCGGTTCGCTTCAGGTGCTTCAAATTGAACGTGTTCCCTTCAAGATTCTTTCTGGACCACTTGGGACAACTACCCTCGTGGATCCTCTTGGTACAACACAGCTGAAAAGTGTTCAACACAAGGGAGCCATGACCCTTCGATGTAACAGAAGACTATCCCAGAGTCCTGGCTATGGCATTGTACATGACTGCACCGATCGGCGAAGCCAGAAGCGGAGGACGGAAATGACCGTCATGACCCCAACGACCAACACGGAACCAGCGAAAGGCAAAGACCCCTCAAGCTCGATTCCAAACATTGTGAGTTCGCGCCCTGTCCAAGTCGGTGTGGCACGAGGGCACGAGCACACACGGAGGTCCACATGCAGGCCACTCCTAGATTTGGTCAATCTGCCTGCGTTAGTGAACCTTCAGAAAAAAGACATTGCATGATCTTGCAGGTGTACGCAAGGCTGACATGTTTTGCCCAAGGATTCCGATATGGACTTATAGCAACTACCGGGGTTTATTTTGAACTCATTGCCTCCCATGGTGGCCTGTGGAGCATAGAACAGACCTTAGGTCAAGGATTGTCGTTGTCCACCTGCTGGTGAACCTTCCCCTGCTCGAACTGCACTAGCTGCCTGAGGGATTGGCAGCTCATGGGCACCACTCAAAAGGTATCAAAGCGGTTTATCTGCTACAACAGGAGGTTTTGAGTATTAGGGTGCTTAATTGGGCATGCCACAGCTGTAATCTCCTCACAGAATCCATCAAATCTCACAGCAAGGCTAATTAGAATCCTATACAGCCTATACAATTATACATAAAATTGGGCAGCGTCAAATGGCACAGTCCCTCTCAATACCGGTCTCAACATAAAAGGGGCACGGCAAATCATTGGTGTTCATCTACTTTCTAATTTCCAGGTCGTTGGCTATTCAATCACACCGCGTTCTTAGGAACGAGCAAGCCACATCGTCCATGCACCGGGTCGCCCAACAGCCCTACAGTCTTGAATTCCCGGTTTGCTGGTTCCTCTGTGTGCGTCTCATCGCCAGCTCATCTCAGCACGCGCTGTGTCCGTCCGTTCAAAAGCGTCAGAAGATCTTCCTTCACGAGACGAAGCTCCAGGACAACTCCTCTCCCCTCAAGACTCAACTTCTTGTCGAAGCCCAGGGTCAGCGAACGGCGGCCGCGACCTCGCGCACGGCCATGTGGCCCGCTCACGGGCAACCCGTTATGACCACGCGGTTGGGCGAATAACGCAAATCCTAAGACATATTTGCTTGGCAAAAAGCGGGAAGGTTATGATTGGTGGGTCAAGATCTTGTGCACTTTTGAGAAAAGATTGGCCTTGATCTTCATCAGCTTAAATCAACTTTCTGGTTTTCTCTCTGGCGAAGTGAAGCGCCACTCGCTTCCATCGTCCCATCGTCCCAGGGCTTTGTGTCGGGGAGCAAACCGAACTGTAGTGGCTGCCTGTCTCGGTCACCTGACGAAGGCTTCCAAGCGGTGACAAAGAAGCCCAGTGCACAGTCTGATCGCTGACCAGCTCACCTGACATGGGCCACCAGCATTTCAGGAAAGGTCCTCTGAAATCTTCTCCTCTCAAGAAGAGTAGACGATCTGACAAATCCAGAGGTTGTAAAATGACCACAAAGAGGTCCAGAGTTTGTGGTGGCCGCATGTGAGGTTGGTGGAAGCTTCTGGGTGTGACAGGAAGACCAGCTGGTAATGCAACCCCCAGAAGTTCGCATGGACAAAGCTGAGCGTCGCAAGAAGGCGTGAACTTTGGAGAAGGAGTCCTTCTCTGCGTACCAACACAAAAGGATGTCGCATCGGTGCAGTGAAAACAGTGACGACCCAACAAGACCCGGTGGGCTTGTCCGCGCCATCCGAAGCTCGGAGATGAAGACTCAATCAGAGTCACACACTACAGGCCATGGCTCTGTTAAAACCTCTATGGACTATATTATATTCTTGAAACTTTCTCATTTGGGCTACAGGCTTTTGGAGGGCTAAGGTAGCTAAGCGAAGGTTCCTATATGTATGTATGCTCAACTTGCTGTAGCAATCTGTTTGAGGACCAAAGGAGACGGTTGCTCTTCCAACCGTCAACGGAGTCTCAGAAAGGCATCACAACTGCAGCTCCTTGCGACCTGCCACCATGAGCGACTGTGCCATCATAATGCACAGGCAGTAGCTAGAAACAGCGCATTTGAGGAGACGTCGTGTTATGTTTTTCTAGATTGCGGTGGTTGAGATTGTGACTTACACAGTTGTCCGCTGGACAATTCACCACATTCCTTGTTCGGCTCCTGAATGCGCAGGCCAACTTTGTTCGAAGGGTTGAACAAAAACTGATGTGCGGGAAGCGATGAGAAGTGCAAGAATGCGGTGCTGGCCAGACTAGCCGACTTGTAGTACATATCCCAGAAGTTGACATGAAGCAATTCTTTGAAGAAAAGCAACTCAAAGACACTTGGATGAGTGTTGGCTATTTCTTTCTTCAAACCGGCAACATCCAGCAAAACATCGGTTCAGCTCGGATATCAAGACTGGATCAAAGTCACACACTATCTGCTATCGCTCGGGTGGTTGCCCTCATGGACAGCCAAACAAGTTCACCTCAACTTTTTCATTTGGGCTAGTTGGGTGAGATAGGTCGGAGGGCTAAGGTAGCTAAGGGAAGGTGCCTATATTATGTATACGCAACTTACTGTAGCTCTTGTGACACTTTGCCATCCAACGTCTGAGGACCAAAGGAGACGGTTGCTCTTCCAACCGTCAACGGAGACTCAGAAAGGCATCACAACTGCAGCTCCTTGCGACCTGTGCCATCATGATCCACAGGCAGTAGCTCAAGTCTTCAGTTGCACTTTGGTGTTTGCGTAGGTTCTATACAACCATTGCTACTCAAATAAAGAGATTGATGAGATTGTTGGTGGCTCGAAGAACGACAATCTTGGGACAACAGTACTGAAACCGAACCTTTCATCTTTATAAGTTCTTATGCTGGGGCCCGTGCGAGTTCAACTTTCGATCTTTTGGAGACTTGCTCCAAGTTTTGTGGTTGGCATATGCTGGTATTATGGATGATGATGTGCAAAAACTCTTACCAGGCAAGAGGAACAACACCAGGATAAATCCCTTATATACAAATAAATCAAGGTTTTTGACGCTGCTCACCTATGGAAGGTCTGGGGCAGGAACAGCTTCAGGACCTGCGTCCCCAAACACCGCTGCTTTCGAAGCTCCCCCCGCAAGGGGAGAGCACTGATCTCATGTGAGAAGAGCAGCTAGAGCAGCTAGCCCAAGGGTAGTTGGGGGATTGCTCTAGGAAACCAAGGGTGCATTTCAGGCCAGGAGAGGTTTAGTTTCTAGTGCAAGATCCAAGGCAAATCGCCATGATCGCTTCTACTCAGCCACGAAGAAACATCCGAGCGAACTTGAGCTGGAAGTCTTCAGTGTTGGCCAAGGTTCCACGGTGCTTCAACGACAGCCTAACCAAGGTGGCGACGGAACTGAAATGGTTTAGGTGGATGCTCAAAGAGGAACTTCAACAAGAGCCCTCATCGACCGATTGAAGCAATGAGGCAGAAAACATGGACCGCCACCGCAGCCACTCCGCTTTCGGAGCGTTTCTGGGCAGCTGTGGAACCCAGCTGAAGGAAAAACACCTCATGAGAGGCTCAGCCGAAGGTGAGTGAAAAGAACTCGGAACCTCGCGCAGAGTCATGCAGCAAGTGACAGCTCCAAAGAGTTTGCCTGGCAATCAATGAGCCAGGAGTAGAAACCCTGAACATCCTGGGGATCTTCGCCTGGTTCACTTCCACGCCCCATCATGGACCACCAGGGCCAAAACGCCGTGTGACGATTCGCGTGGCCTTAGTTGAGCCCAGCCGCATATGCCGGGGACTTCGATCTTCGGAAAAAAGGGCCACGAGGCTTCACCCTCGTCACCGGCCAACAAGCAGAACATGATGTGATTTATAGTATATAATAGATACTGCACGGGATGGTTGAAAAAGTCGGTAATACCCTGGGCCCTGGGCCGCAAGGGACATGTGCGAAGGCCTCTATTGAATTCCCCCGACCTTTTGCAGCGTTGCATGTCCTCTCCCCACCATCTCCGTGCTTTTGGATCTACTCAGAACAGCCCCTAGATGATGCTAACAACACGTTGTCGTTTGCTAGATCTTGTGATGCTTTGGGGATCAAGTCGAGCTGAAAAATAACCCGTTAAAAACACCATAATTCAAATCACAACAACAATTCCCAGCGGTGGCTTTCATGTACACAACATCTGCTCATGTCTATATCTGTGTATGGTTGTATGTTTCGCGTGCTCCTTGGACAGCTGCATTGTTACTCACTGGTCAAGCGGCTCCAATTGTGAAGCAGAAAGTAGCAGCCCTCTTACACCCAGAAGAAGTTGTCAAGATATGATAGATGATCTTCCTATCATTCTTCTCTTAATTCGTGCATACAAAGCACCCCACCCCAGCACCCCAGCGCGGCGTCGTGCAGGCAATCCGCTTGTGTGTATGTCTCTAGTGTATTGAGTAGTAGCCCTGGAAAGTTGTTGGGCAAGTGGTCAAAGTTGGCAAAGTGGTCTAGCGCGCATCTAGCACGGATCTAGCGCGCTTTTTTGCTATTGCCTCAGGCCACCAAACGGCTGTGGTCAAGAGCACGCTTTGCGGTCTGCTGGCTTTCCTAGCTTTGAAATATAGCTATATAATACTATACAACCTTCCATGCACGAAGAATCGAAGCGCAATGGGAATATGCCCGTAATGGATGGGTGTCGGTGTCCCCTGCTTACACTAAAGATGTCAAAAATTAATTTCTGCATTTAAAAATAATTGCTGCTGGGACCGCAGCTCGGAAGTACTCAATGATGAATCTAATAAAATCAATAAATAAACAACATTAAAACCTGAATAAAAAAGGTGGGTTAACCTGCCCGTGGGCAAGGGTAAGGCAAAGGAGACCCTCATCCAGCCAAACCGGAGATCTGTCATGCAGCCAAACGGTCCTGTAGCCATAAAGTTCACTTCTGGTTGGTGAATGAAAAATCGGTCAGGCAGCCAGGCTTCATGCCCCTCTCTCTCCTACTCTCTCCTTTGATAGAGGACCATCTCCCCCAGTTCGAACTTAGAATTGAAAATAATTCACCTGTTCAACAAGTTTCATAGCCGCAATTAAGGAAATCACCTCAGTAGTGACAGGGCTTGGTACGCCCTCCCCTTAGTGCAGTCGGTAGCGCTACCGACTGCAGTGAGCCTCCATGTGATTTTCTTAAGTGCAGGTGAAAATAATTCGGGGATGCTTAAATCAATGCAAAAACCATGCCCCATTGATTGAGAGCCATGGGCTTACTGAGCTCGGTAGCGCTACCGACCTCCCTAAGGGGGGGGTATGGCATGCCCTCCCCTTACTGCACTGATTTCCTTAAGTGCAGCTTCCTACTTTCCTATCAGGGTGACCAGCAAGAAAAAAACATGTCACCCCCCGGGGAGTCCAAACAGGGGTCAGAGACTTGATTTTCTAAATGTTCTAGAGAATCATATACTTGCTTGGATGTGTAGACAAAGATTCATTTTGTACGGATGGTACTAAGAGCACATGATTGTTCCATGCCCTACAGAATCACAACGGGTCCTAAAAACAGAAAGCTGTGGCTTCACGGGGTGCCCTATGTTTGGGGGGTTCAGGCCAGACTCCCCAGCCTTCTCTAGGGAGATTTAAAAACATGTTAAACATCAGGGAAGTGGATTTTTTGACTTTGTTAAGTGCAGGGCAGTACATGAACCAATTACAGCCAAAATGGCTGTGTCCAGACACAAACAAAGATGAATTCGGCTAAAGATTGCTTTGTCCCACAGGTTGTCCGTTCATACCTCAACAAGTGTATTTGCCAATGTCTGTATGCATGTGTTGTTTGTTAATCTTACCTAAGTACTTGAACCTAGCGCAAACCTGGCGCAACTCTGCGTTTTGCTAGAGCTACAAGGTAGCATCTCCAAGTTAAGCAACAGAATACCTAGCGGTGGCCAAAGCTTTGCTATTTCTGAACCTCTGGGAACCTTCCTTACTTAAAACATATTGCTGGGTATATCTTTTCCAACTCAAGTGGGGTTTCTTAGGTTTGCATTGGCCACTATGTTCCCGTGTGAATCCTGGTATATATTCTTATGTATTCTTCAGGTTATGTACTCAAACACAACACATGTGCCTGGCATGTCTTTGAAGCTTCTCCTCTCATTCCATCCAAACAACGAATATCAAACAAGCTTCGAAGTAACATCATGTCTGTACTGTTCTTTTTACAGTTTTACAATGAACAGGGCATGTTTAATGTGTTCAACAGTATTGTTAGGGACTGAGACAAAACTCTTGAGCACAGGGGTGTTCTTACTCTATCGCTGAAATGGAACCCGTGCAACCAGTCTTGTTTCAGGCCAGTGGCAAGTGCCTCAACCATGAACGGCTTCTCAGGGTCAAGCCCCATGCCGGCACTCGTGGCGGCCAGTCGCTCTGGCCAGCACCCGAGGCAAGCTCTTGGCACAGAACCCGATGAATGTTTGCAGGGGTGATGCACAGGGATGATTTTAGTTTCCCCAAGTCCAGGACGTCTTTTCTTCCACGAAAGGATTTCAACGCTATTGAATGTTGGAGATTGAGATGGTGCGAGAGGAGAGGAATCGGAGAGGGACATTTGACCATCCATTGGCCAAGGTTGTAAGACTTGCGGGTTTGGGACGCCTTCATTGGAACATCTGCTGGTCCGCGTCCTGTTTCTTGTACTTCTGAAGGAGCACTGATCTGGGAACCAGAAAACTTGCGCGTCTCAAATCCACTCTCCACTCGTCTTCCCCACTTCAAAAATACCACTGACCGGGAACATGATAAGCCGTGATCAGCTGGTGTTAATTCTGTAAGATATACATGCGTGAACGTCTTCCTTACTTACTCGCCTCTCTACAACATGTACCTGCGAGCCACAACTCCCTATGCGAGATAATGTCCCCGAATGCGTTCAATCAGCTCATCTCACTGTCACTGATCTGGAGCCCCAAGACCCCTGGCTTGCGGAAAAAAACCTCCCAAAACATGCAAGGCTCAATATGTGTGTTTAGATTTACTGTAGATGCACACTACAAAAGCTTAGCCAGTACCAACAAAACACGTTGTAGTTGTTGGGGGTGCCATGGCTGCTGTTGTTGTTGTTCATTATGCTGGGGGTGCCATGGTCATGTTGTTTTTGTTTTCTCTTTTTTCTGCCACCCTTTCCACCCACCCGCCGACACGGTCGGTGAGTCCTTCGGTCGGTCCCCCCGGTCGACGTCGTCGGACCGTCGCATGCGTCGCATGCGTCGGACACTCATTCCTCCTCGTCCTCGATGGAGGCGCCTCGTCCTCGAGGCCGGCGTTTGGGAAGGTGCTATCTTGGCGGATGAAAAAACGGAAGGCAATTGGGACAACACGTTTCCGAAATATTGGATACTTACTTTATTTTGTTCATCCATGATGAGCACCAAGCTGGACACGCTTTCACGGTTGTCCATGGCCAAGGAAAATCACCATACTGTAGTATTTCTGAGAAAACCATCGTTGAATTGGAAAGGACATACAGTAAACAGTTTTCTTTCCAGCATTTCTGCGACCTCCACAGACCGAGGTGCCTGGGGAAGAACACACCCATCATCCCCCCGGTCCATCCGGTCCGCGTCCATCTCCCGGCCAACGACTCCACGCGACTCCCGGCCTTCGGCGGCCTTTGGCCGTTGACCTCAAGTGAAGTTGCTCATTGGCCTGGCAGGGTCAGGCCCGACCGCATCTCATGGGCCAGGATCTGGCGACGCACATGCCCAGTATGCGCTCAAAGGTCGGGGTCAAGGGCAGCGCCGATGATTAAGACCGATCAGGTTCAGTGGAAGAGGATGAACGGCACTGATCACCATGCTTCAGAAATCTCTTGGGACATCTTCATACATCTTCTAGGCAAATGTTGCCTTGCTACGTGTTGCTACCTTGGTAGCAAGGTGCACCGGCAGGACTCAGGACGGAGGCGTCCGACCAGGTGGAACAAAGAGCAAGAGCAAAAGGCCAGAACATCTCTGAGTTGAAAGAAACGATTGAGCGAAACACAAGACACCTTGAAAGACTGATGCACTTCCGCCTATGTACTCTTCAGGTCTTCGAAGCTGTTGTCATCACAAGTTTTCGAGATGATGGATTCTCGTTAGGTCTTCTGTGCGTCTTGCGTACTTTTGTGGTGTCAGCTTGCCATGGTCATGCAATCTTGTTTCTATTGATGATGAGGCCAGATTCTTCCCACTAAGAATGTCCAAGGATTGTACTTTAGTATTGAGTATACTGTATAATGCCCGTGTATGCTCTCAGGATGTACTTTTACATCCGTCACCACTTCAAACACCCCAAGACCCCAACCCCAACCCCAACGCAGCCACCTCGCGCACGGCGGCGCCCAAGGACTTCGCCTGGCGGGACGAACTCAGACGAAGCGATGACCCGAAGAATGGGAACCATCGTCACTTCGGCACGAAGGGTTGGAATCCAAAAAAACGCAAACAATCAACAGTTGTGGCCACAGTAGGGCTTAAGGATGACATTGAGAATCATTAACATCATCAGGAATTGGAAACTCTAACCTCTTGGTGTCCAATTCTTATGGTTCGGAGGCAACGGGAGCAGCTGGTTGTCCCTGGACGACCGATGACGGTTTTTCCACTGGGTCACCATGGGCCACCCCCGCACCAGCTGGTCCAATGTTCCACGGGATCGGAACCGGGCAAGTTCACGAGTGTTGCGAACGTCCCACCCCGGTTGAGAGTCTAGGCCGAGTCTAGGAGTCTAGGCATTGCCAAGTTGCCAGTCCACTCCTCGTATGAAACAGGGCACTAATTCACTACACCCAATTTGGTCAGCTTCCGTGCGAGTTCATCTTATTATAAAAAACGCTTGCGCTTTGCCATCCAACTCCCAAATCAAAGCCGCCTGCAGCGCGCAGCTCCTGGTCGACGAGCTCCAACTCCCGGTGGACCACCGTGGCTTTTTGCTCCAGGCGCCTGATGGGCATGGCTGCACAGGTGTGTCAAAGAATTGTTGGTGAAGCCAAGCCAGAATCCAGAAGCTTGTTGGATACGGTGCATTTCAACACTTGTCACGGAGGTTGATCTCTAGGTCTCTAGGTGTGTCAACGATAACAAGCCACTTCGCCGGGCGAGGAAGGCCCACCTCAGTAAAGCTTCCTTGGCCTTGTGAGGCGGCTGTTGTTCTTTCGGTCCGAAATGGTGGGGGTTCAGGGTACCCAAGGGACCCAAGCAAGCTCCAGTTTGCATCCAATGGTGTTAGCAAGGGTATTCTTGCATTGGCTTAAGAAACCCGGAAAGGGTAACAAAAAATAGTCCCCAGAAAAGGATTCACTCATAGGGAAAATAACACCCACCCTGAGCAAAGCCAGGCATATCAGCATATCATACTAATATCCCCCTGTACATAACGGGGTGACCTTGGACACCCAATTCTATAGCTATAAAAGTGGGGACGCGGAGTTTGGTGTTACAAAATGGTAGGACCTGGAACAAAAAGGTATCCATAAAATGAAGATATCTCTAGTGATGATAGAAATGGGGAGTCTGTTTCAAGTCAAGCTGAAATTGCTCTAGAGAATGCCTGGCCCAACCCTCAACCTCTCAACAAATAAAAAATACAAAACACTGAAAAACATTTTGTAGTGCACTCGTCTTGGATCATGAAAATATAGGGTCAGCTGATCCAAAAGGATCTTTGCCGGATGCAGCCATTGTTCACCAAAAAGTGCTTCCACTACAAAATGACTATCGTTCAAAAAGGCACCTCTACAAAATGACAGCGTGCAACCTTGCTCTTTGCAACACACTTGAAATGGCTTCCACTACAAAATGGATTTGGTATGACTTGGATCCAAGCAAGGCTCCACTATAAAATGTCCGCCCAAGCAAATGATGTCATCATGTTCATGCCAAAAATTGTCACTACAAAATGATGGTGGCTGGTGACATTTGTTCAATGTCTCTGAGCGAAACACTTAAATCACTACAACATGCAAGTACACGAGGTCATCATGGGACACGATTTTTATATAAAAAACTGATTTATATAGGGGCTCGAGCACTCCCATTCTGTAGTGGAAATGCACTGGGGGATATACTAATTCATTATTCATCATCTCACTGGGTATATACATGACATGTACTAAGCTTGTGCTTTGCACTTTCTTGGATTGATCGTGGTCACAAAATGTCTTGAGCTGTTAAGAAGGGCATACAATGGTCCCGAGTACCAACGAACATTCTGATCATCGAATCCAGTCGCTGATAGGTTCATGTATGTTCATGTCAATACCCTATTTAGAGTAAATGTTCAGCTCTGGTTCGAGCCACTGTTCGCTCAAGCTAGCGGATTGATTGACAGCCGTGGAAATACTTGTAGTGTTCGCGCTGTCCCGCTTCTTTCACCTGTCTTTTTATGTCCTTCTTTGTTCTGTCAAACGCAGGATCGCGACCACGCGGACCATGACCGTTATGCTACTGCAGTGGTGAGCATCCCCCAAGTGCAGCTCAATCTGACTAAGTCAATAGGCATCCGCACTGATGGCTTTTTGGACCTGCCCAGTGATCTGCGTAGGTGGGGGTGGGATTGGCTTGGATTGACCAATGCCTGCAAAGTGAAAACATGCCTGTCCCACCGAAGTGCATTAAAGGAACATGAGTGGTCTTTTTAACATTTTTTAACATGTCGAGGCTTTGGCTTACCTGGTTGTTGAACACCATCCACTGCTGCAAAATCCGTACTTCTGCACTTGGTATGGTTTTCTTGGACGTCACGAAGAAGCGGTTTCACAATCACTCAGGTTCCCAGGCGTGCGCTTCAGCTCTGACTCAAAGGCTTGCACCTCGCGGCGAGACACCCCCACCCCTCTGTCCACTCGACTCCCACATGGGTCCTCTCGTCATCGCAGGCGGATTGGGTCCGGGGGGTCGAACCGATCACAAAACGACGGTCGAACCGATCGCATCGGGTATCATGTATCGGTGGCGCCCCCTGACGCTTCAGTTTTCCGAGGACGTTCAGAAGCCATCGCAAAGAACCTACCAGGCGAAGGGCGTCAGAAACACACTTTTAAGAGCTAAATTGAAAGAAGACCCTCTTGGCCTGCAAGCACCCCAAGAACCCTTCTCTTTTGAAAAAGTCTTCACTACGTAGTAGACCTGAAGCACCATCTAAACAAAGCATGGAACGACACCTTGGCTGCCCACCAAACGCCTCTCGTTTCAAGGTTGCCCTCACGCTGCTGCGACAAGCGTTGGCCTGCATCCCGTTGT
Organism: Durusdinium trenchii; assembly: GCA_963970005.1. NCBI lineage: Eukaryota > Dinophyceae > Suessiales > Symbiodiniaceae > Durusdinium > Durusdinium trenchii. The sequence continues at coordinate 94,745 of CAXAMN010007668.1, forward strand.
TTCGCGTGCGGCCCGCGGCGGGGGCAACCCGGAAACGGGTGATCGCTGGGCGGCGGTGGTCGCCAAAGACCCAGAAAGGTCTTTTAACGTCTGCAGCCATCAGCGATTTGTTCAAAATATTCAAACAACTTGGAGTGTGCCTCTGTTGGGGGAACACCAGACGCACAAGCACGTGCCAAGAACCCAATGGTCTTTGTCTGCTACCAAGATTCCAAGGTCGATGCACCCTCTGAGCGCACTTCACCCAATAGCCTGGACACATGGTATTTCGAACGGACTCCGGGGCTTGGCCGTGAGCTCGAAAAAGACACTCTTAGTATTATGTTGTCCACTTACAGCCAAGTTCTAAGAATCATTGAAAAAGAAAAAGTGCAGAAAAAAAGCAAAAAAATAGCAAAACCAAAAAGCAGAAAGAAAAACTGTCTGGATAAGAAGTGCAGAAACAAAGCAGAAAAAAAGCAAACAAAAGTGCAAAAAAAAAGCAAACAAAAAAGGGTAAAAAAAAAGCAAACAAAAAAGGGAAAAAAGCAAACTTTTTTGCTCTGGAATTTGTTCTCCCACTTTTTCCCCACTTTTTCCCCACTTTTTTTGTGGCTCTGGAAATGCCAAAACTTTGCACTTTCCTCGAAAAAAAGCGAAAAAAGTGCGAAAAAAGTGCAAAAAAAGAGCAAAAAAAGTGCAAAAAAAAGTGCAAAAAAAAGTGCAAAAAAAGTGCAAAAAAAAGCGTGCCCAATTTGCATCCAAAAAAATGTTCTTTGTTGCTTTTTGGTTTGCTTTTTTTTTGCTCTTTTTTTTGCTCTTTTTTTGCTTTTCTGGAACGTTGCTATTTTGTGTTTGCTTTTCATGCACGCACTTTTTCTGCACTTTTTTTGCATTTTTTTTGTTTCCCATACTCCCATAGAAGTTGGCTAACTGGCCAACATAATCTTAGTATCGAAACTGAAAACACGTCACAGTTGGCTCCGCAAAGGACCAACATCCACGAATGTGTTATTTGCTTCCTTTCGAACCAAGAATGACTCAGTGCAGGTGAGTACTGTCATGACAAGTCTCCTGTCTGCAGAATCTTTTGGCACAGAATGTGAATGTTCATGAATCCGGCACAACGAATGTGTGCTTCTCTCCCTCTCTGTCACTGACATGACATAAGCGGGAAGCACCTGCTCATTTCCCGCAAAGATTGCGCAGATACCTGTGCAAACACACTTTTAACTTACTTATACATAACCTAGTCCTCACCTTTCAACAGCAATCAAGCACATGTATGTATTCAAGCTGAGAGCAGCCTAGAATAACTGCCTTTAACTTAATGGTTCGTGTGACATCTAATTCTAGAGCAAACACTCGCAGGTCCCATGACTGCATCCCAAATCTCAACTGTATTGACTGATTAGCTGCAAGGAATCAACCTCTGAATAAGTCAACAATCGCTGGAAAGTCCCTGTTGCAGTGCCCTTTTGTATAGAGATCAATCCATCCTTGACTACACACGATAGGTGCAGAACCAGCGGTGAACAACAGAAAACACTGTTCAGCAAAAACCACACATTTGGGTGGTAGGGATACTTGCGTTCCTTGACTTTCGACAAACCCTGCTGCTTTGTTTTTGTGAGAACCAGTGGAAGCGGAACTGATGTCGACCGATCATGTCGAACGGATTCGTGAAACCATTCATCGAGTGTTTCGGACGTCGGGACACGACAGTCAGGACGTCAGGACTTCACCAAAGCGGACGGCGAACCTCACACGGTTCACCTCTCAAGTCGTCCTTTAGGAGAAGCAAAAGCCCTTTTGGTCATCCTCATCTACTGCGCAGAAGTCCTTTTGCTCTGCAATGTGGTTGCCCAATGTTACCCATATCATTTGAGCACATCAAATAACAACTTTCCATACTGGTACAGCATTGCCTCTAAGACTTTGGACAACTCATGACCATCAACATCAGTTTTCGTTTCAAACCAACTCTACACAATCATGCCCAAACTAATTACTACCCAAAGCCCAAAACCGTTCTGTTCGTACCGTGCGGCGCCACCCCCACGCGACACCTCGGTCAACCCACCTCGTCCATGAAACTCTCCACTGCAGGTCTCATAGGCATACACTCGCCCTGGATCGAATCGGGTGTTGATCAAGTGGATCAGAGCTGAGTTCCTGGTGGTTGAAAAATACATACTTTGGTTGCTCACGTCATGTTGCATGATTTTGCAATGTGTACAAATTCAAACAATGTTTAATAAGATGTTCTCGAATAATCCGTTGCCAGAGAGCCCTGAATCTTAAATGCTCAAAAATGCTCAAGAGTAAATCTGCAGAGGTGATCAGATCAGTCCACACTTCACATCCCAAACTAATTAGCTTGGTGTCACTCCCAAAGTCTACTGGCTCTCTCTAGATTTCATGTGATTTCATGACCTCAACTCATTTCACCTCACCTCAATCCTTTATGGCATTATGGTCTCCCTCCCCACTGGTCTCCCCGTATCCTCCCGCATCTCCTGGCTTCGCCTTCATCGACTTCCGCAGCCGCTCGGCCGCGGCCTTCGACTCGCCGTGGAACACGTCGCTCCGCAGCGCCTGTTCCACCACGCCGAGGACGGGGAACCCGGCGCAGGGTCAGTCACCGTTCTGAACGAAACAGTGCTGAATCAGTTGACCACTTTCGGTTGAAGGGCCTTCACGTTTTTGGCGGGCAAACACACACTGACGGGCTACATCTCAAGGTGTGAAAGCTTTTGTTGGGTATCTCAAAATGAGAGAAGCACCAGATTCCCAATACATTGGGGTCATCTCACACACTTGGTACTATGTGAAGACCCCGTGACCCCAAACAGCCGGAATAGCGAGACAGATGGTCGTGAGACACTGAGCTTTCCTTCGGTTGCCTCACTGAAGCGCCATCAACGCGGTTTTCACACTCTGGCTTACAAACGACTTCTCTGAAGTACTCACATCAAACTGGTCCTTTACCATCCTTTCCCACACTGATGCAAAACGAGGAAGCATGCGACCCCAGCTCTCGTTGTTGCAGCTGTCGACCGCCTTTTCACCCAACGGGCGTGCAACTTCGCGCCCCAGCCGCAGTTTGGTCCTTCGCCCGGGTTCATTCGGTTTCACTGTGAAACCGAAGCTCCAAGTGGCTGGGCTTTGCTCAAGGCCGAAGGTGAAGGCCAGACCGAGCCAATCAACCTGTTGGCTTCATGGACTGGGATGCATTATGTCAAGCAAAAGGCCTCTGCAAGCTGTACAGTAATCGTAATCAAAGCAAGCGAACCAATTGTAAATCAATGTAAAACATTGTAAAATTATATACAATATCCAACATGTGGTCAGAAGCTCTTCACCGTCAATCTCAAGCCTTCCTCCCTCAGTGAAACGGTTGCCTTTTTTTTGCGGCTCTTTGCCTCCGAGCTCGCGTCGGAGTCGACCTGGTTGGTCGTTTCAGGTCTTGGGTCGTAGCAAGTGGTTTGGATGGCATGAGATACTTGAGTGGATGAGAAAGATGAGAAAATCGTCGTTGTACACCACACAAATAAGTCTGACAAAGAGAGAACAAGTGCTGCGCAAAGAGAACTCAATCAGAAACTGGATTAGATCATAATCTTATTTATATAGATAGGCTGGGTTTTTGAAGTAGCTAATGTGCTCCGGAGTTAAAGAGGCTGACATTTGCCTAGGCACGCAAGCACACCTTTTACAGAACCACTCCACCAATCTAAGTGGACATGTCCCATACCAACTCCCATGCAAGTTGCTCCGGATCTCTTTTGGATGGTTTCGAGTTTGGAGAATTACTGTATTTCACTGTATTTGAGGTAAACCAATAGAACTCCTGTGCATCAGGTCATGCGCAGTTTCGATCTATCTTCCCTTGGGTGGGAGCCTATTTCAGCAGATTCCAAGGTCTGAGCCGTGAGTCGTTGGATCTCGGCAGTGAAACCGTGGAACCGGAGGGAACTCTCCGTCTTCGGAGCGCAGCCATTGACTGGGGTGGCCAGTGACTTGCGCGGCCGTTGTGACTCTCAACATTCACACTCACCACACTCCATAAACAAAAAACACACATAAAACAAGAAATCATGAAAACATATGGAACCCTTACCAGGCGCAGGGCCTGAACGGAAGATTGCTAGACTAGCCGCCAAGAGTGCCATCCCAGCGCCAAGCGCGCGGTCTGATGTACCCACGGCACCCGGTCTTGCGTCTGAAGCGGTTGGCCTAAAGCCATGGTTTCTACATGTTTTCTCATGTTTTTACCATATTTCCTGCAGCCAATCTATGCAGCACTGGCTGTAGCGTGGTTCAGCCTGCAATGTGATGTTGTGCAGGAATGTCAGCGTCGTGCAAGTGTCGACCAAAAAAGCTCATGCACGCATGTCATCCTCTCTCTCTCTCTCTCTACCCGTCATCTGTTTTTCTTGATTCATATAAAGGAGTGTGATCAAGATCCTGGAAGAACCAAGCTGTCTTTGGAAAGCGAATGGATGCACATAAGACAAATACAAGCCCCAAATACAACCCCTCTATGTCAAGCGATGTTCTTCAGTTTGCTGCAGTTTGGTCGGTTTATCTCACAGGGTGCCGGTCCCGGGGCCCCTCCAACCCTGGTGGCACCCGTGCTAAGCGAATTGACTCAAAATTGATCTTGCCCCTCAGTAGCCTCGGTCGAAGGAGGACATCCACCATTCTCGAGATAAGTTTCGTAAACAATCCGGTCGTGCCACCCGATCAACTCATATCATTTGCAGGGACTTAGGTTATACTTTCTACAAACGGCACGCCTGTGGCGTCTATGTCAGCATATCTTACTTGACTCTTTCTGCACTCTTCCTTCGCCTGAAAGGAATCGTGTTGCATGAACTTGTGTCCCATGAACCTTTATTTTGGTGTCCGTTTCCATTCTCCTCAGTGTCTTGTATGGAAGCCTGGAATTGTCATCTACAGTGGTCAATCTCAACGCCTCCAGTGCTGCAGGAAGGCTATGCCACGCGCCATTTCAACATGTTCAAGGGAATTCCTCAAACACAACCATAGTATGATGTCATTCAGGCCACCAGCCAGCGATATGCTCCATAACCTTGAAGGCTAATGAGACCAAGACAAGCAAATAGTAATAAACACTAGATCCTCGCCAATGGAATCGTCATCTTTTCACCCTCCCCTCGTCCAACGTTGTTTGATTCACTTACTTGACCTTCGAGCTATTTTGAGCTTCCCAACTAGAGCCTTCCTCAGGTTGAGGAAGCTTCCGGTTACTCGAGGACGTCATCTCCTGGCAAGTTTTCCACTCGCACAGAATGGCACTAATCATTATTCAGGCATATTTAGGCCGTTTTGGGTGGGGAAAAAAGGAGAGCTCTGGGACTCTGGGAGCGTCAAGAAGGTAGACTCTTGACTGTTGATAAGCAGAGGGTTTTCATTGACCAAGAGTCTACATTTTTTCCTACCTTTTGAGAAACGCCAAAAAAGGCAGGGCAGGGGCTGCCATGGGTCAAATTCACCTGCGGTTTCGCACTGTCCCATGGCAGAGGGAATACCCTGGCTAAATATATCAGTAGTTTGGATTAACTAGGTAGTGTTTCGAGAAACCGATAGTCCTGTCACTTGTTGCCAATTGGAATCTCTACACGGGGCAAGCTTGTGTGCAAAAACGTACGTACAGTAGAATCAGTAGAACATTCTCTGGAACTGTGTGTGACTCTGTACACCAACCAAGCAGCTCCAAGCTGCCAGAAGATCACGATCCCTCTGCCCAACTTTCGGTGCCGGGCGTACCCTTCGAAGCTGTTCCAAGATGTTCTCGATGGTGTATTCACCTCAAAAAGTCTTCGGCCCGTTTGGGACTTCACCGAGGCATTCTGTGATGAATCCATATGAATCACCAACGAACCAGGTCAACGGCAAGGTCAACATGCGTCAACATGCGCCACTTGCGGCCTGAACCCGATATCCACCAGTTCAGGCGGTGCTCTTCAGAGCGGTGCAGTTCGGTCAATCAACGCTTGCGCAGACCGGTGGAGGTGGAACGATGTGAACGGAGATGGAAGGAGTTCCCATCAACTCATCGTGGTTTAACCCATGAGGAGGGATCCTTGTCCTGCTCATATACTAAGCCGGCGTCAACACGACATAACACTAGACACTACCCCCTTGTCAAAAGCAATCAAGGCTCTGCCTTGCTGGGCCACCTTGCGTTTCCAGCTCCGGAGAATGTTCAGGCCATTGACTTTTCCTGCAGCCTCACGAACGATCAAACCATCCTGGCTCTTGCATTTGTGGATCATGGGATTTGGGATGAGTGACCCCGTGCTAACTAGTTAGGTAGGTTGATGCTAATCATGTTCATGTCACAAGTAACAAGTCCATTTGGGCAGTCTTTTTCTCCTGCCCAACTGATGCAGTTGGGCTGTGAAGGGTTTCCCGGTCGTGCGGGGCCTAGCCATACACAGCCCCTCGAATACAACGGCAAAGCCGAGGACATGCTACTCACCAGGAAGTGCAACGAAGGCATCATTGCCGAGGACATGTAAAAATGGAAGCACCGTTGTTTTGTAGCATTGATTACGCATCGTGTTTAAAACAATCATAGAACCAGTGTTCAGTTCAGTGGTCACAACAGCACAGCATACACGATCTCAGAAAAGGCAATGGTGGGACTCTGGGCACAGTGAGGACGGGAGGACGTGTCTGCTTTACTGCACTGAACGTCGTGTTTTGTGGACATGAGGGAAAGCTTGTGCATGGCGGGTCAAAATGAAGGTAATATAAGAATTCCGCAGTAGTGAGTGCGCTTCGGACTTACTGTAACAGGATTGACTTCATAAAGTCACATTTGCACCTAAGGATGACGCTTCTGCACTGCTCAGCTTCCTTGGCTCCTTGATCATGCTCACAAGGACCAATCATCCAACCAACAATGGAACCAAAACCCCAACCCTGGCCAGTGGCACTCAACGTTGAAGCTCTGGCCGTTGAGCTGTCCATGGTCGCCAATCCCGGATCTCCCCGCACCCTGCACGCTGCGGGGCACGTCACCGTTCGCTCCAAGGCACGTCCACGTTGGCGCCTGGCATGGTGGGAGGGTCCCCATGTTTGGAGATGAGAGTCCTCTGGGGTGCACTGGCTTTCACTGGGTCTGGCGAGAAAAGAATTGGGCGCACCTGCTGGATGGTCTATAGTGGTGACTGTTGTCTCCACTGATTCTTCTGCAGGTCATCTTTGAAGTCTGACGTTTCCGTGACACGGATGGGCCTTTTGCCATTAAATGGTGCTTGCCACAAAATGCTTTGAGATCGGACCACGCGCCATTTCTCGTGATTCCTCTGCGTCTTTCAGATCGATTCTGTCCACACGATGACCGTATCAAAAGCAAGCCAGGCAGGCCCAAGTTGATCTTAGTACTGAACCTCACCTCTGGTGCGGTATCTGGATACGTAGGCCTCGTCAAACGGCCAACCCCCTTTGTTGGAAGCGTATCTCCCGCGCTGATATATGACTTGGCATGTCGTTCCGGTGGACCCATCGGTCACTCCATCGGTCGGTCGTTAAGCAGCGCTGCTTCCCATGTTGGTCGGACTGGTCTGTCCGGTCTTGACTCTTGCTGGTCCGGTCTGTGCGGTCCATCGGTCTGTCCGGTCTCAGATCTGGGCCCACATATGATGGTCAATGCATAGATGCGATTGTCAAAGGCCGTGCCAGGTGGGCCAAAAATGGTGCCATTCCTGCGGAGATTTCGGGCGGTGCCAGTTTTTGTTGGGGATGAGGGGCCGCCGTCTGAGGGGAGTCAGAGGCCAAGACAAAAATGGCAGACTGTCTGTGGTGGCTCCAGCTGCATTGCTCGAAGCACGCACTAAACATACTATTGGCGAGGAATGGCCAGGACAACTAAACACTTTAGTTTGTATATATATATATATAATTGTTGATACCCTTCTGCGGACATGACCGAAAACACACGTTCCCAAACCAAATGCACAAAACAGATCCGCTGTTTTTTTTCAACGCTTCTTTGGTTGGGGTTCCTCCTTCACGGGAGGTCTTCAAGGCCATCAGGCCCTCACAACAAAAAGGGCTGCGAGATGCAGTCAACCTTCAAGGAGGTGCATGAACACTCCCCCTGTCTTCATTCGAAGACATCTTTCTTCAAAAGCGAAACCTCTGGCTACCTCACGGGTACTCCCGGATGTACCGTTCTTCCCGCACGTGAGGGTAGCCTCCGGCTTCAGTGCCCTTTCCAGGCTCAAGCCCTCTTCCATTGTAGGTGGTTGATGATCCACCAGTGCTTTTCTTCCTTCTCAAAACTTCACCAGCTCAGCTATCCCGGGGTGTGGCCGGCAACATCTGCATTGTACCCAACACAATGCAGCCAACAAACATAGTCTTCCATGCCCAACCATTCATTTCCAGGTTTTCCAGCTAGGCCAGTTATGAGCCGTAGGCTTCAAAGCCACTTTCTTTCGCCAAGGCCAAAATGGCCATAGGGACCAACAGCTCTGCTAGGGTCCCTCCTTGGAACATCATCATCACAAGTTCAAGCCCCGCCTTCGGAGCTCTTGGGAGCAAAGAGTGCACTGGTCGTACTTCTTTTCGCTGCCAGTGGAACAAGGCAATGGCGACGGGGCGTTCCGGCGGTAGATCTCACCCCATCCTCTACACCAGATAGGTTCGCCCCTTCGAAGCCTGCTCTGCTCACTGCAGTAGGCACACCTGTGGCACGGTGGAGAGCTCCTCAAAATCGAAGTTTGAAGCGACTGGCAGGACTCAAATAGGTGGTACCTTTGGCCGAACTTGGTGATGAAGACTCCAACAGTGTCTCGGCCCTTGCCTTCCCCTTTTCCACCTTCTGATCCTCCTTCGCTCTTTCCTCCTCCTGAGCCCGCCTGCTGAAACCTTCTTGGGGCCGCTTTCGGTGCTGCTGTTGGAGGGTCATCACTTGGTTCCCAGCTTTCATCCAGCCTGATGTCACGATAGTCCCTTTCGGTGGGATGATGAAGGGTTGCTTCTTCTTCCACCTCCATCGCTTCAGGGCCATCAGGTTCAGCCTCTGCTGGGACCTCCAGTTCAGGCTCCTCTTGAATCGCAGCTAGATTGGGATCTGTGTTGGACGAGGTAGCCATCGATGCCGGTCCTGAAGATCCAGAACCCATCAAGGGCTGTTCCAATCCAGCCATGACCCTTTCTTCAGGGCTCAACGAAGACATCCATCTGATGAGCCATTCACGATTTTGGATGCCGAACTGGCTCCTTTCTTCTTGGGTCATTGGCCGAGAAGCCCCATAGGCCCAGTCGATCTCAGTCTGCTCGCCCTTTCCTTGACCTTTTCCTTTTCTTTTTCCTTTTGACCTTGCACTTGGCCTGTTGACTTCTCTTCCTTGCCAATCGACGGTGATTGAGCTTCCTTGTGATGGCTCTGAACTTGTGCTGCCTGGTGGACCTCTCACAGGAGGATCTTCTGGAATCCCGGCTGCGTGATCTCCTCCTGGAACGGCAGGTTCACAAAGCCATGCAATGAACCTTCTCAGGTAGAGCGTGGCAGGCACAACCAGTAAGGTGTAGCCCAACACCAAGAACTTCAAAGGTCCTTCATCAGATGGTTGGCCCTTTTCATCACCTCCTCCTTGTGCTCGAGCCTTCGCGATGATGGCCATCAGAACTGCCAGCTGCATCTGGTTGGCATTGATCTGAAGTCCGGAGCGACCTTCTTTCTTTGGTTCTTCCTTTACTTCCTTCTTCTCTTCTTTAACCTTTTGTGTATCTTCTTCCTTCTTTCTTGCTGCCTCTGGGCCGTCCTCCTTTACTTCCTTCTGTGCTCTTGATGCCTCTGGGCCGTCCTCCTTTACCTCCTTCTTTTCTTCTTCAACCTTCTTTTGGATGGCCATGGACATAAGCTCTTTGAGCTCCAGTGTTCGCTGGATGGGAAGCGGCTTCGTGCCCAAGTCAGCAATCATGATGGCGCCAGGTAGATGCCTGACTCTCCAGTCGAGGTTTGCGATCCTCCATCGGACATGTTGTGCGCGAAGCCTCAAGTGGCGTGTTCGCCAATTTGCATGTCCATCTGCGAAGAATCCTGTAGCTGCAAGGTTGTCGACGAACAGGGTCTTGGTGTATGGATCCTCATGTTCTTGGATCATGCTATCGACAGCATCCCCTGTTTGCAGACCTTCAATAGCTTCTAAAAGCTCGGATTCGGCTGTTGACAAAGCCGGGAACGGTTGCTTTCCACTTTTCCAAAACATCATAGCTCCATTCCACAGGACCATGACGGCCCCGTGAGAGGCTTGAGTCTCTGGAGTGGCAGCAAAACTTGAATCTGTATAGACCTCCAGAGATCTTGGCCCTCCATCCCAGCCTTCTCCTCGTCCAGGGCGGAACTCAAGACCTTCATTTGGTGTGTTCTTCAAATACTTCCAGACCTGTATGGCCTGTTCGGAAGCCCAGGTGGGATGTGTCAAGATCTCCTGCGCACATCGACTAGTGGCAAAGGAGACATCAGGTCTTGTTCTTGTTGAAAGCCACATCAACTCACCCACCAGTTTTTGAGCTTCCGTAATCTTTTCAGCTGTAGGTTCTTCCGGATAGGGCAGAGCACCCTTTGTCATAGGCACCTTCACACTTCGGCCTTCTGGGATACCCTCCTTGTCCAGGATGTAGTCTTCTTGAGAGGCTCGAAATCCGCCTTGTGGGGCCTGGGTCAGCTCCATGCCGAGGAATTTGACCTTCTTTTGACCAACCACTTCAGGTTCGGACGTCTCCCATTCATCTTGAAGCATTTGGACGATCAGGCTTGTTGTGGTTGGATCGCTGGCCACCATCAAATCGTCGACGTACACCAGCAACAATCCGACCAGCCATTCATCACGGTCATCATCAATTCCGTGGCCCTTCATGATGCTCCACAAGTTTGGTTCCGCTTCGGCCTGGACAAATCGATGGCCTTCTTTTGACTTCATCTTTCGAAGGACACCGTCACGATGTAGTCCCCAGCACCGAGGCGATTGTCGCAGGCCGTACATGGCTTTCTGCGCCAAATAGAATTCCTTGACTCCCACGTGGCCAGTCTTGATGAGCAGCGAGGGAGGTTTGAGCACCACAACTGTTGGGTCTTGACCATCATCTTCTACATCAAGGGGCGCATTCAAAAATGCAGTGCGGATGTCGAGGACCGTGGCTCCCCAGCTCTTTTCAGCTGCTTGCTTCAGCACATAGCGCAGGCAAACGGCATCAGCGCCCGAAGCATAGAGACATTGATCCTTTTGGTCTGGTGTGGATTGATCCACAAAGTTTCCACAGGCAACCAACCTGATCTTTCGTCGTGGTCCAGGTTTGAGGGTGATCACAACTTTGGATGGAAGGATCTCCAAATGACGACCCCACCTTTTGCGAAGGCGCTCAACTTCATCCTCAGAGATGCGCTTCAGAGCCTGTTTCTCTTCGAAGAGCTGATGCAGTTCTTTCTTTATAGCCTCGTCCCACTTTGGTGCTTCACTGAGCAACTCCTTGGGTGATACGATCCTCGTTCGAAGCACCGACTCTTCTTCTTTAGGCATGGCGCTTTTGACCTTTTTGAGCTCTTCGTAGACGATGTCCATGACTTTGACTTCATCCTTCAGCATGATCACGCTTTCCTCCAGGACCACATTTGAGAGACGTTCGAGGTCCCTTTTTCTTTCCTCTTCCATCTCTTCATATTCATCCTTCTTCATACTTTTTGCCGTGACTTTTCCTCGGATCCTCCTCCTGACTTCATGCGGGTCTTCCTCTTCATCCATGGCCTTAGTGATCGCCAGCCATGTCCATTGGCTTGGTTCTGGCTCCTTGGTCTTGGTGATGAAGTATGGTGCAATCGCCGTTCGACCATCTTGTCGGAGTACGAGGTGTCCGTGGGCATCTGGTCGCGGAGCTAGGTATTTCACCACTTCATGTGTACCTTCTAGCTCCTTCGTTTTCCAAAACCTTCTTTTCACCAACAGCTCATGCCCAAATGGCGGCACATCATTGAGCTCCTTGTCGGCCATTCTTCGACGTTCACGTTCATGAACATAGTGGCATGCTTGCGGCCATCGACTTGCAGGAAGACCAGCCATGCCCAGGAGACGGCGAATCTGTCCCTTGACAGTTTGAATCGCTCTCTCTGCACGGCCATTGGACTGAGAGGACACTCCTGCAGTCGTAGTGCGATGTATATCTCGGGAGCGGCACCACTGGGTTAGTGACCTTCCTCTGAATTCGCCTCCCAAGTCAGTGTGGAGACGAGCCACGTGGTATCCCATCACCCTCAACTGGATGTACATCTGCTGGATGGTCGACAGCACCATTTTTTGATCCTTGGATGGCATTGGGATCGCAAGACGGAACGTGACCAGGCGAGGTTCTTCTTTCTTTTCTCCCTGCTCTTCGTCCTCCTGTCCTTCTTCACCATCCTCTCTTTCCTCAACTTCTTCAGCAGGAACTTCATCCTGCTCGATTTGATCATCCAGATCATCTTGACCTTCTCCATTCACTTCATCATCCTTTTCTTCTTGAAGCTGAACCTCCGAGAAGTCTTCATCTTCGGCACTGACCAGCTCTTCGGGGAGTTCGTAGTCAGCTGGAAGCAGCCAGGTGTATGTGCCAACCATGATGAACCTGGCGACATCACGGCCATCCTGAGCCACTGGATAGGGACCTGCAGTATCCAAGGACAGTGTCGCCGCCAATGGGTGCTTGACCTTTCGATGTGGCTTTGATTTGGCACTTTGTTCTTGGCACACTCTGCAGTCTCTTCGAAAAGGTACGTGGCCGTTCTGACAATGCTGATCCCATGTCATGGCCTTAATCTTCATCTTTTCTTCATCGCCTTCATGGAGATGAAGCGCACACGCCTCAGCGATCGCCCGGCAAAGTCCAGGTACCCACCTTGACAGAGAGGCGGATGGCAACTTTTGACCTTCACTTCGACTTCGTGCTCCTGGATTTCTTCCTTTTGGTAAGCGGAGCGAGAAGTTGGCAGCCAGAGACGTGGGCTTGACAGGAACTTCATTCTTCCAAGGTTCAAAATCTCCTTGGTTCACTTGGTGAAGATCCAACTTGGCAGCAGCCTTCAACGACAACCACTCCTTGGTGCGCCAAAAGGAGACACATTCCGGCTTGTAGTCGACCGGATCGGAGGGCTGCTCGAGCAGGAAGAGAACTTCATGGTTCCTCACCCTTGAACTTTCATTAGCACTTGCTTCTTGAAGTTTCCTGGACATCTCGGCGACCAGGTAGAGGAAGATTTGACGCCACATCATGATGTCATCTTCCAAACACATGTCGAGCTCCTCTTCATTGAGTTGGCTCGTACCCCAAGGTTCTTCCCAAGAACGCACCGGCCTTGGTCCCCCTGGGTAGTGGCGCAAAACTGAGCGAGACCGACAGTTTGGGCCTCCAACAATGGCGGCAAGATCACCATCCAGCGCCAGCCTCAGCATGCCCTTGTATGCTTTGGAGTTCATAGAAGCCATGTCATGCTCCTCCCCCCTTTTTAAATCCACCTCCAAAGTTCGAGAACCCAGGCCATATTCTTCCATGGCCTTGTGGAGCGTGAAGCCATTCTTTTCGCCTGCATAGAGGTGCAGGATGATTGGGCCAGCGGCCTTCAATCTTTTTCTTTGGCGCCGGTTTGCGGGCAAGTCTTTCCACTCCCCCGGCGGTTGTATCAGGGACTTCTTGATGGTGTCCGGCAGCATGGACAAGGTTGGGTGACCTTCAACCAGCGAAGACAGCCACTCCACCTCCCTTTTTGGATGTGTTTCTTCCACAAGCCGAGCTTGTTTGACATCAGTGACCCTTTCTTCATACTCCTTGATGAGCTCGAGGGCCAAAGCCTTTGGAATTTGTGGGCATCCAGCTTGAATGCTGATTGGAAGAGGACCCTTTTTTGGATGAGTCACCTTCATGCCATTCTTCTTCCAGGAAATGCTGCACCCACATCCCGCCAAAATGCCGAGGGGCACAATTGGCTCTACAGCCAAGTTGGTGGAGATCATCACTCCAGCTTCCGTCATCAGCAATGGCGTTGTCCGGCCATCAGCCAACGACACTGACACTTTCTTCAGACTGTCAACACAGTCTGTCAGGGCGAGAGGCCTGAGAGGGTGAGTTGCTCCCGAATCGAGCAAGCCCCATTCTTCTTCCTTCTTAGACCCCATTTTTGCTTCCCTGACCTTGGTGAGCTTCAGGGTTTTGATGCTCCTTTTAATCTCATCCAGCTGCTGGTGGAGCTTGTTCATCTTTGCCTCCGAAGTTTCCTTTTCTTTCATCATCCGGAGCATTTTGTTCGCTTCTTCCAACAGCTCATCCATCTTTTCGCCTTCTGTTCCTCCTGCACTCTTCTCATCATCCTCCTTTCTTCCCTTCTCATCCTCCTTCTCCTTCTTCACCTTAGGCGGGGACGTAGAGGAAGTAGGACTCACCGGATCCTTGGTCGGGCAATTCGGAGCGAGATGCTTGGTGGAGCCGCAGGAGTAGCATCTTCGTTGATCATCTTTGAGATCATGGGACCATCTGCAGTCCTTTCCGCGGCGACATCCCGAGTCGGTGAGGAAGAACTTGCAGGGTTGCTTGACCTCCATTTCTTTCACTTTTCCTTCAACACTTTTTCCTTTCTTCATTCCACCTTCATCCAACTTCTTCACCTTCGCGTCCTCCTTCTTTCCTCCACCTGCTCCTGCACTTCTCTTTTCAGCGAGGGCGAGCTGGTCAATCTCAGCAATGAGATGGGTGGCGAACTGGGAGACCGAGACCGGTGTTGGATTGGTGTCAACTTGAAGTGAGTTCCTGGCCAACGAGACCCGAAACCGAAGCCCTTCATTGGCTTCCAAAGTCCTTTTGGTCAACTTGTTGAGGCCTTTGACCAGGATGGATGGATCAGGCTCTGTTGCCCCGATCTCTTGGGCACGAGCCCTCCAGCGAAGCCACCTTCGAAGGCTGACCACCGTCTCGTGGAGGTTGCTCGGCTCATTCGGCTCTTCAAGGTTCCTCAACAACATTTGTTTTTCACTCACACCTCCAGGGCAGTAGGACAGGTGGAGGTGCGCCAAGATTGCAAACACCGAGAGGCGTTTTGTTGCGACCAGTTCATCACGCTGGCCTTCAGGAATCGCTTTGAGCAGCAAGGTGGCCATCCTCCTTTCCAACTTCGTCCACTTCGGGACATTCAAAGAAGCTGGGGCGACGGGCTCATGCTGAACACGATCTAGGGGTGGCATAGCTTGATGATCTTGGTACCATCGTTCAACTTCAAGCATCATCTTTTCCCACCACAAATCCGACGTAGCCGTGAGGTCGGCTACAACTGGTTGCACAAGTAAAAGCCAATCTCCAAGCTGGAGCTGTGAGGTGCTGCCTTGGATGCTCCCCAAAGCCGGGAGCTCTGCAACTTGTCTCACCACTTCGACACCTTTGATGGTGCCTTGACTTTCATGCCCCTCAGAAATCTGACGCTGAAGGGCCTTCATGCTTTCAACGAGCAATGCCATGACCTCCATTTGCTGGATCTCTGGCGAAGGTTTGGCTCCCCCCATTGTAGGCTTTTGGGCGGTCGATCTTGGATCCTCCTTGAACCCCTTTCCATACGAAGGACTTCTTCCTTTTCGCGGTGGGTCTTTGGATTGGGATCTCGACCCCTTTCCATACCTAGCTGGGTAGGTAGACCATGGAGTGCGTCCTCTGCCACCCAACATTTCCAAGACGCTGGGAGCTTCGGGCTTCGCTTCTTCAGGAGTGTTGAACGTCGATGAACTTCGAGGTGCATGACCTTCCTCCTTATCCTTTTTCTTTTTCTTATCTTCCTCTTGTTTTCTCCTTTCTGCATCCTCCAACCTCCACTCATAGAGCTCTTGTTGAAGGCGATCGTTTTCACGTTGTTGATCCTGACATAGGCTTGTCAGCTTCTTCATGTCTTGTGAGATCTGCCATCTCCACATGATCTCCTCTTCTTGTTCTTCTTGAAGGCGGCTTCGACGGCGGCCTTGAGCTCCTTCAGAATCCTCATCCTCACATCGCCTGAGCTCTTCACTTTCATCCTCCTCATAGCTTCCTGGAGCCCTTTTCTTTCCTCCAAACCTTTCTTCCTCTTCTTGAAGGAATGCAGGTCGTTGAAGGAGCTCCACTTGCTCTTCAGAGGACGATGGAGGCGGTGCCTTTCCAAACACCTGAGGTGCCAGACGGGCGGCAGCTCTCGACTCTTTCAACTGCTCCTTCGTGAACAGCGGTGCCATTTACTGCTGCAAAGGAACCAGGGGTGCCAAAGTCACCGGCCGACCTTTTGGATGCTCAGTCGAACCTTTTGCACTGGGCTTGGAACCACCACTACGAAACACTTCCATCTCCGTAGTAGGCCCAGTTGCGGAGCCCGGTGGTCCTGTTGTAGACCTTGTGGGTGTCATCAAACCCTTTTCTTCCTTTTCATCTTTTTCCACCCCTTCTCTTTCCTTCACCTTTCCAGCCTCCTCTGCAGAGGCTCTTGCAGCATCCTCTTCTGGCGGAGGAAGAGCCAGCGAAGGGCCATGCTCCATCGATCGGCGGCGGCGAAGCATGCACGAGCTCGAGGGTGGTGCAGAAGTAGCTTGTTTGGGCTCATAACCTGTTGATACCCTTCTGCGGACATGACCGAAAACACACGTTCCCAAACCAAATGCACAAAACAGATCCGCTGTTCTTTTTCAACGCTTCTTTGGTTGGGGTTCCTCCTTCACGGGAGGTCTTCAAGGCCATCAGGCCCTCACAACAAAAAGGGCTGCGAGATGCAGTCAACCTTCAAGGAGGTGCATGAACAATAATATATATATATATATTAATATATTATATCAAAATCATGCAGGCTCCTTACTGGAACCGAACAGGATCTCACCAAGTTCGCCAATTCCTCACGTCCCATCCCCATTCGTGTCCACCTCCCACTCCCCGCGTCGCCCACTCTCCGCTCGGTCCAGTGAGTCAGAGAAATGTCATCGGGGACTGCCAGGCCCCAAGACCTCCGACCACACTCGACGGTCGATCCACGTGGCCGGTCCGTGTCCGCACTGATGGTTCATCATGCTGGGAACCGTCCAAAACCCGCCCCCAAAAAAGAACAACACCTTCGTTCGCGGATTCGGACGCGAAGCGGCCAAAGTGGTTCCTTGCGTCAAGGTTGCCCTGCGGCATCCTGCTCCCATGCTGAGTTTGACCCTGACCCACTGCCCCACGCACCAGGTGCCCGGACACGCCACCAGAAGCTTCCCCCTTTTGGCCTTTCTCCAACCTCGGCCCACGTCATTCGGCCAGTGGTTTCACCGGCCTCGTTGGGCTGAAGAAGTGGCGGGTACAAATCCATACCAATTCCACAAGGCATATGAGCGACACTAAAAACCTTACGCAGCTTACGCAACAGGGAGGTTTATAGAGTCGCCCATTAGAGTCGCTGCATCCTATTTGTTCCGGTTCTTCACCCCGGAGCGTTCCCGGTGTTCGCCGGTCGGAAGTCTCGGGGCCAAGGAGCTCGTCCAGCAAACGAAAGCTGCGAGGCACAATGACTGCCATGGCCCGGCAGCAGCCTCAGGAGAGAAGTCAGCCTGACTGGCTTCAAAGACAGCGAGTCGACCGACCAGTGGAGTCGACCGACCAGTGGACCGAAAACGTCGTCCGGATGGCTCGACTCGGAGTCGACCTCCGGATTGGCAGAAGAGTCGAGCACAGGTGTTGCTGGTGGTATTGAACAAGTCTTATATATACTGGTGTTTGCCAAAGGGGCTTAGTTGAGATCTACAACGAACCGCGAGAGTCTTTGGGCACGTTGAATGTCAGAAAACTGAATGATCACCACGGTCAGCAGTTCACCGTCTGATGAGTCTACCTGCCGAGTGCAGGCCTATATAAAGCATCCCCAAACCACCCATCCCTTGTATCTGCCAGGCTGCTGCTAGGGACGAGGGAGGGAAGGGCTTGGGTCTTTCAGCCAAAATGGCATCATAGAGTCATAGCCCATGAACTGTGTCCTCAACCTGCCAATACCTTGTTTACCCCTTCATCTGAACATTCTTTCTGGTGAGGTCAGGTCGAAATCAGGGGAAAGCAAAGAAGATTTCAGAAGACTAACTTGAAGATGCTTGAAGGATCTTGAAGGCTATTCTCTGCATGAAGAACGCATACTATTTAGAGGCGGAAGGTCAAATGAAAAATATGAGCATGCGTAAAATTAGGGAAGCATAGGCAGGATTGAGCAAGAAACACGCATAATATACGAAAATAGAATAACATAAACAAATCTTGGGTTCAGTCTTTCCTAGTCTTTCCTGCATGCCGGTCCACACTTTGACCTCTTGCTTCACCGCCATCACAAGACTGGCTTGTTCTTGCCGATCCCTCCCACGTTCTGAGCACCCAATCCTGCCTGAGCCAACTGTTCTTTGGAAACCAAAGGCTCGATCGCCTCCCTGCGCACCAAGTGTGAGAGTCTTCCAAACACGTCGAGTCTTCCAAACGGTAAAGACCTCGTCACGGGAGTCACCGGTCACCACTCAAAGCTGAATGCTTCAGCAAAAGCGACCATCAACCACGTTCTAAACAGAAACTTCCTCAGTCGTTGGCAAAGCTTCAGTCTGGCATGTTCATTCGCCACTGCGGCCACTGTCAGATACTGTCAGATTGTGTCTGCTCTTTGTCCGTCGAATGGCTCGAAAGACCAAGAGAACATCGCCTTGCTGATCTAACAATCTAATCTGAGAAGCTGTTGAAACTCTTGAGAGGCTGGCAAGTTCCTCCGTCGTCACAGTCCCATCAGTCCCAGTCCGGTCAATTCTTAAAGAGTAGTTCAATAAAACAGTTTTGGCGTCGTGAGGAGGCAGTACGAAAGAAACCGTTTTCAGTTCTTGCCCCACAAAAAGACATGAGAAAACGTGTGGTTTTGTCCCACGTCTTTCATCTCCCAACGCACGACCACTTGGCTTTTAAAGAAACGGAAAGCCGACGCCTGTGCACCAGCTGCTCGGCCAAGTGCGAAGGGAAGGAGGGAGAAGTGGCTGCGCCCAACACTGCCTGTGGAGACACTGCCAGCACGTGGTCGCCAAAAAGGATCCCAACAAATAACCATGGCAGGGTCGATGGGTGTCCTTTCCTTGAGAATCTTGAAGTATCTTTAAGGCGTCGGGACCCGTTTTTGACTCTGAGCACTCGGGACCTGGGAGGACCTGGACAACCTGCTGAGGGCCTTCCTGTTTATGGGACCTGGTCATCACTCTCCGATGTTTTGGGGCCATCCTTGTGACATCTTGTGACCCGCTCTAACCATGTCTAACCCCTCCCCAAAACCGCTTCTCGCTCGACCCACACTCTCTCGGTCCCTCCTCGACGACACTGTCCTGCGAGACGGGGCTTCTGGGCCTGGCCAAGCGATCCAAAAAGCGAACCAAAGCTGAACCAATCTTTCAGGGCTCCATGACTGGGTTTCAGGCTTACATGAGCTTGGATCCCCCCACAAAAGACTGGACAGATGGGTAGAACTGGCCTGTTTTGTTGTAGACTGCCCACAAGGCCTCTAGGTGAGTTTGCGCCAGCGGCGCTAGCGTCACACAGATCTCCAAGTCTGGAAGTATTCCCACCAAGATCCGCTGAGCAAACCTGCAAAAGCCCTGCTTTTTTTTGTTGTGACCGGCAGGCATCGACAGGCCATTGATCTACAGTGTTTCCAACATGTTCCAACCTCATAATGTCTCTTGGGGTCCTTGCTGTGGGAAACGACATTAGTGTTTATCACAAGCACCTCTTCCCCCGCTTTTGCGGCCGGCCGCCCACCCGTCGCTTCCGATCCTTGGCTTTGGAGCCTCCAAGACCTGGTCAGGTTCGTTTGGACTCAAAGGACTCACTGTCGTTCACAGGTCAAAGGATTTGCTGGCGTTCAAACCTGGTGAAGTTCTGATTTCTCTGAAGAAATTCTCTGACGTTCACTGTTTTTGGGCATCCGGGCATCCATCATCTCACATCTACACACTGGTCAATCAAACACACGAGGAGTCCTTCTATCCGATGGTTGACCTACCACAAACCCACGGGTGGAATGACCGAGATGTGGGACGAGAAGGACATGTTAATCAAAGGCACATTGGACATACAGGACCCTGGTTCCTTCGTTATCCGTCAGCAGCGTGGAAGCTAGGTGACTCTTGCACCATGTGCATTTATTGTAGTTTGTTGAAAGTAGAAAATTGAAACGGGTGCGAAAGACTTGGTTTGCCCAAATCTTTGGAGTTGTCAAAGTCAAGCCCGGTGTATTACCCCGTTTGAGCAAGCCAAGACTCAAGAGCTCCAGTGGAAAGAAGCAAGCCAGGCAAGGACACCCACCAATGCAGGAAGGTACCAGGTTGAATTTTGTGTGGAGAAGCTGAGCACATACTATCCTGACCCAAAAGGTCGGGGGAAACCTGAGCTTAGGGTCCTGGCTGAGCTTGGACCAAAACCCTGGCTTCACTCAAAATGTCGAGGAAACGCCACGGAGCCTGCACTCCAGGAAGCACACAAATGTCCCACCATGTCCACCCACCTGGCCTTGAGTGCCTGCTTCTCTGAGTGGCGCACCTGCAAGAAGCTTCGGCCAAAAGCACTCGCGAAGGCTTGCTTTTAAGAGGCGCCGGAAATCCTCGATCTTGGCTTTAGAATGAACATGGAGACGTCTGGCCAAGAGTTTTTGTTGGTTCTTGGGCGGGTCTGATCAGCTTGATGTGTTCAGCACAGTTTCGACATGTTTTTTACTACATTTGCCTAGCACAGTCTCCACCTGCTGCTCCAGGATCTTGCACTCCTCCATGACTCTTCGAGGCTCACCTGCCAGCTCCATCATGCTCCCGCCGCGTCACACCGCATTCACCGGGCCTTCCATCCCCCCGTGGCCACCGCGCCTTCCGCACCTGGAGCGCCGGTGGCTCCCACGACCTTCAAGACCTCCTCCACCACGGCATCGCTCGCACCTGCGGGCCGCTCACGGTCACGGTCGGTCGGTCAGAGGGTTCGACCAGTCGAAACACCTGTCGCCCACTGGGCCGCCGGGCGATGGGCACGTTTCTCCATGAAGCTCGTCAGCTCTTGGACCTGTCGGCCCTTCCGGGACTCCCAGGGGCTTTCCCAACAGGGAAAGTTCTGCACAGGAACTTATCAGAACTCGCTGATGAGACTGTTCCTAGATGTTCTCTCTTAAGGCCAAACTCCCAAGACAGGATGTGACAGAGTGGGTTCTTCATTCCAAGACGTCGCAAGACCGTTCTCTTCATCTTCGCGTTGTGTGTGTGTGTGTGTCCGAGTATCCCGAATGGACGGTCGTCGCCCACATCGTTCGATGCGAAGCGAACGGGAAAAACCCCACCGTAGATGCAGCAACTTTGGGCTTCGCATCACCTGGCAGCAAGGGGGGCAGAAAGGAACATTAAATTTGGTGCACCAAACTTTGCTTTGAATAGCCAGGCTGCAGTTTCGTCCCACTCACTGTTGGCATTTCAGACGGATGAAGTGCAAGAACCACCAAATACCGCAAAGTACCAGTAGTGGCACAAGGATTTGAACGACTGAACACCGTCCAGTCGCGTCACATTCTGCCCCCTGGCCCCCAGCCTGACAGCTCATCACTGCTTTCCACCCCGCTTTGCCTCGGAGGTATGGACTAGAAATTGTTCAATAACCCTGCGGTTTTCGTTTCAGAAAACCTTCTTGTTGCAGACGAATATGCAGAAACCCGCTTCCGTGGACAAACAGAACGCCGTACGTGGATCCCACGTATGGAAAGTGAATTGTTGCAAGCTGAGTGATAGAAGTGAACATTGTCCGAAGTGCACAAAACGCTGAAACAACAGCCCCCAAAAGCTCCCTTCAACCATACATGTGCAAGGAAGCTAAGGGAAGTTTGTCCCTGCTCACTGTATTTCCACCAGTCCTGTGTTATGCTTAGTGCTGTTTGTTGTGGGTGAGGGGAGCCGAGTGGTGATGTTGGTTGTGAGCGCCAGCGACATGATGCTGTTTTTGGGAAGTGGCTTCGGGTTGTGGTGGGCGGGAGGGCTTGGTGGGTGGGGCCAAGGACCTTCTCGATGTTGGATGCGGCTGTTGCCTCGCTTGGTGGCGCCAGGTGCTGTGCCACCCATTTCCATCCCAAACAGATCTGTCATGCAAGTTCTTGCTCCACCGAGTGCGAAACACTCCCAGACCGAAACGCTGCATGGAAAGCGTTTTGCGCTGCACTCAAGATCGTTTGTGCTCCTAGTAGCTTCTTGTTCCTAGTAGTAAGGCCAGGAGCCCCGAACGTAGCGTCCGAACGCTCCTAGTAGCGATGCCCTTTGCTGCTAGTAGCGTCCTCTACCCCC
This sequence comes from Durusdinium trenchii, assembly GCA_963970005.1. NCBI lineage: Eukaryota > Dinophyceae > Suessiales > Symbiodiniaceae > Durusdinium > Durusdinium trenchii. The sequence continues at coordinate 117,085 of CAXAMN010007668.1, forward strand.
AAACAAATGTGTGTCCCACAAAAAGGATGGAGTTTGTCAAGTTCCAAGGTCGGGTGTGCGGACCGGTTCACGCCGAAGACCGGTGTGGGCCCGGTCATGTGCGACCGGTCATGTGGTCTTAAAAGCTGCCGCCGGTCAGGGCCTAGAGAGGGCTTGCAACAATATGCAAAAATGCTCACAAGGAGCTGAACAAGCAGCTTGAGATGTGTGTGGAAGCCGGAACCTCTAGCGAACCGAACACGTAAAAAGAAGCGAGCTCCGGTTCTATTTTCAGTGTCCACAAACAATCAATTGACATCCTATTATTGAAAAACGCTACCGAATCGATAGAATAAGACACTTTTCATGTATCGATTTTACAGCACAACACAGAGCCCTTGACAAAACCTGCATATTTCAGAACAGGCCTTCATTGAAAAAGGGCAAAAAGCCTGCCGCAAAACCGTGATCTTGTTTCATCTTGTTTCTACTCCAACCCGTCAAAGCTGGTCCCCTACATTGACCACGACTCCGAGTCGGCTCGTGAGAATCGCCTTCGCCACCCTCCCCCGCGTTCCCGCGGGTTTCTGAGGTCAAGATGCCCCGTGCGGGCCGGGGGAGCTTCCTGCCGTGCGAGCGAAGTTGGTACCAAGAGGACACCAGGACTTCCTCTACTGGGCTCATGATTGCCATATTCTACCATCTGACAATCTGACCAGGGCTTTAACTTGGCAGATAGAAGCTCAAAACAGCAATCTGTACGAGTAGAAAGGGCCCACACAGCTGATCATCTTCTTTTTTGGATTTGTGGACGTCTAAGCTCCCCCAAGTCTGGGGAAACAACAAGTTAGCTGAGACATGCTAAGACAAGCCAAACGGGGGGTGTTAATATTCGTGGTCAATCGCGTCTATATAGATGGTGGCTTCCTGGCTCCACAAGCGGAGGAGTTCCATGACGTACGATTATTCGGGAGCATGCCCTGCTGTGGTATGTTGTTGGGAACCGGGTTGGCTTCTTAGCCAGGGCTGGACCTGCGGCCTCTTCCCCACCATGTTTACTGACATGTGTTTTCGGCATGGATTTAATTCATAGCGTCTTTATCCATTCCATCACCAGTTCCACTGTCCTTCTCAGTCTCAGTTTTTGCTGAAGTCTGACTCGCTTGGCTTGCCTGTCACAAGAAGGCCGGTAGCAAAGCACTGCGAGATGTGACTTGCAACTCCGGTGCTGTCTGGAGTGTCCTGTCCATAGAATGTGCTTCTTTTTAGATGTCTATTGGGGCTTCGGGCATGCCAATGTTTTCTTTTTAACCCAAAATCATGCTTGAAGAGCTGGCACCCCGCTTTCAAGAGTACTGCATGTTCTTGAGCATTTGAATGTAAAATCTAAAACATATTGTGGGGATGTACCTTCTCTTCTTTGACAGGCACCGCAAAACCATGGAATGGATGTTTCCAGGTTGTTTCCCTTTGAATACCTGCTTAGCCTCCTGATACCTCACTCATGACTTGCTACTAAACATAGGCTCAGCAACAAGCTTGGACATCTCGTAGCATCTCATACTCGGCTTCATATGTTTCATGCAGTTTCTACGACTCAATCAGCCAGCCAAACCATTTCCCGCAGCCGAGCCCACCAACCGGCCAACCAGTCTCATCCGTCACGCCGCGACCCCCACCCATCCAAGGTTTGTCCCCCGAGCTCGGGCGGAGGAGGGCGCCCCGCAACGAAGACTCTTTTCCTTTGTGAACAAGGGACTTTCATGGACTTTCCACTTCCATGTGATGTGTTCGGAGTGTCACTCAACTTTCCAGGTCCATAAGGCTAGCAGCTAGGGCTCTCTTCATCTCCATGTAGTCGCACTGATCTACGAAGTCGTCAGCTGAAACGCAGAAAATCCTGACTCCCGCTTTGGGCACCTGATGGTCTGAGATCGGCTGATCCAAGACCAAACCTGCGGAGGCAAAAGGGTCTCGGAGGGTCTCGGCGCCTTTCACCGGGTCTCGGTCCCCAAACGTTTTTTGTCACCTGACAATTATACCTTAGTTTAATAAGCATTGTCTAGCAAGATCCACACTGATCAACTGCACTGCGAAGTGCAATTTCCACCGCCTCCCCAGCTTCAAACCTTTTCGTGCCGCATGAATCCGCTTCCTGCCTGGAGGTGCATCAGGCAGACCGACCTCCTGAGCAAGCAGCTCGAGCCGAAGGTCTGGAAGTCGCCGACGTGCAGCTCGGTCCACCAAACTCCAAAGCCCCTCGAACGCGCCCACTTACGCCCTGACAAACTTCAAGGGCCCCAAGGGCTGCTGATTCACACCCTCGGCAGCCCAGTCAGCACCCTGGCCACCCCTGCATGACCTCAGCACCATTCCTGTCCCCACCCTTCTCCTGGTGGCTTCTTGGTGGGCTCGGCAAGCCGGGAGGCCGACAGGGCAGTCCCGGTGGGAACTCGAACGGCATCGGCATGAGCATCGGCATGGCCTGCAATGCATCGGCAGTGCTTGCGTGGATGTTGGGACTGCTGGGAGGTTGTGTCTAAAACTGCTGCAGTGTGCATGGAATGGTATGATATGGTACGGTACGGTACGGTATGGTATGGTATACAATTCCATGTAATTATGATAAACTGTGTATATATATATTATATTATATTACTATATATTATATACTCTGGTCGAGGTGACGATGGCTAGGAAACAAAAATGCTTGGAAATTCCCTTCTAGCTCCCAGCAATAAAACCATTTGGAAGACAGCACTACAGTCGTGCTCTTGCATGCTTGCACTCCATCTGGGGGTCTCACATGTGTAGAACATGTCCCAACAGAGCGGTGGAACAGTGGAGCTGAAGGCGGTGGAATAGAAGGCCACCGCATATATCAGTGTTGTGAATGGTGCCTCTGAAGGTGCCAGATCCAAGAGCTATTTTCGGATGTGGCCTGTGGACCTGGCTTCACCCCGACTGCCCTTCACCCCGACTCCTCTTGCCGCAGCTGGTAAGAGGGGCTTCTCCCATATCCAAACTGGAGAACACCTGTACTACGTACAAATCACACAAAATCGTCCAGTGTGACTCATTGCGGATGCTTCTAAGCCACCCACATCGCAACCTCAGCCGCGAGCCTCAACCTCTCCCATGTCCAGTGGCCCTGAGCCCGCAGTGTCCAGGCCGAACATACGAGGGCATCGGAGAAATCAGGGACGATGTTTTTTCAGTTTTCGATGTCTCACTGCAGAGGCAACGCGAGCCAGGTGGCTCAACAATTGCCCTGCTGGCAAAGTTTCTGTGAAATCACCTCTCGGCTATGGCTTCATTCTTAAGTCTAAGACATTTGAAGGCCAAACAACATACACTGCCTCAGAAAGCTCGAGTGTCACTTCAAAGGCAACACCTTTCACCCTCCCCGCGACCTGCCTGGCAAGCCTAGCAAGGGCAGCGTGTGCTCCACGGGCTCCGGTTCCAGCGGCATGTCCTGGCAGCGTGCCGAGACGAGGGCTCCGATGTGCGCCGGTTTTGGAAACGGTCTGTTGTGGCAGGGCAAAGCCCAACTAAACTGTGTACATGCTTCTCATTGTGTCTCTCTTCATGTGGTCGCAAGTCAAGTGCAAACTGATGATATGCCCAAATTTCAGCAGAGTGCGGGTCGGGCAAAGCTGAAGGGCTTGCTGATGCTGCACAATTTCCGCCTGCTTCCTTAAACCCTGAATCAACATAATATACCAAATAATAATCGGTACACAGGCTTTACGAGACTTCCCTCCCCTCGAGACAAAAAGGTTCCTAATGAAGGTAGGTGCATGAGACAAGCATGTAAAGTGTGTGAAAATCGTTTGAGACAGTTTGAGGGCACTTCCGGGTTGGTTCCTAGCATTCTCCCGGCTGCCAAAAAAACGGTTCACAGGCTCGATCTCAAAATCCAACAGCCTCGAGTACTTACCTATTTTAGAAAAACAACAAATGACTGTCCAGCCCTCAAATCCATACAAAGTGCCCCTCGGTGAGGCTCTTCAAGAAGGAGGAAATCAAACACACCAAGAATTGTTGGTTCTGATATTTGACCATGCCCAGTTCCACGTTGGCTTCTGTCCTTACCATTTCTTGCAGTATGAGACGTCCCAAACCTGTTAGTCATGACCTACATACTTTGACAGGTCACCCATGACCTGCATGTTTACTCAGTTTTGCTTGGTGTTTCTCCACAACGTCGCTCAACCAGGTCTTCAAGGTGTCCCACGCAAGAAGAACAAGAATGCTCGATTTGTAGATGGTTTGGTTTAGAGTTCAGAGGACTTTGCCAAGTACTCCAGGAGAATATGCACTCTCTGTCTGTCTGTCTCTCTCTCTCTAAATAAATAAATATATATATATATATGTATGTTATACAGATACACATCATTATATGCCATATATTATACATATATATATATATAACTATATGATGATAGCAACATGACAGACTGGCACCAGCACCTGCTAAAACTTGGAAGCTTGTACGTGACGTCTGTTTCCTAAGTACCGCTCTGGGGTAGATGGGGTAAAAGTTGTGAGCTATTGAGGATTATTGGCAAACTGCCCAACACAAACCTTGCACCGAACACAAACGTGCTGGCCTTAGAGCATATGGTCTCCACCCTCCATGATGTCACTTAAACATCAGTCTTTCGTGTTCTTCTTGGGGCCGGAGCTGTTCCCTCCCTTCTTCAGTTCCAACCCAGAGCGCCGTAAGCGCCTCCACCAAGCGGCTTGCTGCAAGACAGCGGATGGAGAAGCCCTGCGCACTGCAGGGGCCACGGAAAACACTTGGTGTCTCACATAGACCGTGGAAGACCTTTTCATACCTTTACTGCGCATTCCTCTCATCCATCTCTCTCTCTCTCTCTCTCTCCCCCTCTCGCCCCCAAACCAGAAAAGGATCCAAATAACATGCAGGGCAGTGCAGTTGTTTGTTTTAACTGGACCAATTCCTAGGATATGTACAGCGCTCATTCCTGGGCCAACCGAAGCGCTCTTTCAGCGATCCTACACAGACCTCCCCGACCCTTCGGATGCTTCGGAACGCTTTCATGTATCACTCGGCATCGGTGCCTCCTCCTCGTTCGGCTCGTTCACCGTGCCGTGGAGCAAAACGTCCATCTGGAGCGCCAGTGCCGTGCCGGTGCGCGACAAACAAGAGAGACAGAACGTGACGGTGGAACTTGAGAATTGACCAGTGGTTTTCAGGTTCCATGTTAGTCTTCCAGGGGAGTACATGCATGATTTGAACACTGAGTGATGAGTCGAGGGCATAGTGATGCGACGTCAAAAGAAACAACACCCTCCAAAGTACACACAGCTTCGCCTCTCCATCCACCTCGCTGGCAGTGGTGATGGCCTGATGGTTTGTCTCTTTGCATGAATGCCATGCTGAAGCCATCTTGGTCTTTCTGGAGCTAATTGCCCAAAAGACTACCGCAATTATCCAAACGGTAAAGATACTTTTTTTGGGGGGGGGGGCAGCGGATCATTTGGGTCGTCTCATAAGTGAACCCCAAGCACCGTGACTATGGTGAAAGACCGTGAGACAAACACAGCGGGTCACAGCTCGAACAGCCAAACTCTCCTGACACGGGTCGTGAACTAACAGGACCTGGTCAAATGCTTCTTTGGGGCGTTTCTCTCCATGGTCACTCGATATAATATGACATGGTGGTTGATCAAGACTCCATGCAGTTGTCATTCTTCGCGAACACAAATCATTACAAGGACCTCTTGATCACCATCTATGAGTCCAAGAATCTGTGAGAAACAACTTGAACACATAATATGCACACATCAACTCGAGTCAACTCTCTCGCTCTCTCTCTCTCTCTCTATCTACATATATAACTTCCTCCATCCCAACAAATACCTGGATACCTTCACTGTTGCGACGCCAAGGTGAACACTGCTGCCCAGGCACCAAGAAGAGGCCTGTCTGCTGGTCGCACCTGGCGAAAGAAATCCGCACTGCACACGCAGAAGAGGCCTTCACAAGATCAAAGGTTGCAGCCATTCAGCCACTGGACAGAATTCTCCCGAAAAAGCAGAGCTCTGCCGGCAGGATCTCTCTGCGGGCAGAGGGTGTTCCGACAAGGCAACGGGCCAATAATGAAGAACAAAGCCAGCTGTATGTTTCGCATGTGTTCGCTCGTCGGCCGCAAATTGACCCAAAAAGAAAGGCTGACTGGCAATGTGCGGCAGACTTGACAGTTGCTAGCAGCCCACCCCACATACACCCCCACATACCCCACCATCCACATTGGCCTGGATGTGTTCTTTGCCAGTACACTTCCCAAAATGGATCTAGCTCAGTCCCTCACAACGGTACTTCCTGCAAGGCGTACGTATCGCGGCTGGTAGCCTGATTTGACTCGTGGCACTCATCTACAACACCCGTCCACCCCACGACGAGACCCACCGAAGAGGTGAAGGGAAGCTCAAGCGCTGCAAAAGAGTCAGCCTGGGCCGGATGTGGCGCCCGACCGAAAGGACACATGACCACAAGCAAGCCGAAAACTGCACCCGAACGGCATTTTAGACGTCCTGTCTAAACCTCTGATCCATCGGATGGGCCGGTCCGAGGAGCGACCCGTGACGCCGACTCTGCAAGGCCGTCCACGACGAGAGTGGTGCGGACCCCTGCTTCTGGACGGATGGGATACACGGCCGAGCCGTGTTTGGTGCCGTGTTCTCACCGATCCCTGAAAATATCTTGTTGGAGTCTCTCCACAAATCACGGATGGCGTTTTCCTGTGACCAAAAACGTGGCTCTGAAGCAACAAGTTTCAGAGAATGAATGACCAAACCTCTGCAGCCTGGAGGCTGCGTCAGCCCAGGCGGCGGAAGGGCGCAAAGACTCACCTGCTGCGACGGCACGCTGTGAAAAGTGTTTGTCCATCCACTCCAGGCAAAAGCTTCGTACACCTAGTCAATTGCAATAGGATGCTTCAGCACCCCCAATATGCACCTCCCACCCCGTTGGCGGCTCCTCTTCCGAGACGGCACCCCAATATGCACCTCCCGTTGTCCAATGAACAGCACCACATTGGCACTCAGCAGCCGAAGCTCCTCACCGGGAGCGAAAACGACTCAAATGGGATGGGAACTTCTGTGTCCCAAGGACTTGAGGACTGCAAAATGGAGGTCTTGCTGCATGTGGCACTAGGTCCTACTAGGTGCAAGACCGTCCCAACATCCTTCCAACCCCAGACCGACTGGGCATGCCTGGCTTCCGTCCAGCTCCTCAGGGATTCCATTTGCTCGACGTCCGCAGTTCGCGGATCGGAGGACGGTTTAAACCGTTTGGCGGTGTTTGCATCCGGGAGAAACATGGAGTTGGGCCTTTCTTTTGGGATTTTCTCTTGATCCGGATTGTTCCTTCCTTGGAATGATGCATGTGTTTCTTAGGTGCAAGATGACGAAGCCCACGAGCTAATTGCTCAAAACACCACCCAAAACATATCTGGACAATCCCGCTCTGCAGCACAGAATCTCATATGCTGCTGCACCTGGTCACCACATTCTGTCTTCTCTAGGGTCCAATGACAAGAACAAACACCCAACATCCACCCACGACCTGCAGCCGACACTATGACACTTGATGGCAAGTATTAAAGGCGTCTGGAGCCAGTTTGGGCGTATCAGCAGCATGTCTTGACTCGACAATGGCCGGCAGCCAGCAATGCAGCAGGCACTTGCTGTCGAGAGCACATAAAAAAGTAAAATAAGAATAATTAACATGGATCCAAGATGATGCAAAGGTACTTGTCCTCGTGGACAACCATATTATATGCAAAAGAGCTACTGTAACTGCATGCTCTGCCCAGCACATGAAGCCCTCCGAACGGAAGCAAGAAGAACTGCGGAGCGTCCCCCGCACCACAACAGCGCTTTCACCACCGAAACAGGTCGTAACGGGTAGTACCACGGACGTACCACGAACCTTCCAAGGTGTTTGACTCTTCAGGTGCTTTTGCAGGATATAAACATGCTCCCCAAGGAGAAAACCACAGCCCAAGCATCGCAAAGGAGATTCGGGGTGGGTTTGTAGAACTGATGGCCTCATTGTATAGAACCACTTGAAGTGACTACCTCGATAGCTCGAAATCAAACTACTTTGGTTCGGTGTTTTCTATCACGGGGCACGGGGCACGAGTTCTTTTTCTGTAATTTAACTTTATTGGTTTATCTATGATTACTAATTGCATCTATTACTAAGTACCAAAAAACATTGCCAGCTTTGTCTCGCCAACGATGTCCGGATCGAAATGTGTTCGTCGCACGGTCGGGGCGTTTGAATCAGAGTGTTGAGACCGTCTCTCCTCCAATGGCATGATATCGACACCCAGCACCGAGGGTTTTGGTGTCTCCTGCACCATTCGGAAACGGTGCGTTCAAAACAAGAGGTCAAGCAATCTCCAAAAAAGGCAATGCTTTCTTAATCGACTGTCAATTCTTCTGACGAACTGCTTCTTGATTTCTTGCATGTTTTGCTGTGGCTGACATGCCAGGTTGGGCTGTGAAGTAGCAACAGGGTTTACAGAGCAGGCAAAGAAAAGGTGCAGGGTTGCGGGCCCGAGAGCAGAGCCATGGTGCGAAGATCAACATGCCCGAAGCATGTGCGTTCGCTGCTGGTTCCGCAGTGGGAAACGGAACTCGATCTTGCACAGGGATTTATGAAGACTCTCAGGGAGACATTGCATCAATCACAAAAACATGTGTCTTCGATACTTATACAGATCGACTAACTTGCTTCCTTCAAAGAGTCCAGTTCTCTCCTACGGCCATACATGGGCCGCTTCCCACCCAAGCCGAAGCAGTTTCGAGCCGAGGCATCCGTCGGACTTGTCCTCGCACAAGGACCATCTCCAGAAGCTCGTCGCTGAGACCGCACCCAAGAGGCCTCGACCAAGATGTTTGGGAGCGGCGAATCGAAGCAGGAACATGTCCCTCATCTTGAACGCAAATGATTATTCTATGTTGTATTGTGTAGTGAGATCAGATTTTGAGATTTGTCCGATGTGTCCTTTTCATGCGGCAAGGTCAGAGATCGAGCTGTATTGGCTTTGCCTTCGGGCGAGATTGCCATGTGTTGGAGGGTCTCCTGCAGAGGCATCCACGGCGAGGCAGGAATACCTATACCTTTGCTCTGTGACAACAGGATATGACATGAATCGTCAAGTTAACGTTAGTTGCTTATTGCCTACTCATTCGCACCCAACACCAACTGTGCCATACCACTTGGAATGCACTTACATTTGACGAACCTGTGGAATAGAATAGAAAGATGCAAACACGATGAAGACCGACACCGTGGTGAATAGTTGCTTCACATCAAAGCATTGCAGGCACTCACGATCTGCTGATTGAGTTACACCAGGTTGTGTCTACCCGTCTACCCTCCCATCAGCAACTTGGATTGACCTACATCCCCACGAGCCTTCGGATCCGACACTTTCGCCTCTCAGGGGAAGCCACAGTTGGGGTGTTTCTTGGCCAAGCAGGCTAAGCAGGACTTGTCAAGTAGTAGCCTCAAAGAATGTCCCAAACAAATATTCAGAGAGTCACAGAGACGAACGAAGCAGTTAGAGCAGTTGAACGCACATGGTTGGCATTGAACATCATTCACAGTATACTGGCATCTCCTTTCCGTGCCCTTCTTTCCACACCATTTGTCCTTTCTCTGCACAGCTGTAGTCAGTCGTTTCCCATCTGGAAGCAACTAGTGGTCCAAAACCCATGTCTTCGATCGTTGGTCAAAACCCGGCTCGGCGGATCCCTCGGACAGCGAACAAATGCCGATGGATCCGACACCAAAAATACTGTACAGGGCCAGCAAGGGTCGTGGGTAAACTCCATCCGCCCTCATCGGGAGACTGTACACAAAGTATCACAAAGTGCTGTCAAATTGAGTCAAGAACTCCACAAAAGCTGGCAAAAGGTCAGTAGCATACTGAGACAGAGTCAGAATGAGCCAGACCAAGACCATGCACTCAGTCTAGGGTCTAGGATTAAAACTCAACGACAATCTTTCGCGTAGATTCAAAGATGGCTCAACGCTTCTCAGGCGGCTGAGGAGGTTGCTCAGTCTGCTCTTGGCCAGTCCTTGGCACAACAGACTTAAGAGCTCTCAAAGCTGCTGCTTCATCTTCAACACTGAAGCCCTTCCGAAAGGTCTCGTCTCGGACCGTGATGACCACACCCAAGCGGCGGCGCCGTGCTCCCAGACCGGGATCGCGTGACCAGTCCAAAGCCCACCAAACGTTGTTCAGCGTCATTCCCCACACTTTCTGGCCCAGCTCTCTGTCTGTGGCGAAACTCACACCAGAGCCAGGGCCAATTGTGATCCTCTTTTCCTGGCCAAAGGGAAAATAATATCGCTTGATGTTCAGGTGATCCTGGCAAATATCCACAAACTGATCCTGATACAGCGGCGCCGGTGCCACGTCGGCCTTTTCCATGAAACTCTATGTCAGAGGGACAAATGCTCACTGTCTGCCTTGATGTCAAATTCTTGAGCCAAATCACGTGTATCTAATTGTCTTAAGCATGTCTTAACTACTAGCATGTTGTGGACGGCATAAATGAAAACATATCACACTTCCCTCACACAAGAGGCTTTGAACACCTGGGATGAATACTGACACGTGGTCACTAGGGTTCCAGATGGGTCTAGGCTTCGATGAGTCGCCACGGCTTTCGCGCTACAGTTTGCATGGCGGTGTCGTCAGCACGAGATGCATCACGCACCTCAAGTCCGCACGTTGCTTAGCAACGGAAAGGCCAACACGACGAAAGCCCACAAAGGCAGACTGGCCTCTTTCGCCCCGAAACGCTGACCGGCCTCTCCACAGGAAGCTTCCACCATTTGGGGTGTGATCGTGATTCCAGTCTTGTAGTCCTCTCGTCGGCGCTTGGCTGGCAACTCGACCGTGGGGCAACGAGCCGGAAAAAATGGGGTGCCTCATGAGGCCGGTCTTGCCACTCATCAAGGCCCAGCAGAAAAGACAGAGTGAGCAGAATGAGTCATAGTTCAAGACCAGTCCGATGCTAAGTCCAGCTTCGCACAGCTCCGGCAAATTTGGTTGCAACGAGGATAGGGAACAACAAAAAGATTCAGGCCATTCTCAAAGCACGGGCCCAGCAAACCTTCCCATGCTCACTTTGCGAGGATCCCTGGAAAAAAAAATACAAATGGCTCTTGCGCTCAAAATGTTGAAACATGACCTGTCAAGTTCCGATTCAGGCATATTCCTGTCCGATGCTTGACCACCGCGACTAAAAGATCTAAAAGGGAAGTTGTTCATCACTCAAGATACAGTGTCTCAAGATGCAGGTGACACACAAGAAATGCATCACGGTAGAAAATCACCACACTATTCTGTCATAAGTTGGGAACATACCTGACCACGTTGCGAAATGATTTTGAGACCACCCCAAGGATCTGATGCCGTTGGATTCCAAGCGCAATTGGGCTCCGACATGCTGATTCAAGCAAAAAACGTTGGTTGGACTGCTCTCTAAGACCCATCTCAGACTTGTTCCTCTCAGCTTGACCTCCTCATCAGGTCCACGTCCCTTTGCGGAACGCCTGACCAACTTGAGGCGCTGTCATGGCGAAGTGGAGCAGCTGCAGGTTCCAAAGCCTGAAAAAGGGTGAGTGCATGGAGTGCATTGGAGGGTAGGAGAAGACATGGAGAAAAGCCACGGCATTTCTGCCCTTTCCCATCATCAAGTCTACCAGTGTGCTTTTGCATCCGTCCATCTGGCCATTACTTGGAGCTACCTTTTGGGGGGCCAATCCAGCTCGTCTCCCCCCAGGGCCAACGGGTCGTTTTCCGGTCTTCACAGCGGAACTCACTGGTTGGTGTCTTACCAACCCTGCAAGCGCGGCTACCGGTTGCTCCCTGTGTCCGAGTGCATCTCAGGTCAGAAGCATGGCTCTTTGGTCCGCCTCCACATCTGAGCTGCGGGGGAACTGTCCTCAGACGAAGATGCATTTTTGAGCGAGGCTTGCATCGGAGGTCCTGCCTGCCATCGGAAACATCCCCGCTGGTGGATGGAATGAAACGGAAGGATGGGATGCCTACATGGAGGGGAAATGCACACCAGGAGTGCCGTGGTTGAGCACATAGTATGGATTGCACGTTCTCCAGTCTCTCCACCCTTTTAATTATTTCCCCACATCTCTGTGTGGGGTTCTAGTTTTTTGGCTGGCATCCCGCCCGCATCCGCCGGTCCTTCCGTCCTCCTCGCCCCCTCCTCCGTCCACTCACTCACTCACTCACTCACTCCCTCGCTCGCTCACTCACTCACTCACTCAGTGACTCACTCACTCACTCACTCGCTCACTCACTCACTCACTCAGTCACTCACTCAGTCACTCACTCACTCGCTCACTCACTCACTCACTCACTCAATCACTCACTCACTCACTCACTCACACTCCCACGTCTGCAGAGACTTCGTCACTCACTCACTCACTCATTCACACCACTCACTCCATCACTGACGAGACTGCAGAAGGGCCTGCAGTGTCCAGAGACTGCAGAAGGGCCTGCGGCGCGCGTGGTCGCCG
>CAXAMN010007668.1:155638-184529 GCA_963970005.1 Durusdinium trenchii
GATGTCTGCTCACGAAGGCACAACTGGTTTTGTGCAATCTCTTAGGGGAACGCCTGTGTCCAGTGCCACAATGTCATTTGCAAAGCAGGGGGGGACTTTTTGTTCAAGCGCACCCACTGCACTCTGGGAAACCCGGCATGAAAATTACGAAGAAGCCGTTGAAGTCCACAAAGATTGAGAGTAGGACGGAGTTCCGTTGGGCAGTCCGCCAAAAAAACTGAAACAGTTTATGCATTGAGCAGAATATATGTGGCCTCATCTGAACAAAACATAAACTGCAACAGCAACAACAAAAAACAGAACGAACTTCCTAACGAACAGAAACCATCCTGAAAGAAAACGAAACAACCTAAACAATCAGCCTCCTCGTTGAATATCACCGAACAGAGTGATTTTTGGCACCAAATTTTCCCCAGAAACCCCCAGAGAATAACGACAAAGGCTCAACAAAAATTTTCAAGAGCCAAAAAAAAATTCAACGAGGTGATTGATGAACGAGAACTCCCCAGAACCCCCATTTTACCGTTTTTTTAGGGGGGGGGGCCCCCCCCTACATATGAAGTTTTCACGTGATGCGGCGATCCCGAGGATTCCAGCCCCTCACTTGCTAAAGCAAGGACAACTCCAGCTAGCTGGTGCTAGCTTTCGTGACCTATGCCTAGTCTCCTGTTGCTCACATGCCATGCCATACCTAAATGGCAATCATTTCGGCCCTTTAGGGGCCCCGACAAGGCACCAAGCAGTTGGGAGGTCCAAGCCATGCAAAGGCCCACCTACCAAACCAATTGGTAGCCAGCTTGCAGGCTCAACGACACAACATGGTTCAACCTGAATCGAAGTCTTCCGAATGTGCCACATGAAGAATTGTGAACAATCTGTGGGCGAAAGAGGTAGATCCCCGCACCGAAGCACAGATGTCTGCAAATCCGCACCGAAGCACAGGGCCTCAAAGCCAGGCGAAATCGCTCGAAGCACAGGGCTCGACCATTGGCCTGAAGGAAGCACATGGGGTCTACAAGCGAGGGTGTCAGGGAAAACGGCATCTCACACATCCCTGGCACTGTCAAAACTTCAATTCAGAGTCTCATAAGTGATGCTCTTGGGAGATTTGTCTCATGAGCTAGGCTGGGCAGCTAAGGTCCTAAGCAACTGGTCGACATGTGTCCTAGGCCAGTTCCTATTCGCATGTTCCTTTGAAGCCTTGGCGTCGCGCCCCATGAGCTTCGCTACCAAGGCGCGTTGATCCAAGGCGTTTTGCAGGTGTCCACCGGGGCACCATTGCGTCACCAAGTAGACGGAACCGTCGCTGTAGAACAGGTCCAACCTCGGGTGGATTCCCTGGGTGGATTCCCCTCGAACCATGCCCAGGTTGGAATCCAAAGAAGATGTTGCTCAGAATTCCTGAGCTGCTGTGTGTTTATACTGCTTACAAATGCTTACAGTAGTTATTTCCTGACTGTTCTTCTGAGCTTTGCTGATGTTCTTTCTTCTTTCCTGACTTGAAACATCCTATTGGAGCGAAATGACTCCTGCCAACAAGAATTGGTTGAGAAATGAGATTTGGGTTTGAGATGACGGATGGAAACCTAATCAATATGGTGATGATTCAAAGAACTCCCTTTTGCGCAGTGTGTGAGTCTGAACGTCTCCCGGCGAGACACACTGCCAGCAAGTTGGGGTGCACCCCCGCCTCCTGCGTCGGAGAAATTGGCATCATGTCTGAAAAGGTTTCACACGGAACCGAGAGCCATTCAGCCAGTTTCCAAAGAAACAGAGCAGCCGCTTTATATTGGTCAGCAAGCTCGGACAGAGTGAAGTGAGTGAAGCTTACTTTCCAAAGACTGCGATGTCTTGATTCCGCATATCATTTTAATTCATGTTACATATGTATACAGATTTAGAAAAATCTATTTTAAAGAACATACACAATGTATCCCAACTAATCCTTAACGAAGGATTGCAATATTTGTTTCCTCGAGGAGTCTTCCAAATGAGCGAGGAAAAATGCCACACTCTGCACTTCATGTCACTTTCGACCGCTCCCCAGCTGCTCTAGCTTCAACGTAGTAATGTAATGCCCTTGTTACTAGTAGCTTCTTGTTGCTAGTAGCGATGGCCTCCAGCCTACTTGCAATGGCCTCCACCTAATGATTCAGAGATCCCGGGACTCGGGATTTCTTCAAACATTTCTCCTGCAGCGCCCGCAAGACCAAGACGTCCATGTCTGGGACCTTCAACCTCTGCTGCTTCCGCACTTGGTGGACGGTGTTGATTTTTGAGTTGAAAACCAAAAAGACATGCGCGACGCATTTCACCTGAATTCGCTAAGGGGTGTTGTTGAGTTCATATATGGTGGGGGTCCCTAGCCTCGGTAAGCCAGACTACTAAGTGGCGCTCGCATCTCATATGTTGCTTGCTGGTGTTTAGAAGAATGGTCTCCCATATAACCTCTTCGAAAAACACCTGCATAAACCTCCCATCTTCTCCCATGCATAAACCTCTTCGAAAACAAGCGTGCTTGGGAACGACCTGGGCCTGCGACACCTCAAAGACCCTGCAAAGGATGATCCTCTTCTTCTGTGACAAGGAGCGCAACTTGCCCAGTGCCAAATGCCATGGCATGACTTGAAGTCTTGCGCGCGTCCCACACGTAGCCTCATAGAAACCGATGCGACGCGTCCCTGCATAGGAACCATCATTCATTCGTTCCGCGGATTCCTCCAACCAAAGCATCTCTTCATTTGAGAGTGACTGATTTCCATGTGCAGCCTAAAGTGAGACTGCGAAACAACAGGTTCCCCTTCCATATTAGAATCTATTCTACACGTCGGATTGTTCCTTCTTGTTCCTTCGTTGGTTCGCTCGGGAGAGCCTGGCACCTGAGCACCTTCTGGCCGTGGTCGAAGTGGCAACTTCGACACCTGGCCAAGCGATCGACCCAAACCACAATCGACCCAAACTCCCCAGCTGGTCAGGCGAACTGTGGCATGGACATGCGCAAAATGATGTGCCTTCTCCCAGCCGGATCAACGACCCCAAACTCAAGTCTGTTTCAAGATCATTTTGTACGGATGTGCCTTGTTTGAATTTATTGGGCAATTACACTGCCAATACGTGGCTCACTGGAATGTACCCGCCCGACCGGACTGTCTGAGTACCGCTTTGAGCTCATCCGACGCGTCCTGTTCTTCGACAAACGCGACCGACGAAAAGGAAAAACACCTCTGCAGGAGCACGCACTTCGGCAGCAGGAACTCTGATGCTTTGTCCCATGGCGCAAGCATGGCGAAAGGGCAAAAGAGGCTGCGGAGGCTTACCGAAGCACGATCTTTTGGATGTCGGTGGCGCTCCGATCTGCATGTTTCAGCTGCAATCAGCTGCATACCATGCAAACGTATATAGACCAAATGTGAGAGTATCGTACATATACAACCCAACGGTGACGATGCTCAAATATGGATAAATACCCAGGAGACAAGCATGTCGATTCAATTTGCTCTGCTGAGGCATGATCGGGGTGCTTGCCAGTGCTTGCCACCGAGTCTTGATTTGTGTAAACACGTCTTAAGCCAATCAGTCTGGGCTTCCGAAACGTCGTCTCTAGCTCCGACAAAGGAAGGGGAAAAGCATGAAAAGCCGGGAGGCCTTCCCTTGCTACCAGGAACCATCCCACTTGGACTTTTCAGGTCGGTTTTCACTTCATGGTGCCCACCCATCATCCGGCATCCGCACCTTTCTGACCTTGGGCCCCCACAGCACACGGCCACTGTGCAGCGTGAAAAACACCTGACAGATTTGCTGAGACCCTTGTCCCATCACTCATTGAAACGCTCGGGCAGGACCAGCGCCTTCTGGTTCACAGGGTGCCAGGCCACTTCCTGGAACGTCGCACGACCCACCATCAGCACCGGTCCACCACTCAAACACTGCTATGCCGCAAAGACCCGCACAGGCAAAGTAACCCGAAGCAGTGGAATCGCAGTGCGGTCTCAGTACCAACCTAGTGTGCCAGTCAAATTTGGAGAACTTTCAATGTGGCGAAATGGTTTATATAAACATCCATTTTTGCAGCGCTGTTCCATGGGTTGGCTAGCTGCTAGCCCAGTGCTGCTATTAAGCACCAGCACATCTTCTTTCCGGAGCATTGACTTTACCGCGGCATGTGGCCGTGAAACCGAAGGGGTATGCGCTTGGAGTGTGTCCAAAGCACATGACTGTTCCAATACTTTTCATGGGGCATGGGCTATATTCATTGTATTTGCCCTTGTTCACCTCTAGAAAGAGGTGCCATGTTGCTATTTCAAGGCCTTACAAGCTGTGCTTCTCAAGGATTCCTCCAACGGAGTTGGTTCTCTTGGCAAGTTCTGTGATCATGTCAGTTGAAAACCCTTACCCAGATGGACAAACTTGTTCCGCATGAGACGAAGCATGGCGTGCGGACCAATGCAAGCAGGCAATGGATCCCCATGTTTTGCAGGCAAAACAAAAGGCAACTGGAGAAAACATGCTTTGAATATAATTGAATCATCTTCCCTGTTTCTCTTCTTCCATCCAAAAAAATCACCCCGCAAAGAGAGACCGCCCAGCTTCGCCCCTGGACCTTCCGAAAGCACCGTCGGGCGGACACCGCCTGCGGGACATCCTCGCTGAAGCGCAGGAGGAACATGACCGAGGCGCCGGAGGCTTCGAGCCTGGGAGAAGAGGCGGCACGAAACGCGGAGGGTGTGGACTCGTCCGTTGGGTTTTCCGTTGTTTTTTTTGGGTACCCTTTTTTGCGGTGTATGTGGTGTGACAGAACTCGATGGTTGACATTTCACACAGACCTAGCAACACTACAAAGAAATACTGGCAGTGTTCTAGTAGGTGTTTTTGAATATTTTAAGTGAACTGTTGCTATTCATCTCTTACTGTTTTAGTAAGTGCTTTTGGTGAACAGTAACTGTTCATCCCTGAAAGATGGATTTCGCTCAGCCCCGCGCCGGTGCAGGGACACTTCACCCTCCTGTGTCACCTGAGGCTCCACTAAGAGACAGCGGTGGTGGTCTCACGGATAGCAAACGCTGTCAACCGATGAGAAAAACAAGAAAGGCGAAAACAACAAAGGCAAAGTTCTGTATCAAACATCCTCCTGGAAGTTTGACTTTCAATGCCTCATGCAATAGCGACTGGTGAGGTTCCGAATGTGGCGACTGGTGCGTGGGCTTCAATCGTGCTGATTTGTGCTGACGATCCAACCCGCATGATGCACATGGCCCTCAATCAAAACTGTGTCCCCCCCCCCCCCCCCCCCCACCAGCAGGAGTTTGCGATCGGAGGGTTTCAACGCACAAGCACGGATGCGGGAAGCAGCTTGGACCTGGCCGGGCTGAGGCGGGTGGCCAGAAATTCAGATTTTCGCAAACCATCCATGAAATTCCCACAGTTCACCAAACTCTACCAGGTAGCCCACCGTGCCAGGGCCCAGCATGTCAGTGTCACAAAGCATTGCAGATGCGATGAGATGCGAGCATTGGTGTTGGGACCTGTTCTCAGGTCCCAAAAACTATCATCGGTCCTCCGAACCGTGCCGTCGTGCCGGTACTTCACCCGAACCTCACACCGCATCGAAGAGGAATTGGAGATCACGTCGACGCGGGTGCCTTCCAGCGCACAACGGCGGTGCGGCACCGCGGTTCGGCGCGCTGCGCGAAGGAAAGAGCGCTTTTGGCTCGTTGAGGTCCTATGGGGTCTGGCGGGCTTTTTGATGCTCTGAAAAGGGTCAAATCACTCTTCTCTTCCAAGAGAAATCGCGGACTTCCGTACCTGTGGAATCCAGCAAGCACGAGAACTGCTCATTGGAGGCGACCACCAATCCCTGGCAAAATGCACACCGCACAGAAACCGTCATGGGCAAAAAACATGCAAAAACCAGTTGTGAGGTGTTGTGAATGGATAGAATGGCCAATCCAGCTGTCCTTTGAAGTTCTTGCACTGCTTGTGCATGCTCGTGCCTTCACAGCCGGTTTCCCAGCACCTGATCATGCCACGGGGCAAATGGAGCCGACCATGCTGCGGCTCTACAAAAAAAACAAATCATCATGAGAAATCGAGAAAGGTGAAAAAAAGTAACAAGAAAGAACAAGACCATCCAAGAACAGAAAATGGAGAACACCAGGAAGACGTCTTTGGTCCGTGTTTGTCACCTGATCAAAATTCAGAAGTCATCCAACCCCTGCAGGTCGTTCAAGGCTCTCAATTCGGGCGCGCCCGTTGGAACGCGTGCCGCACGATTCCGCTTCGGGCGCACCCGTTGGACCCCCGCCTCGCGCCAGCTGAAGCTCTAAGGGGTGCAGCTCCACATCCCGGCCACGGGGGATCTGCAAAAAGCGTCCGTCCTGATCGTTGAATCGTTGAAATTCGAGAAAATTAAATCCTTCAGGATTGCTAAAAACCCTCAAGCAAACAAAGTGTGAAGTTGTGCTAGATTCGAGGTGAAAAGGAGCAGCTAGATACTGCGAGCCCACTACAAGTAGCCGCGCACGCTGTCTTGCTCTGCGACTTCTGTAACCTTTTCATGGCCCTCGAACCCACCTGCCGCGCCACTTCCCGGGGCGGCGAAGGGAGCCCCGGAGGACGACCTGAGAAGGTCAAAACGGCCAGAAGGTTCCGTGGATTCCGTGGTTCACGCGCCTCCAAAGGACTACCTTCGATTTTGTAGCCATGAAGACTTCGCGGCCTTTTTTCTTCTGGAACTTCTGCTTGACTGCTTGAGGAAGCGACTGCACACTCAGGATCCCATAAGCCAAGCCACTCGGATTGGCGGATGGCGTGGCCGGTGCCTCCGCGGTCGGCTCCGCAGCTTCTTCGGCACCCGGTTCCGGGGGATCTTCGTGGACCTGGGCGGACCCTGGGCGTCCGAGGTTGAAGGCAGCTTTGGCAAGTACCAGTACATACCACCATTGACACTGAACTGCGATGACTGATCGGCAAAGACCTGGTTCAAACCCAAAGTGAGAGTCCATTCGTTCTCCTCCGAAGGCATGCTTTCCAAGCATCCCACCATTCGAGGAGACCCCTGCACCTCCAGATCAGCCACAAACGACGGGATGGGGTCATCCGGTTTCAAACCTGCGCGCAGAGCGGAGTATTGGTAAAGAGTACTTTCACCAAAAACACCTGCGACCAGAAGGGGCTTACTGAAGAACCACTCGCGGTCCATGAGCAATTACTTGGGCCTCGTGCATTGGAATCATCGTGTGCCGAATATTTTGCAGTTGACATTCAAAGGACTTTGCAAGCACTTGAAGGTCGAAGTGCTTGTCGTTGACCTTACGTTTTCTGTCGAACTGAGTGACTATGTGAATTTAACCTTCTGTCGCCTCCCTTTCAAACCTGGCTGGCCGCATCTGGCCTGGAGGCATCTCAGGGAGGACTGCCTCATTCGCTGGATCAGTGCCGACCTGCAGTGCCAGCAGCCGAACAGCCAAGGGTTGAGCGACCCGCGAGGGACCTCAGGCGACCCTCCACATGGACCGGAAGGTTCCTTTTGAGACCCGGAGATGGCCGGTGGCGCATGACCCGAAAACAAGCCGAACAGGTGAAGAGTTAAAATCGACCTGGGCAGTCAAGTTGAAGGAGACGCTTGACGTGTCTCACCCAAAAGGCCTGCTTTTCCAAAGGCCGAATTCAGCTTTGTCTCGGCTTCGAAGACCAGGCCTCCTTCTCCTCCAATTCGTCGAAGTCGAACATGTCGCGTCCGTCCAGCGTCCAGGGCCGGCCTGTCCCAGGGCCTGTCATGGGACTGATGGATCGATCGGAAACCAAATCACGTCAAATCGTCAGCATTCATCGGTATGCATTCATTAGCATAGATCAGTGTACCATAGTACAGTATACCATAGTACAGTATCAGTGTATAGTATTCCATAGTACAGTAACCAGATCAGTGTAGCATGGTACAGTAATGTACAGTAGATCAGTGGCAGGTGACTCATCAGGAACTGGAGTCTCATCCGGTGACTCGTTTGCGCCCCGCCGTTTGCGCGCCTAGCGGGCCTAGCGGCTGAGCAGCTGTGGCCAGCGCATGGTCCGTAGTTCCAACGCTCAAATCAATGGTGAAAGCTGCTTTGGGATGGTGGTCATCGTGACATACAAATACCTTACATAACACCGACCTAAAATTAACATGGCTGGACTTATAGCTCTTGCAACATGAGTGCTAGTCCCTTCTCCATGAACTTGTAAATCTCCAGCGCTACACATCGTAGCACGGAGCACCAGGCCGCATTGCCTGCTAAAGACTCAATGTCTTTCTTCCATACCCATTTCGGGGTGTGTCAATTGTAACTACAGCAACTGGCACGGCAACCAGATTGCTCCTCAAGAGTTCACACTGCTATGGTGGTTTGTGCGCCTGCTGCTGATGGTGCTCCGTTGTATCTTGGGTTTCGAGTTCCGATCGTCCTCTTGGCGGACTTCTACTTGAAGCTGATTGAGCAGCTCGTGGCCAATCGCAAGGGCTCCCGCTCCATGCGAACGGATATCGGTCAATGAAAGAGTGGACCAGTGGACCAGCTCTACGGCGCAGCGAAGCTGCTTGAGGGAAGTCTGTCTGAGCTGTCCAGGAGTGAACAAGGAATCCTGCTTGGGGCTGGGATGTTGTGTGGAACATCAAAACGGAGTCAGCTGTCATCAGCTGTCATGCCTTCTGCAAAGGGTAACGCTCTGATCCTTTTTCTGTGCGCTTCAAAACGATTTCCAAGAGATGCATGGCTGCACAGCTTCCTTTACCATCTCCCAGCGAACCACAATTCTTTGTTGCTGATTACAAAAACAGCATGATATCAACCGCCTATCAACAGCATCTTGCACCCAAAGTTGCCTCCACATTGAGCGACAGTATCTTCCAAAGTTGGAAACAAAACAACCCGACGTTCCTTTCATCATGTACACATACAAATCAGAACGAGATCGCACCACGAAACACCAAATATACACATCGTTTCATAACGATCACGGTCTCGACTGCAAAGGGAAGTTGTACAGCAGCTATCTGAAGCAGTCCCATTCGGGAGAGCTGAGTCGTGCTCACTTGTTAGGCCTTGCAACGCGGCGACTTCCCTGGGTGGGTTTTAGTCAATTGGGTGATATTGGGTGTAACTTAGGGGTATCTGCAGGTTTCGTTCGTCCTTCAGGTTGTGCGTGAGACTTGTTTTCCATGTCCGCCGCCCTTTTCACAGGAAGGGGCCCCTTTACTTGACCTCAGCCTTCGACCATGGCTGGAATCTGAGCCAACGGGCTCGTGGAAAAGACCGCTGTCCTACCGAGGACATCCATCGCTCGACCATTTGTTAGGGAAGCCCACTACGCCACCCGGCGCGCTCCTGCTACATTGGTAGCGGAGCGAAAGCTCCTGGACCTTTTCGACTTGAAGTTCATCGCTTTTGTCCTCTTTGGCGGTGTCTTCAAGCAGCGGTGTTCCTTGACTTCGCTGGTGGTCTATCAATTCCTTCGCTCTGGACCTCCGGTGTCTTGGCACTGCTGAGCTCTTTTTCCTAGCCTTTGGAGAAGGCGACCTTTTTGACTTTGACCTAGCAAGCCTTGGACCTTGCCAGACCTTTTTCCTTGACTTTGTCTTCGGCACCTTCCTGGTGGCATGGCGGAACAGAGGGACGGACCTGTCCCCACATGGGATGGACAAGCTCGTGGCTGGAGGCGCTACACAAAGAAGTGGCGTGGTATGTCTCATCAACTCCTGTGCGCAAGAGACGCTATGTTGCTTCTCGCCTCATCAGCCGACTTCAAGGACCTGCGCGCCTTTTGGCTATGTCATGGAACCGTGGCGAATTCGATGCCCCGGATGGAACTTTGACATTGCTCCGGAAGCTAGCAGGCTCGCCGCTTGTGCGGCGCACCCTACCAAACACGGCCGCGATCCTTCAGCAGTACCTGAGCTTTAGGCGACGGCCCAACCAAAGTATGGCCAACTTTCTCGTCCGAGAAACGTTAGGCTATCAGGAATTCTCCGAGGCCTTGACGAGGCTATGGGGGAAAAGAATGGCATCGACCAGAACGAGCTTGACTTCGGTTGAAGATCAATGGGACTGGTGGCATGACGATGATGGCAACGAAGTCGATTCGCCTGATGGCGGTGCGCCTTTGGATGACCCTCCTGGCGATGACGCTCCAGCTCCAACGACTACCACTACAAGCGCCTCGGCTGCAGCAGGTGGCAACTCTGGTTCAGCTCCTCCCCGAGCCGTGGTGGCTTCAGCGCTGGACCTCCTTCGCTTCGCGCAGTGTCGGTGCAAGCACCTTCCGTGGCCATGAACGAGCTCTCACCTACGGACAGCTTCATCATGGGAGTTCTTCGTGGCTGGAAACTCCAAGCCGCATGCTTGAATGCTGAGGAGACCCGTGACATCCTCAGCGCGACTCAGAACAAATTGGAATTTGAAGCCATCTCACAGGCTCTCCAGAATGTGTGGGACGAACAACTACTTGGCCAACGTCATCACCACTCATCGTTTCCTGACCGTGACCATGGCTATGTGAACTGGCAATCCTGGGAGGATGAACCTCATGACTCCTGGGATGGCGATGGTTGGTGGCCTGATGGTGGTGACCAGCAATGGCATGAACAATGGCCTGATGATGAGTGGGGCGAATGGCATGAAGAACCTATGGTGACTCCACCCTTGCGGCAGTGGACGAAGAGGATGAGTTGGCAGAAGCACAGCGCGCAACACAGCAGATGCGCAAGGACAGAGGCTTTGGGCAAGCTGGCCAAGGCCCAAAGTGTTTTCAATGTGGTGGACCACACTTTGTTCGAGATTGCCCTGACCGACGGCATCCACCCTACTCCATCGGCAAGGGCAAGGGAAAGTCTTCCTACATTTCCTACATGGCCGACTACACCGACCAGCAGCTCTTCTTCATGAAGGGGAAGGGCAAAAAGGGAAAGGGGAAATCCAAGCACGCCTCCATGGTTTCTCATGATAGTTTTTGGACCTCCAAGTCGAAGGGGAAGCAGCGTGGTAAGATGATTCTACCCCCTCGCCCGGCAGTGAATCCCTACACCATGCACTATGACCTCGGAGGTCTTGAGCTCTATGAGGATATGAACAACTTGTCCGCCACGATGCCAGAGGCATCGGCAGCGTCCACAGGAATGTTTGACTGTGGCTTCTGCAGCTCCGGATGTGGCCATTCGTGGACTCATCCAATCGATCCTTTCTCACGACAAGAACGCCCGCATTGACGCGCAGCCATGCATGCGGCCCTTTTTCAGGTTTGGGAACGGAAGATGGGGGCAGGCACTATATCGTGTCACAATTGGTTCAAGGGCCTCAGGTGAACTTCGTCAGTTTTCGATCCCCACCCCCATGAAGGGGGGGGACCTTTTTATTGTAACTTGCATTTTCCATAGGTTGGCCACCCAAAAATGTAACGTTACATTTTTGGGGTGTAGACCTTTTTATTGTAAGTTACATTTTTTGGCTGGCGTGTACCCAGGAAATGCACCAGAAGAACCAGTGAAGTTACATTTATCTAAGAAAATGTAAGTTACTATTTGGGATGTGTGGAAATGCATGCACAGACACAATGTGAGCTAAGCATGCACTGAAAACTACTGCAAATAGCAGCAAATATCAGCAAATGACACTAAACACGTCTCTTTTCCTGCAGGCGCGACCCCGGTCCCTCCAAGCGTCTGCTAAAGCCATTGCTCTATGTTCTGAAGACCATCTCTGGTCACTCCATGGAACAGTTCCATGTCATTTCCCAATTAATGTCCTTATGTTTCCTTGACCTAAGTGACTTGCGCTAACAATTTCCTGACCCCCCCCCCCCCAAAAAAATCATTTTTTTTTTTTTGGGGGGGGGGAAATTATTTTTTCCCCCCCCCCCGAAAATGTAAGTTACAATAAAAAGGTCCCCCCCCCATTTTGAGTGCCCAAGGGGGTGGTGATAGTTTTCGCTGTTTTCACTCCCCAATCCAGAAGAGATGAACCCCAAGAACGTTGTCCCGGTTTTGATCGGCATGGACCACATTGGTGCACATGGTTGTCAGATGTTGGTTGATTTTGCTAGTGGCTATGTCATTGATGGTGTAGACCCCAAACCCGAGATCTATCAACTGGACACCAATTCCAAGGGTCATTTTGTCTACGACATCGTTCACCACCTCACCAAGGGTCACACCAACTCCAAGGGTACGGCAGTTGTGCACATTTGTGAACAACATGAACAACAAGATCTTGCTTGTGGAGTTTTGCAATTTCGCCCTCTTGAGTTTTACAATGCGCGTGTTTCAGTGGCAAGTCACGTGAACGAAGCCGGTCGTCGATCTCTTCTTTGGAAGCTCTATCAGCATGTGAAGTCTTCATCTACCTCTGCAGCTTCTCTGGCTCACATGAGCTCAACAGCTACAAGCCCCACTGACCCGGACGACATCTCCTTTCGTGCTCACCTGCGAGGCCATGTCGCGAAGCCCAATGGAGCATCAGACGACTCAAGCCGAGCAGGATATGGTGGACTTCATCAGGACTCTCCGGCCGCCTGCGGCCAAGAAGCCCTCGCAACCTCCGGACACCTCTCGAGCGATCCAGATGGATCCTCGCGATCCGAGGGCTCAAAACTGTTGGCCTTGCTACAACTACCACGTCCAAGGAACGTGGCAGAGCAACATGCATGCACGGAACCTGGTCGCACTGCGAGATCTGCAATTTGCGCTTGGCCTACATCCCAAAGCAGGGCGCTCCAAGCAATTCGACCCAGGCACCCAACCACGTGATGATCAAGCGCATGTTGGACGAGCTGGAACCGTTGATGCAGGGCACGCGCCCGACAGCTCGAATCTGCAAGGCCATGATGGACAAGATCACCGCGGACACTCAGCTGGAGACCTTGGTTCAGCAGGCGATCAACACGCCTGTGAAGAAGACAGCGGTGAAATCCCGAAGTGCTCCAACATCGCATCAGGCGTCCCCTGTGAAGCAAGAGCCCACGGGATATCAGACTCCTCCGGCGATCCAGACGCCGCCCGTTCCGTCAAGTTCAGCGAGCTGGGAACTTCTGCAGACGGACACCAACGACCTGCAGAACCTCCTGACCGACCACGAGAAGGCTCAGCTCATGAAGATCCTTCGAGACCGCCGACAGGAACAGGAAGAACTGCCAGCGGCCTACGAGGACGAGAGCGGTCAGCAGCAGTGATGGATGATGATGCATCATCTCAACAGAGCTCTACGGCTTCTGTGCACTATGTCCAACCTACTTCATTGAAGAGTGCTTCAAAGACCTCCAAGACTATAACATCAGCGAGCTCTACCACACGATTGGGCCACAAGGTCATGCACATGATGAACCTCATGACGGCTTCGCTGATGATGGTGGCTCTTCAGATCAATCTGGAAGGACGCATGGGCATGTGGGAAATTGCATGCTCTGAGAACAGCTGGCTCACCTCAGCTGCCAATGAGCATGGCATCAACAGCCGGCGCATCAACTACGCCCAGGGCTATGACATCTACCATGAGGAAACCTGGGAGCGTCTCAAACAGGAACGTCGACAAGATCGACCTCGCAAGCTTTGGTTCTCACTTCCTCAATGGACTCAGGTAAACTACAACACCCCCGAGAAGAAGGAAGTCTTGGAGTCTATGGGACGTCGCGAACGTCCCATGCTACGGAAAGCCAAGGACTTCATCCTGGACTCCCTCGATGACGACCCTGACATCGACATCTACTTTGAATGAACATTCCCACGCAGTGGCTGGAGTCAAAAGCCCATGGTTGAACTTGAATCTGAACTACACCATCGTGGCATTCCATGGGAGCAATGCCGTATGGATGGATGCAACTATGGCATGATGGACAAGAATGAAACTGGCTACCTACACAAATGGTGGATGATCAAGACCACCGATGAGCTCTTCTGAAAACCTGCTGAAGAATCTCATGGTGACCTTGAACCAGCAGGTGACGTGGTGGCAGCGGCTCCTGACGTCTTTGAGGGCGTCACTCCTCAAGAACAAGAAGCCTGGCAAGCCAAGCTCAATCATTATCATCGAGCCGCAGGACACCCGACCAACAAGAACCTCATACACCTCTTCAAGGACGCTGGACTTCCGGCCTGGAAACCATGGCACGAGATCTCAAGCGCCCAGCGCGCACTAGCATCAAACCTGGCGGCGCTTCCTCTGGTTTGGTGCCTCCGGCAGCGACCTCTCTGGCTTACCGACCATGGGAGGCAGTGGGTGTGGACTCTTCAGAATGGCTGGCGCCCAACCAAAAGGTGAAGCTGAAATTCATCGCGTTCATCGACCTGCCGACATGCCTTCGTGTGATACACATCGTGAAGGTCTATGGCTTCCTTGAGATGCAAGGCGAAAGCTCTGCTGACTTCATTCAAGGCTTCGCCGAGAGATGGTTGAGTGACAAACCTAAACCTCGCATCCTCATTCCGGACAATGCGGCAGCCTTCAAAAGCCGAGAAGTACATGACTTCTGCAACCAAGTTGGCATCCAGCTGACCTTTCCCGCTGAAAAAGAATCGTGGGCGCATGGCATTGTCGAGTCCGCGATCAAGGACATCAAGATGACAGCATCGGCTATCCAGATAGATCAACCCTCTCTGGATCCAAAGGTCACTCTCATGCTTTCAGCAGCCGCTCTGAACTCCACCGAGTGCACCAAGGGCTACAGCTCCTATCAATGGTGCTATGGCAAGGACTACACTCTGGAGGACGAAGACGTCCGCACATTCCAAGACCCTCTACAAAATGGCAACAGCATGTCCTATGAAGCCCTGGTCAGAGCTCGACAAGATGCTGAAACCACTGCTCGCAAAACTCGAGCACTTCGAGTGATGAGCCGACTGAAGAACAGCACTGTTCGACAGCCTCTTCGAACCTTCCATCCAACGCAGCTGGTCAAAGTGTGGCGACGTGAATGGCCTGCTCATCTCCATCAAGGCAAAGGTGGGGGTGGCAGAAAGGCTACAAAGTCTCACTGGATTGGTCCTGGCCGTGTGATCTTCCACGAAGTCCTACCTCATCAAGATCATGAAGATGAACGACGACACAGCGTCTGGGCGCTGATTGGAACTCAGCTGATGAGGTGCAGTGTACACTCTGTTCGACCAGTCACCACGACTGATACAGATGGCCTATGAGATCGCCAACAAGGACGACCCAACTCAGTGGCGATCGATTGCTGATCTTCTCCCTCAGCGAGACTTCACGGACCACTGACCAAGTACCTGGAGAACATGAACAAGAAGAACCTGGCCTACCGGATCAACCTGATCCTGATCAAGCTCTTGTACCACTTCGAAGACCTGGTTTCAAGCAACGTGTTCCTCCTTCTGGTATGGTACCGGCAGCAGTTTGCCGCCGACTACAAGAGCTGGAGGACACGGGAGAATATGATCCCTCCATACCGGATGAACCAGCACCTCCTGATCCCTCCATCGAGGTTGTGAATGACTATGGCACTGGCAGTGCACCATCTACGGGACCTCCAGTTCCGGCAGAGGAACCTTCATCGATCGCGCCGCCTGATGAGAAACGCAGAAAGACAGACCACGATGACTCTGACCTCCTCAACGTGTCTCCCAGGCAGCTGATCAACCACAGCGATGCCAAATGGCTCAACAACTTGGTCGTTGAGGAAAATCAAAGTTGGGAATGTTTTGAAACCATTTTGGGCGACAACCCCGACGTGATGACCATGGAGTTTGAGCTCAACTTCACCTCAAAGTGGCAGCAAAAGTTGTTCCTCCGCAACCCGACCGCATTCCTGGTCGAGAAGATGAGAGACTCTGAAGTGATCTTCAGCAAGCTCTCTGCTGAACATCGCGCCCTCTTCACCCGGGCGAAGACCAAGGAAGTCAATAGCTTCATACAGAACCAAGCAGTCCGCAAGAGCATGAATGACGCTGAGACCAAGGCAGCCCTCAGCTCTGGCAGAATTCTGAGACAAGCTCTCCTGCGCAATCGGTCATTGCCCGAAACCTCCTCTACCAGATCACCTGCCAACATGGCTGGAAGTTGGAAGGCCTAGATACTACATCGACATGCTCACCGATGTGGAGATTCCTGCTGAACGCCTACTTGATGAACAAGCTCCATTGTCCAAGCAGGACCTAGCAGCTTGCAGGGCAAGCCTCGGAGCGCTTCAATGGCTCGCTGTCCAAACTCAGCCTCTCCTATGCGGCAGGTGCAACATCCTCCTCAGCGAGTTCATAAAAAAAAACGACACAATGGCACATGCCATGGAGATTCAGAAGATGATTGGCGAAGTGCGGCAATCTCCAAGTGACCTCAAGTTCTTCAAGCTGAAGAAGGCCAAGACTTGGCGTGATGCATCATCACCTTTGCAGACCAGGCACACGTGAACCGGCCTGGTGGAGACTCCACCGGAGGCATCATCACGATGCTCGCTGGCCCTGAGGCCAAATCTGGCCAGGTGTGCCCCATGGTTCTCCTTTCATGGAGAGCCTGGAAGCTGAAGCGCAAGGCCATCGGCTCCAATGATGCTGAAGCGCAGGCAGTGCTGGAAGGCGAGGACGCCAATACGGCGCAGGATGGGACCGTCCGGTCCATGCTGACCAGGTGTCGTGGGCCGAGCAACAAGCTCGCGACATACCTGGAATCCTGTGCACGGATTCCAGAGGTGCACGGATTCCAGAGGTGGCTACGATGCCGTACAGGTCAATGAGAGTCCGCTTCTTGGACTCAGTAACCTGCGAAGTGCACTGCAAGCAATGCAACTCCGTGAGAGCATGATGAGAGTCGGCACCTCATTGAGATGGCTGTCAAGCGAGTACGACTTAGCCGATAGCATGACCAAGAAACGACCTGACTGCCGAACAGGTCTTGCAAAGTACCTGGCCAAGCGCTTGTGGTGCATAGCCTTCGACCCCTCCTTCACGGCTGCGAAGAAGAACGCCAAGAGTGGCCGCACCGCTGTGAGAGCCATAGATGAAGCAGCACAGCCTGACTTTTCCTTTTAGACTGGTGCAGCTTTCGTTCGTCCTTCAGGTTGTGCGTGAGACTTGTTTTCCATGTCCGCCGCCCTTTTCACAGGAAGGGGC
This sequence comes from Durusdinium trenchii, assembly GCA_963970005.1. Taxonomy (NCBI): domain Eukaryota; class Dinophyceae; order Suessiales; family Symbiodiniaceae; genus Durusdinium; species Durusdinium trenchii. The sequence continues at coordinate 172,719 of CAXAMN010007668.1, forward strand.
CCCTTTACTTGACCTCAGCCTTCGACCATGGCTGGAATCTGAGCCGACGGGCTCGTGGAAAAGACCGCTGTCCTACCGAGGACATCCATCGTTCGACCATTTGTTAGGGAAGCCCACTACGCCACCCGGCGCGCTCCTGCTACAGTCTCCCTCTTCTCAAATGCTGGGCTTGAGACGGTCTCCCAGGCCTCTACTTTGAGATACGCGGCCACGAAGACTTCATGCTTCGAGGAGACTGACCGGTGCCGAATTCTAGGACTTTAGCTCGCGTCTCGGCGACAGGGGGGAAACAAGGGACCCCGGCCCGAAGTGTCAGAATAATATATATATATTATATATATATATAACAATAGTTTCTATATGTTTCTATGCTACCACTCATAGGTTCAGATTCTTCTCAATTCGTGTCCAAGTCGCTGCAAAGGCATCATCCCAACGGCTACCATCATCGGGGACCTGGACGACGCAGCTCCATCGTATTATATGTGGCGGCTGAAACCCAACCGGTTCCAGGTTCCAGGGTCGATCTAGAACCCCGAAGGGTTGGGGCCCCAATTGGGCCTTGCACCGGCCTGGCCATGGTCATCTCAGTCGTCGGATGTCAAGGGGATCGTCCATTCAAGGGGATCGCGCCCAGAATCTGATCTGATTGGACGTCTCGCTGCGTGTCGCTGCACGTGGAGATCAAGGAGCAGATGGAAAAGGGTCTATTCGAGTCATTTGAGTCTATTTGTGACCAGAACAATGAGGTGACAATATGCGAATAAACGAATAACTCCCTGCAGGATCCTTTGAATGAATTCAGCTCAAAAAAGACGCACCACACCCCCCACCACACCTCCATGTAGCAGCAAAAATCGGCAGTGTCCCCCACGTTGCTGAGGAAGACCTGGACATGCCGGTGGAAGGTTGAATCCACATAAGTCCAAAACAACATAGTTGGGTTGGGAGCCACAAAGTCGGTTGGGTTGGGAACCTCTCAGCAACATCAGGACACACTTTTGGTATCTTTTGGTCCAGTGACTGCTGCTTCGGACGGTCCACTTTGTGTTTAAGCTGCACGTGAAGCGTCTTCCATGTCCCAAAAACCATGCAAAAGATCTCCGCTGGAGGTATCTGGACAGACTTCTACTCTCGTGATGGAACTTCACCGCCCCACCTTGCCAAATAAAGACGTCTTCTCGACACGACCAAAGTTATGCACCACCTGCTGCTGCGGCGCGCGCCGCGAGCGTCGCTTCCACCACCGCGGGGGCGCTGTGGAGCAAGTGGACGACACATGGCCCACATGTTAAGGATCTACGCAAGAACTGTCTCAAAATGGTCTATGCAAAGGGGTACAAGAACGGTCTCAGACTATCTTTACAATCCTACAGATCAACACTCCATGAGCTTCATTCCCACACCCGTGCCAGCTCCAGTGTCAAGAGTCGCTTGAAGTAAGCTCTGAGATCGTGAATGACCTGTCAACTCGACCAATTAAATGGCTTCCCAACTACTCCAGCACCCCGTGCATCGACCTCGCCCTCCTTGAAAACTAGGGCTTCTCCTTCCTCGGCAGCATGCAGTGGGCAACGTTTCACGTGACCAGGCTGGAACCACTGCCAACTGGGAAACACAAAAGGTACGAAGATATCAGCCATGTCAACGTGTGTTTTGCTCATGTTTGCTCGTGTTCTTCCCTGAAGGCGCCGCTCATTTTCGTAGTAAAATCTCGGAAGCTGAAGTGCATGATAGCTGAAGGTGCCGCCGCTCTGTGAATGGAAGCACCGTGCAGGTGTCATGAAAAACCACTCCTGCACCTTCCCGTCATTCCCGATCACTCCGAATGGCCTGTTTGACACCAAGAATGAGCAAGAAAGACCGCGGCAAGAGCCCGGAAGCTGAGAAACTTGGTGGAAAGCTGCATTGAGATCTGGACAGCGATGAGTAGTTTTCTGATGTTTTCTGCATACCTTTCGAGAAAGCCAAGGCTCATCAATTGCCAGTGTGGCCGCTGTGTCCGGGGAGAGCAAAAAGCCGTTCTCACCCTGCTGACGACAACTACCTTGAAGGCTGCGGCCGGTTGTTCAGCTCCAGGATTAGTCCCAGGCACATGCGCCCTGGTTGATCTTTATTTCGGAGCCATTTTTTCAGTTTGAAAATGACTGACTGTTGATTGAAGATGTCAAGCTTCTGCAACCACCAACGGAGCCGCGCCCCACCCCCCGGCGGACGCGCAACATGCCAAGGTGCCACTGGCCAGGGTGGCAGACATGCCGATCCAGAAGCCGTTCGGGAAGGAATGGTCCTAGGCTTGCCAGAGAGCTGTTGGGGATGTTGGATCTCTATGTAGAACCCCAGATAAACAAAAAAAACATGTGATAGATCCCCACCAAGAATGTCTTGGAAAGCGTTTTTTTTCAGATCCTTTTCCATCTATGTTGGGGAAACCACCCACAAAAACTGGGTGACGACGGGTGACGGAGTCCACCGACACGTGTCATTGGTCCAAGACACATCTGTGGCTTCCCTGGTCAAGCCGAAGCAAGCCCCTCCAGTGAGCGTCTTTGGAGCGCAGGCGATGCGCACCACAGTGTCCCTGAGCAGCCAAGAATGTTCAGAGATGTTCAGAGATGTTCAGAGTGTTCATCCCAACTGGTTCTTGCTGTAAATCAACGATATATGAACTCACGGCCGCAAACTGCCAACACCTCCCAGCAAGACAATCGGGGGGATGTCTTGCCACAACATAGCCCAAGTGAGAACAAAAAGCCGCCGAGGCTTCTGTTCGAAAAGCCACATGGAGCAAGGCATGCCAGTCTCCCGATCCCAATGAATCATGGCCGGGTCGCATCATGGAAGTGGAGTAGCCATCGTAACATCTGTTCTTGCCATCAGATTTGGAAATCTCCCCATCCACCATCACGACATTGGTCCAAAAGAACTCCTAACGGAGACCCGCAAAGCAAAATAGTGCAGTGGTGGCGATCTTCATTGGCCTGAACTTCTAGCTTCCAGCTGCAAGTAGCTGGTGAAAAGTAATGCGGTTCGCCTGAGTCGACCAGAACGGTTCTGCTTACCCGAGAGTGAGCATCCCTTGAAAGCATGTTTGATGGAAACCAGACGTGTGTGATCTTCATTGTTGGGGGCAGTGTTTGGGAGAGATTGGCTTCTGATGATGATGATGATGTTGCCCAAGCTCCGCTGCCTTGTTTCCGGTCGCAATCTTGATCTACTTCTGTGCTGCTCAAGAACCTCTCTGCCGGAGCTATGGACCTCGCTTGAGATTCGACCCATTTTTGCTGTCCCCAAGCCACAAGCACTCGATGTGCTTTGTGGCTTTGTGACTCGTCCCGGCCCAACCACTCCGGCATGGGCGCCTCCTCCGGGATGGGCTTAAACACCTCGTCGGAGTCGTGGGAGTCCAGTTGCACCAGGTGCTGCGCCGGCAGAAAGCGCGCATCGGTGGTGGGGTTCTGGTCTCACAGGTGGGCCGGTGTGGGGGGACCAAGAAACCAATGGGTTTAGCCTTGCCGCCTTGCTTCTTGATCACCCCCAAATTTGGGCCGGCCTCCCCATAGCATAGCGTAAGAGATAGTCAGGACCCCAACCAACGGGTTTTGGTCACGGTCTAAGTCTAAGTCAAATTTAATATTAATCAATTAATACATCCTTGGTCAATCAAACATGTTGGTCCTACTATTGCTTGGTCCCTTTCACCCGTCTAAAACATGGGCTCCTCATCAACAAGAAGTCACGGAATCTGCAGCTGACATATCTGTATCTCCCTCTCTTCAATATCCTTCAGACATTCTGTGTCCAACGATTTTTCTATTCCGTTTACAGCCTTCCAATGACCTCTATATCCACAGGCTACTTCGGGTTTGAGACGCATCAATCCATAAAGATTTGAGACACCTGGACTGCTTGTACCGTGAGAGAGCACAACTGGAACTCTTACCCTTTCCAGTCCCTGCGATTCCAACTCCATCGAAATGTGCTGGCTCAACCTGGCCCAACACATGACCCTCCTGCCACGGTTTGAAAGAATTAGCACCGCAAAAAAATCGCACGTCACTGGAGCCTCTTCCGCCGTCACAGGTGGCGGCGGAGCTTGCAGACCCATCATCCTGGTCTCTGTGACGGACTTGGAGCTTCTCCTGTCCGACTGGTCCCCCTGTGACCCGGGTTCCGCCAGACCGACCATCCAACAACGCAGCTTTCCGCAGGCGGCGTCGAAAGCTTCAAAAGCTTCTGCAGGTGTCGCGTTGCCACTTGCTAAAGGCTGCCAAAGCTGTTCATCCAAATCTCTCTGCGGCGAAAACAATAGGGCGCCTTTCATATTTTTGATGCGGCGGCAGCAGTGTGCCATTTCCTCGGCGCAACCGACTCAGCCACCAATCGCGATCTGTCAGTGAGCGAGGGTGACCCAACGATCAATGGTAGCTTCGTGAGGCTTCTGGGTCATAGAGCCAGTTGCGCTTCTGGGTGACCAAAGAGAGGACCACGGGTGGCGAGACATCAAAAGAGAATGACATTTCATCAAAAAAGACGACCAACACACCATTCCGTTCCCACTTCTTCTTGCCTTCCTCTCCTGTGTCAGACGCTACGCTTTTTGTAGACCGACGCCTCCTTGTTGAAGTCAAGGTGCTCAAAGCCTCGAACTCGAACTCCTCTTCCTGGAACCTCAGGAGCAGCAGGGTTTTTCAATCTCGCATGGAGCAGGTCGCATGGACCCTATTGTCGTGGTTTCTACTCAAACTTAAGTCCTTCATCTTTACGCTATCGATGCATGCATAATGGTTTCAGAGCAAATTTATGTTGGTAATTGTAGGTATGAATTGCACATGCATGCAAACATGTCGAGATCATTTCAGAATATGTTTAGATGACAGCTGACTACAGCTCACCAAGTCCTCTGTTGTTGAAGCGCGCACTAATGCAAGCAGTGGGACAAACTGCTACAGTAGGAGTTGGTCTCACACAAATAACCTCACTTGAGACCAGGTCAGTCCAGGTGTGCAGCGTCCTTGGTTCGTTGCAGCCCGAGCACCATCGATGCTGACGCACTTGGCTGCTTCCAGAGCTGCCCAGCCGCTTGTCACTGCTGGGACTGAGTAGTCCCTTGGATGAGCAGACAATAATCGATCAGTTTTTGTATGCCCTTGATGCACTCTCCTCCAAACTAGCCAGGGAACACAGTGCTCTTCCAAGACTCTTCAACCCACAGCATGGGGCTATGTTTGTTGGGGGAGTGTTAGTGTCAAATGGAGCGTCTTGAAGTCTTTGGACAGCTGCAATTGAACTTACAAATAGGTTTGCGATGCCTCGGGCAGGAACAATGTCCACGACGTATCGCTAGTTTGAACGCTCCCAAATGCAAGTTTTTATCAGCCAAATATGCTCCGCCTGATTTCCTTGATACTACTTCGCTGAGCATTAAAATGCGGAACTTGAGCCAAATGATGTCCCACTCTTTCCCTATGAAGCAGTTCCTAATGGTCTCCCCTGTCAACCTTGCCGGGGCACAATCGTGAAGGCAATGGCCGCCTGGCTTTACTGAAACGATTGCGTCTACCAGTTTTCCAACGGGTGAACATCCAGACTGAGCAGCCAAACCTTCCAGGCCTGGGCCAATCCTTCATGCTGAGCCTTCCAAACCCAAACGCCCGACATCTCTCTTTGGGGGGGGCAAAAAACCAAAAGATCTTTCATGAATTTTTCGTTTCCATTCCGTCCAGTCTCACAGTTGTCCCGCCACAACCTCGAAATTCCCAAAGATTCCAAAATGATCTGCGCCCGCCTGAGGAGTGTCCTCAGGTGTTTGGAAACGGAATGCAAAATGACATGCAAAACGCAAAAGCGGTCGCAGGAGGCAAGCAGGTCTGCAGATTCTGACCCGTCACCCACAAATGCAAACTATAAATATATGTATATATATATAGATGCATATCTATATAAACATTTACACATCATGCGACTCTTCAGATAATATATATATATATACATATATTCATATGTGTTTGCAAGTAACATGCATATACGTGTTGTATACATATATACATATATATATATACTCAAATATAGATATACATACACATACATATCCCCCCTTGCAATTTCACGGATGGGGATGTGCAGGGCATGTGGTTCCTACAAAACAGCGGACTTTTGAAAAATTGTATTCCTCCTTACGACTAAATACTAAATGATCTTCCACTCACTACAAAATGACAGACCCCCTGAAAAAGAACGCCAAACACAGGCTGCTACAAAATGACAGTGAGAGACACTGCTGGTGGTGGCAAGCACGCTACTTGCAATGGGTCATCACAAAACCCTGATCCTGGTGTTGTTCCTTCTTCAACAGCAGATTCCAAGAAAAGAAAATGAGGAGAAGAACGCCGACGAGTAAGAGTCAGGCCAGGAATAGGATGAAGATCATGATGGCACGGTGGAAGTTGGCTCCGAGAGCGCACATGAGTGCTTGGAAGAAGTCCTGCGCTGGCTGACACAGGAAACAGCATCTGTGGTCTCATTGCAAGGCACTTTGTCACAATGCTTGTGTATGGAGACATTGCACGCAGGACTTGTGTGGGATGGTGCTGTAGGTGGCCAAAAGTTTGAGGATTTCATTCCCCGGCGCTAACTAGCTGTAATTCATTTTTTGGGGATTTCATTGCTGACTGGCATGGAGGCACCGATCGGCGCCCTGCCACAACAGTGGTGAACGGTGAACAAGCAAAACCCTATCATTCCTTCTCGGTGGGTTGAGTTTTGGACGCTACTTCCTGTCTCGCATAGCTTTTCAGGAGGTTTGCAGGACTTGGGTTGTGCTTTTAGCTTGTCTTCTTCGCTCGTTTCCTTTCCCTTGCGCATCCAACACGATCAAACCCGTTTCCCTGCAAACTTCTTGAACTGTCTTTTTAATTAACAGCACAGGCTTTTGCGCGCGCAGGTGGTGGCAACAGATTGACAAAGCTGCTTGGCAATGTAGCCATGCCAAGACGTGTTTTTGATAAACGCATCTCCTTAGTTGAGATTGGAACACGCATGGCTGAAAAGGCAATTGAACGCCCGTGCCATTTTGAGGGCGGTCAAATTGACGGGCAAGGGTCACGTGAGACAGTATATGCGTCGCCAGGGGATTGCCATAGGCTCAGGCGTAGCACTTTTTGTCATGGATCAGCTGCTGCCACTGCCAGCCAGTTGCGTGGCCATGAAGGCAGCAGGATGTAACGCGGTGGAGAAGAGCCTAGTGGTCACGACTGAAACGAGGTAGAGACCGAATTTTTCTCCTCCCAAGACCTCGTTGTTGTCCTGAGAGGTAGTCATGTCAATGACGCGCCGTCGACCTCTTCTGCCGAGGAATCCCGCCAGCAACCGCACGACCGGCTTGGACGCCACCACGCAGTCGGCAGTGCATCGGTCCACGCCCGCCCTACCGAGACAAGAGATCACCATGTGGTGAGAAGGCTGCTTTGCTTTTACAACGCCCTGGACACCAAACCTGGAAGTTTCGACGTTCCACGCAAGGTGTCGTGTAATGACCAACTTTCAGATGATGCACGGTTTGTCTTTCGCCTCTTCGTGCGCGTCGACTCCTGACACTGAACCGCCCCTGTCGCTGCATCCCTGCGCGCTGGGCGCTGCTTGCGGCGCCGGCGGACGCGGCGACCTCACAGCTGTGCCAAGCAAGGTTTCGTGGAGCTCGTGCACACACACAACTTTTCGAGGTTCGAAAGTGCAGCGGGCCCAAGCAGAACACAGTTCAAAACACATTCCAACCTGTATGATACATGATGTGTCAGGGCACAAGCCAGACTTGATCCCAGAACAAGCACCAGTACATGGTGTCGATCGCATGTCCGCCTCTCAGGGTGGGGATCACTAAGCAAAGCAACTTTTCTTCCCACATTTTGTGGCGGGTCACAAGCATGGTTGAAAAACATTCGTAGGCAAACTTCAGCTGAAAGGTGTTTAGAAGCACTACTGGCAAACGTGTGGGGGGCTGGGCGTGCAAGGGGGTAAACCGTTCAAGCATTGTGTTGGTGGGGTATCGGTAAGGGAAGCCCAGGACTCGCCTTAGTGTGGAATTTCCCCTGGCGCACGTGCAGCCACATGATTTTCTTCTTCGTTCCTAGCATGATATCTCAGACATCTGTTTGAAGATCACCAAAAAAACACGGGGTTGCGCTTCCCGATATACCTTCCAAACACATTGGCAGGTGATCTTCTCTGCAAAATGAGTGGTCATGGAGCCTCTTCCTATCTCGATCTCTCGTAATGCATCTGATTCTCTACAAAATGCAGGGATACCTGGGCGTATGAGGTAGTTGTTCACTACTATTACACCCATCTGTACTTGCCCTTGTCCTTGTCACTGCTCATTTTGTAGTGAAAATGCACAGGGAGATATATATTATACATATATATAATATATAAAGTATGTAATACAATATATAATAACATACAATATATAATATATGTTTTGTTTTAATAAATAGAGAGAGAGAGAGGTATATGGCGCTTCATCATGCAAGTACCGTGAAGGCATGCAAAGGCATTGCAGAAGTCATTGGAACAACAGGAGGGAAATATCCACACTGCACCCCTAAGTGAACTGATAGGGCGCATTGAGAAATGAAGCGTCTAAACTTTAAACGTCACCTCGTCTGCGTCTTCGAGCTGGCTCTGAACCAAGTCAGTTCAATCCGACCAACGAATCAAAGAATGTATGTGCGTCATCCGCTCCCATCAGCTCGGACTCCTCATCCAAGTCTCTGCTGGCAGGTCGCGCTGAGGTAGCGGTTTGGCCTCACACCCAGTCCGACTCGCTCCGAAAAGGGTGACATGGAAGACCTGGATCTCCCAACAGCCACACCTCTGCTCTCAACTCTCATCTTTGGGCGCTCAGTCAATTGAGCCGAAAAAAACAACCATGTCTTTTTGGGGGCGTCAAGCAAAGCGACAGTTCCACAAAAGTGTCCCAAACATTGGGAGATGAAACCAGGGATCTCTCTGTCAGCCGGCCCGCGCCTGCTGCCCACGGCGCACGGTGAAGGGCGCGTTGGCTAAGTTGTCGCCCCCAAGCCAGGGCGTCTGCCCCGACCTGAGGTGAGGTGGCCGGCTACCGGTCAAGCCCTCTTCCTTCACTTGGGCTCAAGTCTTTGCAGGGTATTTGGAGTCCAAAAAAAGTGAGCCAAACCTTGCCAAGTGGGATTTCTGGCGAACCGGAAGGCTTGTTTTTCACTCTTTCCACTCTCCGAGACACAAGAGCTCGAAGGTGAGAACACCCAAGGCCCACCAGTCGACCTCGTGTGTGAGGTCACGTCGTCGTTTGCGAGGTAACGCCCAAAGCGGCTTTCTGGGAAGTTCCACGGATTCCAACAATGCACGAATGAAGAGCCCCCTGAGGCTGCTGAAGAGTTGGAAGTAACATGATTTCCCCCACCATGTCATGAATCTCATTGAATCTCCTAGATGTCTGCTGTGGTTGCTGTGGTTGGTCAGGCCATCTGTTCGCACAGAAACGCTTCCAGCCTTCTCATCATGCTCGTGTGGAAAGTCCAAGATCTCCGGAGCCATATATTCCTTGGATTGGGAGGCCTTCCATGACTGAACTCAGGTAGAGAAGCTGCTACTGCAGCGTGTTGGAATGGTGGAGGCTGAGAACCACTCCAAAATGAACATCAACAGTGACTCCAAGAGATTAGCAATGTTTGAATCAACTGTATACATATCCTTTCCTGGAGCACCATATGACAACAACTTGAATCCACTCAAGCTAGGCTCTGGAGTGCCCAGGAAGGTGTAGGTCTTTTTCAACACGAAGCGTGCGAAGCCAAGGTCACAAATCTTTGCATAGCCCCTGCCAGGCACGGCACAGCCCAAAATTACATGCAAACTCCCCAACTGGGGCCCAGCCGACTATGCGTCCATGGACCATCCTTTGGACATTTATTTTCTGTACCATACAGAAGTTTGGTTGTGGGGTTCGTTCTGTTGCTGGTTGGTTGATTTGGTGTGATGACAGGGCGCTGGGCATGTGTATGGTTTCCCCCTTGAGATGTATGTTGGATGGTGACTGACCAGTGGGGGATTCATTAGCAGTTGAAGACACCACAATTCAATGCTGGGTTCCTGCCTCCCATGTTTTGGCAAACAGCCTTCTCTCTCACACTCTATCGAATTAGCTCGCTCCCTTTCGTGCTACTGTTGCAGGTGTTTTGAGGGAGGTTGGTTGGGTGTCGCGTTTTTGGCGGTACTGCCGATCTTTGGCATTTGAATATCAATCGAAAAATGTCGGGATTTCAGTTTGGATGGCCCTGCTTGATCAATCAAGGGGTTGACGCGCTTGTGGGAGATCCCTGAGCGCGGCAGCCAGGCAGCCTTTCTCGTCGAGCGGTAGACTTGGCAAGGAAGTTGGATGTGGCTGCTGTGGCTCGTGACAGGGTTGTGCATGCCTTGTTTGAGGGTTGACTTTTCTTCGCTTCCTTTCCGGTCTGACTGGAACTGGAACTGATGCGTGATGCGTGGAACTTGGACTCACTGCTTCACTGCCCACCACAAAAAGGAATGGAAAGCGCAAGCCTTGCTATGAACTGGTTCTGTTGATGTATATAGTTCGGCATTGCAATTCAACATGACAAACCTGAAATCAAAGGCTCTTCAGCTGTTAACTCCCGCCCACTCGGGTCATCCAGCCTGTCATCCAGCAACACGTTGCCAGGTTTTAAATCTCCTAGGATGAGCGGAGGAGCAAAGGGAAGTATATCTATATAGATCTGCTGTTTCAGGATATCTATGTGGTCGTCCGTGTCCACCCCAGCTAGCAATTAAGAGGAACACAACATCTGTGTGCGTGTGTTGGCTGGTAGACCTCGATTGCGAAGCATCCAGCCAGGTTTCCCGGCAAAAAGAGCATGGTTCAGTGGCTTAAGCTTCCAATCGTCCAAAGGTCTCATGAGTTCCCTCTCTGTAAAAGACCTTCTGAAATCAACTCAACATTTAGTCTGTAACATGGCATACGGGCATACGAGATCCTCCCATCCCTCTCATCACTACTGACTTATCAACGTACATACGTCAACCCTTCAGATCACCCCGAGACCACCGAGACCACCGGTCGCACCCATGTCACCGGCCCTGCAAAACACCCCCACCGAGGCGCGATGCGCAATCTTCCGCTCGTGCAAATGGCCCAGACCCTCGATGATACACGCCAAGTAAAACATCACATCCTGGAGAAATCCGTCCGAGAAATCGGGTGGATGGAAGCTCGCGGACGCGGTCCTTCCCGCTGCGGCGTAGTGGGCATCACGGTTGATCATTTGGAAGTTGAGTTTCTCAAGGCGCTGAAAGATCTCTTTGGCCCACCCAAGTCTTGAGACCTTTTTCGATGTTTCTGGTTACTCACTCATTCACCAATGCCACACACGAGGGGTGTCTGCAAGTCTTGCCTTGCTCTATGATCACCGATCACTCCACTGCACATGTCTAGAGAACTTGATTTATGGGTGTCATCTTGATGGTCTGAGCGCCCTCATCTGAACCCTCTTTATATACATCGCCCATGGTGCCCCTTCCACCCTTTCCCACCACTCGTCCGCACCGCGTCCTGTGCCCAGCGACGCATGGAACTCCCACGTGCGCTGCGGCTGGCGCAGATCACGTCCTCCAGGCAGCCGCCTTCGGCGGCTTCAATCAACATGTACCTGGCGAGCCGCTTCAATCGGAACTCAGGGGCGATTCGCTCGCCACGAGCGGAGGAAGCGGTGTGCAAGGCGGTGCAAGGCGGTGCAAGGCGGTGCAAGGCGGTGCAAG
>CAXAMN010007668.1:184539-203420 GCA_963970005.1 Durusdinium trenchii
GTGCAAGGCGGTGCAAGGCGGTGCAAGGCGGTGCAAGGCGGTGCAAGGCGGTTGGCGGTCGGCGAATGGAACAGAGAAAGACCAATGAAGCTCTGTGATATGATTTGGAAGGTCTGAGGTGTGGAAAGTTCGTGGATGTTCCCATAAAAATAAACAAAAAGTAAACATAGCCTGGCAACAAAAAGACCAAATGCGTTCTACATGGTCTCACAGGTGTTGCCGGAATGCCCCTACAGAATGTCTTTTTGCCCTGCGAAGCCAGTTTGAGGGTGGGGTGACGCAAGCGCACATCCTTTATTGAAGCCATTTTTCGCGACTCTGACATGATGCACAGTTGACTGAATGGAGTACGGGTGCCAATGTGTGTTGTTTCAGTTTTGCAATGAAGGTGGAAACGAATTGAGATATCTCAATTATCATATACCTACCTTCTGGGTACTGTATATCCTATGTACATGTATACACCCATTGGAAAATATGTATCTGATATTCTCTGATTGTATCTGTATAATCATCTACCTTCTATGTGTGCACACCTATGCTCCCCTCGCTTGGCTATGCCACCTCAGTTTGCTGGTGCGCCGAGTCACACAAAAAGAGCATCTCGGTAAGATGCATGCAGGTGTACTATAAAAGGGCTATCCACCATGGCGTGCAGATTTCGTTCATTTCCTTAGCCAAAGAAGCACCCGCTTCGAACGTGTGCATGGGTCTGGGCTCAGAGAACATGGATAACCATTGGATGATGTGACTTGACTTCGGGCAATGGGTCTTGACATGGACCCGCAACCGATCAACAGTGAAAAACATGAAACAGCCAACATCTGATCTCCGCCAACGAATGGATCTCCATCGCTGATGATCGGACGAAGCGGTTCACGGACGAAGAACTTAAACTAAACTTGAAGGCGGGTGATTGAAATGTTGACCTGAAAGTCATCTGCAAGCTTGTATGATCTTGTCTGAGCACATGCAAGCTCCAGAAGAGGGGCGAACCTCGCCAAAACTTTCAGGTTCGAGGGAAACAGCTCTATGTGGGAAAACAAATTGTCTTTTCGCAAAGATGTTTCCCAAAGTCATTTTCGTGTGCCTCATTTTGGAGGGGTTGAGGAGCGGTTTGATCTGGACCAGGCTCGGATGTGGAGCTCGACCCCCGTCAAGCGGATGCCTGCGCAAATATACAGGACATCTGCAGAGTGCAGCCGCGAAGAAAGATCGTCATGGAAACCTTTCAGTCCGATCCTTATTACACCTTGGTTTCCATGTTTGGTTTCCTGTGCGACTGCGACAGCTTCTTGTTTCGGTGCACACCCTTGCCAACTTGGCCGATGGAAAATGATGCGCCTCTTTTCGAGATTTGCTTCAGGGCATACTTCTCCCCCGTTTGTCGATCTTCTTGCAGAAAGACCTACCCCAGGCCATCAGTGAAGGCACAGGCCATCATCGTTTGCGTCTTGTTCGTTGGCTTGCAGCATGAATCTAGACAACGAAAGTGCAACGGAAGATGCTTCCACCCTGCAATAGTCGATCGCAAGGATGATCACTACAGGAATTGGTGATAGTGACTGATAGTGATCAGTGATAACTGATAACCAACAATGAATCTCCGTCTGCTTGCCACTGCAGGAGGATGAGTCCTGGCCCCCAAACTCTAGATGTTGAAGGCTCCCGGTCTCCACGCCTTGCCGAAGGCACCCTCGCCAAGGACCTTCTTGGACACCAAGCGTGTCATGTCCACAGCATAGCGCTCCTCACGAGAGACATCATCTGGAAGCAGTTGCTGGCAGCCAATGCGATGCATCTGAAAGCCCAAGGGAGGTCTGCAAAGACTACTGTAGCCACTGACTGGAGCCGTGTCAAAAAGGGGACAAAAAGGTCGGTCTTAGATTGATTCACAAAAGATTACAAACATCGGAGTGTCATCGGGGTTTGTCCGCTGGTGGACTCAACCCAAGCAACCAAGCCCACGTGAGGTTCGACGAAAAGCGATGTTGGGGCACGGTCTGCGCCACACTGACATGTCCAAGTGATTTCCAGGTGCTTTCTCGTCATATATGTGCATAGACAAGAAAGTCCATACAGTTGATCCACGTGCTTCTTACATGGCACCACTCACTCATGGTTGACTCACAAAAGAACTTACCTCAATCTACCCACAGGATCCACAGGCCTGCCAACCAGTTGGCTTCAAACTGCATACATCCTGCGACGGAGAAGATGTGACTTCCTGGTTTTGTCCCATGGACATGTTTTTTAAGCTACCGCTAAAGCCGCTAAAGTTGAACTCTTCTGCTAAGGGTTGAACTCATATGTGTGGCAGATAGTGGAATCAAATATAGAGCACAGGATGTTCGCCAATCGGTCTCTTCCAAAAAATATAATACGTAATAGTAAGAATCATAATTAACAATAACAACAATAGACCATAGTAGTCAACAAATGTAAACCATAGTCAACCTGTAAGAAGACAGAACACCACAAACGTAATAGCAACAAACACACCAGCCACACCGTCCCAGACGCATCCGTCGGGTTCGGCGCTTCGCTGACCCGGCCTGGTCGACCCGTTCGAGGCCACCGAAGGATTCCAGGCCAAAGGAGGCCAAGAGCTCCAAGTCGATGCAGAGGCACTGCAGGCTATCCGCGCCTTTCGAAACACTGAGGGCTTGATTAGTTCAGCGAATGTGTTCAGCGAGACCCGGTCAGAAACGGACTGAAAGGGAGCAACAAGAAGGGAGAGGAAGAGGCTTTCGAACGAGAGGAACACACAACAGCCGGGCAAAAAACCGAAAGGAAGACGATGATCTTGGGTGGATTTAGGTGGAGGAGCCGGTCGACTCCACCAACCAAATAAGAACAATTGGAGGGACTGGGCTGACAGCTAGTGGAATATGATCCAACCTACCAGCCTTTCAGAAGGAAGGGAAGGAATTCCATTGAGCTGGCGGATCACTGGTGACTCCAAAAGTCTGGCTGCCTGTCCCCAGCCGGTCACTACATAGGGCATGGCCGCATGGCTGTGTTTCCCCTCTCCAACTGGTGGGCCGTCCATGCCCTATGCCCTCCACTCCACTCCGGATCCGTCCGAAAACCACCGAGGCCCGGCCCCACCTGCTGTGACCGTGGACGGGTTGCTGCGGTCCTTCCGCCACGCCGAGCGCTCTCCGAAGTAGTCGCCCCGCCGCAGGGTCCGCAGCCGTTTCCTCAGCCAGCGAGCTTTGGAGCAGCGAGAACAGTGCAAATGGGGGTGTTGTGAGTAGGGTGTCCAGTGACAATAGTAGAAAGCATCAGAAGACAAATGACCCTAGAAAATAGATTAAAATAGGGGGTCCCAGGAACATCAGATCTGTTCCTGTGACTGTTTTGGACGCTGGGCGTGATAACATTCAGGGGCTCCCTAGAAAAATTAAGAGCTCCTCCCGTGACTTTCGGGTTTAGAAAAGGTGTGATAGTGAGTTCCGGCTTTTGTTGCGTCCAGGGACAGCGAGTGATTCCACCTTTCGACCAGCAGGATGAAATTCAACAGAGTGAAACTCTTGCGGAGGTTGTGTAAAAATATAATAACTATATATTATATAATGGATATATATATATATGTATATAGCAACTAACGTTGAGGCACAGGAGACAACGCTGCAGAGCATCGCGGTAGTGTCAAAAAAAACAGCACCAACTGTCAGATCCACAGGTCTCTCAAGAGTTTCAAAAACACGGTTACTTGCAAGTGTTCAACGGTAAAACCCATAGCTGGCTTTGACAACTAGTTCATATTCACATTGAAACAGCCCTGCATTCATGATTCGTGCATTCAACCTTCTCCCCAGTGGCCCTGCGGCCATGCACCTGCACATGCACACACGACGCATTGGTTCGGTGCGGACAAGAGGCCCGGCTTTGGACACCAATGCGCTTCCGCTCATCACGATGTACCACTGAGGCGTTTGACGCTCTCGGCCTTCCTGGATCGGAGGGGAGGGATGGGATCACAAACAGGTCCGTTCGCGCTAGGAACTAGGACTGTTGCGGATTCACCGGTGCGCCGCGCCACCGGATGCACCGGTCATCCCGCGGTGGCGGTAGAAAAAAGAAACCGTGACCGTGTCGAAAGCGAAGACGGGACTGGGCAAAACCGGGCCGATCAGCTTCGCCGAGCGTCTTGGAGGATGACGTGTCCCGCTTTGAAGGACATCTCCCCTGTGGCATTCCTCGCGAGCTCGCGCCTGGCGAGGAGCTCAAAGGAAGAGATCCTTGAAAGCGACGGCGATTTCGGTGTAGCCCTTTTGGTCGTCCAGCTTTTGGGGTTCTTCAAATAAATGGTGAAGGCGTGGGAAAGCTGAAGCGAAGGAAAGGATCAACACTGAACAGTGCGATTCGCTGTGAGGATACAACTGCTGAGGTGCAATGGTTCATTTGACAAGATCCACGGTCTCTAGCTTGTTTCATCGCAAACATCTGCGGCTGTCTCTGCAAGAAGAAAAGGAACAAGAGAAGGTGTGCCTTAGAAACTGACAAAAGGGCCAGAGTGGCTTCTCTTGTTTCATGAATGACATCTCTCTTTGCTCAGCAACCTCGCTTGGCCCTTTGGTTCTTATGCATTCAGAAGTTGCCTCCGACATCTCGTTTTACCCCTCTTGAAAGTGGGCCTTCTCAGCAATTCTTGAGGAACCAAAGCGATGAGACCCCAAACAAAAAACAGCCGAACCCAGCGGAAATGGCGGGAACATCAGATGCCCAAAAATGAAGCTGCGCTGCGGTTCCCGCCGAAGGCTTCGGCCGCGCCTTTCTGAGCCGAGCAAGGAACAAAGGATGCGCACTTCCGCCAGGACCGCGCACCATTTCCTGGAGCGGTCAAGGCCCAAATCGGGAGCTCTTTGGGACCCGACACAAGGAAGCTTCGGACTATTGGGGTGGTTTTACACTGGTACAAAGGGGCTTGGACCATAGATCAAAGACTGCAGCTGGTGTTCTGCAAAAACACTTGTTGCTTCACTTGCTTCTGGGCGTGCATCATGTCATGAAGCTACAGAGGAGACATGAGCAATACACAGGAGTCGCCTGGAATCACTATGTTACAAAGAAATAACGATGGACCACCAAGTGTGGTCATCCTGCTTCGGGTGTTTGGGCTGAAACCATGAACCATACGTAGAAGTTTCACATGCTGGAAGCAACTATATAGCCTAAAATACAGTATATCAGACCTGTTGCCTTACCGCCCAAAGAGGTTCCATGCTGCTTCACTGCTGTCCAGGTGCTCCATCTGCTCCTTTACTGCTGTCCTGACAAAGCCAAGCCAGCAGAATCAAATGCACGGTCCATATCTCACCAGCCATGCTCTAAACAGACCTATATTATATCTGATCAGACTGATCAAGTGATGCCAAACACCGCATGTTTCCTCTCCTGGCAAAGCACTCTTTGAAGTCCGATCGGTTGATGGCATACAAGATGCAGTCGTGCTCGGCCGCCGACCGGAAGGTGGCCAAGTGCCGGGTGTTACACAGCAGGGAGATCTGCGGCTTCGACCGACCCGCGGAGCTCAGGCGACGCGTAGCGTGTGCGCAGCAGCGTGCGCGCGTACACGCGTATGTGTGTGTGTGTGTGTCGGCCGGTTTGGCACACAAGCGGAATCCCAGCTGTATGGAACTGTCGTTTGCTACATCTAGGACCTAGGACTCACCGTGGGCCCCGAAAGGCTATTGAGGCGGCACTCCATGTTCTGTCAGGACTTAGGCTTTTGGGCGTCAAATGGCAGTCGAATGATGTAGATGTTGTAAAAATTGGACACTTTCGCTGCAAATAACAAAACACTCGCTAATCTGGATGATCAAGTTCTCAGCAATTCCAGGCAAATATCAGTGCAAAGCAGACTCCCTTGGAATAACCAGGTAACACATACGTTTGGAACTTGGAAATCGTGAGCCCGCTCATGGTTTTGGATGCGTTAAAAGAACCAAAGGGCAAAAAACATGATCTTGGCCCATCTCCAATTTGATCCACATGGTCATGCGATGACACGGTTGTGAAGTCGATGACCATGTTTTAAAACCGATGA
This sequence comes from Durusdinium trenchii, assembly GCA_963970005.1. Lineage (NCBI taxonomy): Eukaryota > Dinophyceae > Suessiales > Symbiodiniaceae > Durusdinium > Durusdinium trenchii. Next base: position 190,595 of record CAXAMN010007668.1, read on the forward strand.
CAGTGTTAAGTCGATGACAATGTCATGAAACCGATGACAATATTCCGTCGTTGACAGTTCTGCATCTCCCGTCGTCCAAAAAGAAAGCAACGCCCCCCGAGTCCCCCATGTGTAGATCTCACCAATAACAACCCCAACCCTAATGATCCTCGTTGATTGGTGAGGGGCGGATGGTGAGTGCTGGTACAAATATGAAGAAACAAGGCTGCCCAGTTCTTTCAGGCCGCCCGGTCGTAGGGCCAGTCATGTGGTCCAGTATGGTTGAGGCTCAGAAACATCGCACCTTAAAAAAGAACCGTGGGTCAGTGGGTCGCTAGTGTCTTTCGTCTGGGGAGAGCACCCCAAAAGAAGCTTACAAAGCACCCCCATGCTCCACTGCCCCAAACTAGGTGCACCAACCCTGAGATATTCCAACGTTCGTGTCACATCAATGTTGCATGAAATTGTAGTTATATAATATATATATATACTATACATCCATCTCGAACTCGACCAAAAACCGATTGCTACCGTGCAGTTGATACCTTTGCAATAATTACACCGGCATAGACCCCAGATAGCAGCCAATTTCCGCAATCAGGAACCCATCCATTGAGAAGTAAGAACCCCTATAGCTTCGCTATCTGGGGACAAATGAGGCTCGCCCGGGCCGTTCCCCGGCCTCCCCAAAGACATCTCCAGCTTTCAACTGCACAGCTGACTCCTTGGTTGGAGGGCAGTCATGGCCTATTTCAATACACCCATACGGCTGTGGGTCACTGACCGGGCACGACCTACCCGGTGTCGGTCGTTCGCATCCCATGGTGGACTGGTCGGGCGAACACGGACAAGGTTCCCCTATGAAGTGGTCCACCATGAATTGCTGTTTGAAAATAATTAAATAAGTTTGCTTGGTGGTCATGAAAGAATAGCATGTTAACAACAATTTGAGGATCACACACTGTGATAGGATGACACACCGGACTGTTCGTCACCGAAGCTGTTCGTTGTGCGACATGAGGCGCCTGAAAATGCGCTAGCCAATCAAGCTCCACCCCCTTCCCCTCCTTCAGCTTTTGTATTGAGCAGTGAGGCGATTCCTCCGACAAAAGCGGCAAGTGCCAGCACCATCTTCAGCCACGTCATTTCTGACTCACACATGCCAAGGCTCACCTTTGGCCAGCTGCAAATCGCAAGACCTGACACAGTTTGACCAACACAAGATATGCCAAGGGTAGCCATGTTCAGTCTACATCTGCCACACATGGCTTGTTCTATGGCATCAGCATCAGAATTCTGGAGAGTTTTGGAGAGGCTGTCAACGCAAAGGATTCGTTGCCAATACAGACAGATCATCAGTTCCCTGAGACAGTGACTGGCTCCCACAAGCATGTGACCAATAAGATCAAAAAAGGAAGACCTTTAAAAGCAAAAAAGGAGAATGCCAATCTGCGAATGCTCCCATACCTCTACAGCAATGGGTCCTTGCCCTGATTCTGCTCAGTTTCTGCTTCAGATGCCCTGCCTGTAGATGTGTGTGCCCTTCGACGGAAAGCTCACCATCACGCGAGAACGGTCCAATACGGCCTGGCACGCCGTAGTTGGAAACGCTGGGCCGCCGGAGGAACCCCGAAAAGCCCGGGGAGCCGGAACTCGCGGCTTTCCCAACCAATTGTTTGGACCTTCTCGAACGCCCCGAGTCTCGAACGGACTCTCCAAACCCCACACGCCCACGCCTCGCCGCAGAGTCGCCCACGCCACGCCTCGACGAAACAGAGGAAACCCCCCCACCACGAGACACGCGCCTGGACGCGGCCCACCTCATTCATCTCCTGAGTCTCTTTAAAAGCCAGGAGCCCCAAGCCTCAGTCGAGCTGAACCAGTCGACGCGGAGCATCGAAGGCGGAATCCGCCGCGGAATCCGCGGGCTTGGAGCGGAACATTCCAGGGAGAACCAGCCTGCTCTTGAGGGTCAAAAGGCATACATCTCCTCAAAGTGAAGGGTTCAAGCCATATTGCAAGTGGATGGATGTATCATATAGGACGTTTGTTCCATGGCATGTGTTTCTATGGAACCTGCATGCTGCTATTTCTCCAAAAGTGCAGCCACGGATTCTAAGGAGTGAGATCGACCCGCAATCCAGAGGAAGTCATTAAGTGCACGCAAAAAATAGAATAATAAAGAAAAACATGATCTCTGTAGGAGACTCTCCAACTTTCCCTCTCCAAAGGAGATTCAAAGAAATGGAAGAAAAAAAAACACCCCATCCAGACGGGGCCCCCCGTGCACCTGATTGCCAGGTCACGAGACGGCCGCGGGATCTCTCGCACCTGTTCACCCACATAAAGCAGCTGCTCCCCCGAGACGTGCATCGTCTGGATGCGGAAGCGCTTCATGTCCTCGCGCAAGGCGTGAGTCGTCCGGAAGGGTTTTTTCCGCGCCGCACAGGGCATGCGTTGGAGGAGAGAAGTGTTTCATCTCAGAACCGAAAGAACCAAAGGCCGGGGTGTGGCGGTTGCTGTGCAAACTGAATCCTCCTGGGGGAGCAGACTCGGATGGGCTCAGCCGTCTTCCCTAGTCTTTGGCTTTGTGCAGGGGGGGGGTCAGGAAGAGTCCCAAAAGGTTTTCAGTCTTGGGTGAGTAGCTGCCTCAAGCTCCGCTGCGACGCCACAGTGGCACTTCGACATGCATCCGCATGGACTCAAATTGAAACTTTGCTCTGCAGTACCTGTGTGATCAACTCATAACTACTCACCATTCAAAGCGGATCAGTGGTTGCTGCACCGGGACGGGGGTCCAGTATGCATCAAAAATATCATATAAAAAACATCACCTCAAAAACCACAAGAAAAGAGAAAAGACCACCGCACCTCTTTGGGTCTGGAGAGCTGCTTGGTCACGGTCTCTTCCAGACCTCGCCGCATCCAGATTTCGGGGACGAAAAGGCACGCAGCCGTCGGGTCAGGCGACAAGGCACGCTTCCGGCATCGCTTCCTCCAGGAACCCCAGACCCAGAGGTCGCAGGTCGCCCCCAGTCTGAAAAGGGTCGGAGAACGATGCTGACAGTCTATGCCCCTGTCTGTTCTTCGGCGGGACTGCCACACCCCCGAAGCTGTATATCAAGCAATTTTTGCAGCTGGGGGCACGTGACGAACCTGGTCATGAAGCCCCATGTCTCGCAGCGGCATGGCGTGGACTGATGAGTGGGAGGGGTTTTGGTCGCCATGGTCGAAACGCAGAGATCGATCAATGGCCTTCTGCCCAGCTTCAACAAACCAGCAGAGGTAGCGCACCACAACGTGGCTTACTTTCACGCGCTCCGTTTGGTTCGCTTGACTTCAAAGGGCTTCCAAAGGAAGCCTGAAAATCCCTCCGGACCTCCCGAGCCGCTGAGCCCGGCCTGAGTCTAAGTAGACCATCGAGCCTCCTTTCTTCCGCCGCCCGAGGCCTAGGACGACGGACGCACCGAACCAGCGCGAAAGGACAGCCTCGGTCGCACCGGTGTGTGTCACCGCATGCAGCAAGACTGCATCATGGGCTTAGCAACGGCTGGGGCGTGTTAGAGGCTCGGGCTGAAAATGAAATAAAGGATTGTGACACAAAGCGGGCATGTTGGTTTCAGAGTATTTTCGAGGGAGGACAGATTTAGTTTCTCCATGAAATGGAAAGCTCAAATAGTGCACTAGAGTGGTGGGTTTTGTTTTGCGCCAAGGATGGCCCGCCCCTGGTTGATCTGAATAAGGAGACGGGATTCGCCTATCCGCAAGGCTTGGCTCAAGATTCGGGCCGTCCCGTCATCCACAAACTGCTGGGTCCCAGACCTCCTTTGGACCCATTAAGGACAGGCGTGCCATGATCTGCACGAAGGAGGTCCTTTGCACAGTCACACCACCGCGGTGGAAAAGAGACCCTGGTTGAATCCTTGCAGCATAGCTGTGCTTGGAGTCACTCACCGCTTAGCGTCGAGTCTTCTACAGAAGGGCCAGCAAAACCCCTTCTACACTTCTGGCAAGCCCTCCCTTGCCCCAGCCATCTCCTGAACGATAGCAGCTCTCCTTAGATGCAAAAGAGCAAGTGTTCAGAGGCTGATACAAGTGGCACATAGCAACCAAACACAAGCAAATTAAAAAAAGAGTAGAGAGAGAGAGAGATGCTCGTCATTGGTGTAGCGATCCATTAAATGGCTCGTGGTGTTCTTTGGAGCACCACCGACGATCTAAGACTTGGCTACTCGCCTGTCAATTTGCTGGGGACAAACACTTTGAAGGGTGGATGGACCTCTACTGACTCATTGGCTAGATGTCCACATATCACTTCAACTAGTGATTTGAGCCAAAGAGGCTTGATCAACTTGTTCGAAAGGGAGGTGGCATCAACCATCTCCTCTGCTCCAGAACCTCCCAAACAAACAAATGGAAGGCTATCACCATAGCCGAACACGCAAGCCAGGATGTGCCTACACGAGCTTTAAGGTGTTCATTACGTTGAGATGTCCCAACTCCTACATGTCAATGTCTAAGAAGGTGCTGCACCAAACCATTCCATGATTCACACACAGGCAGGCATTTCTCTTGATCAAAACAAATTCAACACCCTGGAATAAGTTTGTTGATTTCGCATATGTTCTCGACTACAGGCCTGGCTCGGGCAACAGACTATGACACAGTCAACCTACGGCCAACTCTCTTCGGGCGCACCGCGGCGCACCATGGGTCTTGCACGATCGAAGAGGTGTTTTGATGCGTGGCCCTCATCCACAAAAGCGTGCAATACATTCTTCAATTTGATCATTGTTCTCTGATGTTCTCTGCCTCCTAGTGCTAATGTAGTATGTATCATGATGTATCTCTCATTGCACCATGCACGATCTCCTGCTAAGCTTGGCCTCGTCGGCTGCCCCTCAGGTTGGACGGGAGGATCTCTGCCATCCCACTGCAAACCACGAAGAAGTCCTCGACCAACCGGTTTCCAAACGAACAGGACGGCCTTTTTTGAACCTCTAAACTCTAAAACCGGCGCCGTGATGTCTCTTCGGGGGTGTTGAAGGTCACAGGTTGCAGCGCTTGGGGGTGTTGAAGCGGAAGGAAGCGTGGATGCAGTGGATGCGCTGGCCAAACACGCGTCGCACAAAGACACACACATCAAAAACAATAAAAGCCTTACCTCTTATCATATGCAGCTGTTGAGCCAGCAATGGAAGACAAAAGCGGTGTACTACCAATGCAACATGACAGGCGACACCAATGCAACATAACAATAATGCCGAGAAGAACATGTCGCTCCGGTGGGGACTGTGGCTTCGACCCCCGCAGCTTGCGCCCTTCACTCAGTCGGCCCTCCTCAGCGGCGCTGCCACCTGGACCGAATGGGAAGATGGTTGCTGTGACACTGATTCAGTGGAGCAAGAGCTGCAACATCATGCTGCATAAGTCCAGGTGTTGTGCGAGAACACGACTGAACTTGGCCATGCAGATCTGGACTCACGATCTGTTGAGGAAGCCATCTTGTTTTTGTAGCATATATAGTGTCCGCACGATCCCGACTGGTCTCTACGACCACTCGACCACTCCGATCATGCACTATCTCTTCATACAAGAGCATCAATCTGAAATGTCATTGAGTCTTTGCGCGAATCTGTTTGTGGAGCCCAGTACACAAGGTAAATGGAAAGAATATCAGCAACAAAAAACTACTATATTGATCCATTGTTAATATATGTGTGCTATCCATATTCATTCAATCCATGGTTCTTTGCGCCATGCATTGCCATGCATCCATTGTGCCTTCCACCACAATCTGCTTCATTGGCGCACGGAGGCGGGTGGCTTTGGTGGCCAGCTCCCGCAAGAGGTCTTGACCTCAGCTGTGAAGCGAACGTAAAGAAAGCAGTTAGTGCACAGGAAGAACAGTCTATCATAGTCTATCCACCTGGAGCCATCCTGCCTTGAGACTATCTCGATTGGTTTTGACCCTGGCGCCACCCCGGAGTCACCGTCCCATGGCCTCCACCAACCGGTCGACCCGGTCCCGAGTCCCACGGAGATCAGCGGCTCTTGGCCATGTCCATGGCGGACCGCAGGTTGGCGTTTCGACTGAGGGACCTGTGACAAACGCGCTGTCCCATTCCATGCACTGAATTCAATGTGACTTCGATTTGCAGGAAATGCACTGAAAAACAAACAGGCTCCTTTGTCGATCGAGTTGAATATATCAGCCCGCACGTGGATGGGGTCTAGCACTATGTTTCGGGAAAGATTGATCAAACAGGTCCTCTCCAAACAACTGGTTCTGAGGTCGCGAATATTGAAACCCTGGTTTGTCTTGGAAGGGAGCAAGTGGGAAGCATTCCCATCCCAATCCCTTGCTTTGTGCCGCCGTTCTTGAGTTGAGGCAATGGTCGGCCTAACAATGAAGGAGACCTCATCCTCGGTCAGCTTCCCTGCGACGTGCTCCAGGCCAGGCATACGCTTCACCACATTACCTGCCTTCTTGGCACGGCCTCCAAACGGGCCAACCGCAACGATGGCAGCGAACCGAACATCTTTGAACATCCCCGTGCAAGAACGAGGTCATCTACAGGGTTGAAAAGGGGCGGGGGAACGTTTGTGAAGTCCTTGCAGCCCTTGAGAGCCAGATCGATGTGGGGGTCCCTGGCCACAGAAAGCAGCTGGGCCCCAAGGAAAGGCCAAGGCAGGTCAGCCAGGGGCTCAGGAGTGACAGGGGCGCGAACATGCCTTTGAAACATAGACTATGAAGCCCAAAGTAGCTGTCATTCTTTTAAGGAAAATGTATAGAGTAGGAGGGTATCGGGAAAAGTCCGCAACATTTTTCTTTGAGCCTAGGCGTCATTTCAATCAACCTAAACCACAACAACTAGGATGCCGGGTCCTGGTTTGAATTGCAGAAAGGTGCCTTTTCCTTGCTACCAAAAATAGGTCTATAGAAAAAAAAACAAAAAACACCGTCTGCATGATGAAAATCTATGGAATTCTTCCCCGGCCAATCGGCCCGCCCCATCTTCCTCAACACCGCTCAACACCACCACCAAATCAACCACTGCCTTCGTACATCGCGTTGCGCCGAGGGAAGTGGAGACGCTGATGGAGCCCCAGCGCCTCGAAGCCTTCACCTGTGGATCCCCAGCGGTTGAGACGGACCGGGTGGAGGAGACCATGTCGTTTGGAGAGCCGAGGTCCGTGATTGTGCGGTCGTGGAACGTATGCAGCGTGGAACAGGATGAGTCATGCCATGCCGTGGTGTAGGAGGGTTGTTATGTTATGTTATGTTGGTATGTTGGATGCTTTCTGGGTGGGATGTTTGCACTGCGGTGTTCAAGCAGCTTGACAAGCCAATATTTGGTGCCAATGGATGCGGACGATGTTTGGTCGATGTGGGCTGTTGTGCGATGCGTTTCTCAGGAGAGCGGAGCCTGCCCGGTGCCCCCCTCCCTTCACGGCCGGGCGACGTGAGATGGAGAGCGTCACCACGCCCGGCTCCTCGGCCACCACCGAGGCGCGGAAGGTGCGGGTCTCCGCCTCGGAGATGGAGAGCGCCAGAGAAGGGGAGGGAGAGATGGGGAATGCGGGAATGTCCAAGTCCCATGGATCTGAAGATATCCGCAGGCTCTCATTTTGGAAAACCTCTGATGATTAGATCGGTTCTGCCTTGCAAGTTGGCTTCCTGGCCGATGAAAAAGAAACAAAAGCACTCCCTTCTTGCCATGTGACCAAGGCTTGGCCACCACTCCAGTCACCCATGTGCAAGGTCGCGATGCGCTGCTCCTAAGACTGGCTGGCAGATGACATCACTTTTTGGGGCGTGGTGGCCCAACACAATTGGTTGAAAAAGGGTAGAGAAAAGCAGTGCTCCATAAGAACCATCCAATGAACTTGAGTCGGTGCTCCAAACCAAGTTACCCCCCCCCCACATGTCATGCCCATTCTAGGTCTAGAATGGTCTAGAGTCTAGTGTGAGAGTTTGTGTGATATCACTGCCAAGAAATACATATCCAAAGTGAAGACCCAGAACATGAACTCAATCGGCGATTGGAGCAGCTTCTTTGATGACACTCAGGGGAGCTGTAGTATGCTGCACTGGTCACCTGGCACTCTCCACCCTGGCCCTGGCCTCGTTCCTTTCCTCTCGTGGAGAAGTGTCATCATCACCTCGGAGCGAGAGGAACACGTCCGCTTGACCGCTTGACCGGGAACACCCCCGTCCATCGAAGGGGTCAACCTCATTCACTCGGTTCAATCTGACGGTGAAACACTACGAATCGCTGCATTTGCAGTTGCAGTGTGCCGCCAAGAAAGTATGGAATCTTGCAAAAGGAAGGAGGGAACCCTAATTCATGGCGATTGAAAATCGATGGAAACAAAAACAAATATTGAGGCTGCTCACATGGATGTTCGCGTGCCAGAACAAACTCTATGAACCCTGCATGCTGCAGGAAGTGTTGGAGATTTCCATAGGGACACGTCTCGTCCTCCAAATCCTGCTAGGTTCTCCTATTTTGTGAAACACATTGGATTCTGCCAAGTGAAATCCACAGCCAGTCGGGGTCAGGGAATCCGCATGTATGTTATATACCTCCTCTTCAAGCTCAGTAAAATCATGGCAAGAAACAGAAACCTCCAGCAAAAAAGGAAGACATACGAACGCACGAACGCGGGCGGACTCTGCCAGGGCTCTGCTCTTCCTCAGCACGGCGCAGGTCCCGCTCTTCAAAATATTCAGCTCACGGCCCACGTCGCCCTGCTTCGCGAGGAACTCGCCGGGTTTCCACCTGCGGCATCGGCCGAACTCGGTCGACACGCACGGCCCAGAGCCGTTCAAAACCGAGCCGTTCGGGCAGCGGCATGAAGGCTTCCCTGCTAGTAGGGCACAAATGGGCATAGCGGTGTAGACCCACCTCTTCTCCACCAATGCAGCTGCCAAGGTGGGCAAGTCAGCCCGGGGCAGTTGGTTGGCCAGCAACGGGACAGTTTCAAGGAACTTCACCTTCCAGCTTGGAGCAAACATATACTCCACTTTTCACGGGTCCGGGTCACACAGTTCCTCCAATCAATTAAAGGTTCGCTTGAACGCTCCAACTTCAATAAGAGTCATCAACGACGGGGTGACTGTTGAGAAACGGAACAACAACATGTCCAACATGTCCAGTGACCCTCTTGAGGGACCTATCCGCTTTGCAGGTGCTGCAACTGGCCACCCCATGTGAAGAAGCAGGTCACCCGGGCACGAGACCTCTCACATGCAGCTCAAGCAGGTTCGGAAGTGCGGTGCTCAAGGCGCCCAACCCACTACCACGGACACGTTCGAGGAGGTGTCCTGTCCCCACCTCTAGCACGTGGAATCACTGGCATCACTGAGCAAAGCAAACGAATTTCTGAAAGTCCCGGCCCAACCGGTGCTTCGTGAGGTCCCACCCAACCCCCCTTTCCCCCCCTTTACCCCCATCCCCCTCGTCGAGCGGCGCGGTTCTCAAAATCTTCCCGCTGACCTCGGCGCCGCAAACCGGTCGGCGAGTCTCAGCTGGTCAACAGTGGCTGAAGGATGATCATTTAGGCCAGTCAAATGTCATATGTTCTTCCCTGGATAGGAAAAAAAGGAGAGCTTGACTGGCTTGGCAAGGAGTTTTCGAACTCGGAACGAGATTTTAACCTTTGGTTTGTGCTCCTGTCCGAAGCTGTAATGGCGCAAGGGGGGTTGGAGAAACATTTCTCCCAGCAGCGGCTGTGCACCCAACGCTTTGGATGGTCATCAAATGTCCAAGAACCGCTTTTAAGGTCTAAGAGGAACCAGAACCTATTCCTAGGACCGGTCTTGCATGAACGCCATCCAGGAACGAGGAGGCCTCAAGTTGAAACTTCAGAACGCCCCAGAAAGTCATCAAAGTGATCACACCAACAAAGGCCAAGGGTCTCTGGTATTGCTGCATCCTCCATGAGGTGGGTAAACATCCCTCGACGCAGTTCTTGCAACTTCCACATTGCCCCATGGCACGAGAAATCGGAGGACGGAAATCGGCGAGCTCGACTCGTGGCAAAATCGATGGCGACGCGACCCTCTGTTCCGCGGGACGTTCCTGTTCGGTGTTTCGTCATGCTCCGATCGGTTCCACGTCCGCCCTTCTCTCGGGCCGTCGGGTGTGCTGCCGGGGCCGTTTGGGGTGGTCGACGTGGTCTGACGGGGACGGGATCATGCTGCGAAATGGCTGGATGAAGATGATGAAGGCGACTCGCTGTTCCTTGTGGTTCCTGTTCGGTGTTTGGTAGTGATAGTGCTGGTGTTGCATGTTGTTGCTACCTTCAGTTTAGATGTACTTCGAGCAAAACATGGTGCATCACTGCATCACACTGTCCATGACGCCAAAGTCTTTTGAGGCAGGCCGTGCAACAGCCTGGACAGGTTGAGGTTTGACCCATGCTTCGAAAATTGACTCTGATGACAAATACTCATGATACCCATCAGCCTTTGGTGAGCTGGGGAAAGGAAACGGATCCCCCAAAAAACAACATGGTTGGCGGAAACTGGAGAAGTATCGCAAGAAGACCCATCTTCGCCTCGGACCTCAACAAGGCTCTGCTCCCGCAACCCTCGCCGCGTCCCCTTCTTTTTTCGCACGGCGTCACCTGCGGTGAGCGGCAATGGGCCCTCCCGTTCCAACACAGCACCTGCGCATATTCACCAATCCTCGGATGTGCGATCTCCCCTTGGAACGATAAAAACGCCCAAGCTGGCTACATTGAAACTGATGTCCTTGTCCTGGATGGATCGCGTCCACTTGAATGGAACAGGCTTGAAATGAAGGTCGTTCATATCCCTCTTAAAAGGCCTGAAGGTCGTGAAGGAAATTCCCGGGAAGATTGCATTGTGGCATGTAAGACATAGGGAAAGAACTGGTGAGTTTGATATTGTCTGTGTAAGTCGGTTTATCTCCAAGCCCTTCTATACCCGACACTCAAAAAGAAATACTCGAGGATAAAGTATTTTTTGAACCAGTTGATTGGAGACTGTCACACAGCTTGGGCCAACAAATGCAAATGGCGAGAAGAGTGGAACATCGCGCAGAACGTTAGATTATTTGCGTTATGAAATCCTCAAGTCAAATCCTTTAAATCTGCATTCCTAGACTGTTAGGATCCTATCCTGTGAAGCACACTCCGCACTTTTTCGCAAGACCTGGTCGGGTCCGAAGCTTGTATGTCGTACAGGCTATTTGCGTTGGGTAGGTGGGGATCACTTCCCTACCAATTCCCTGCCAGGTCACCCCTGGCCGGGCATCATCTGGTCACCCCAAATATCACCCGCGCCCCCCTGCACTCAGGGGGGCACTGCCAAGAAGAACCTGCCAGTTTGGATCACACTTGAGCCAAAATGGTATCAGGTTCTAATCACTCTGAGGAATGACCACTGTCCACCCTAAGCCTGCCAGACCTGAGACAGTAATACATTCCTAGGCTGTTAGGATCCTATCCTGTGAAGCGCACTCCGCACTTTTGCGCAAGACCTGGTCGGGTGTGAAGCTTGTACGTCGTACAGGCTATTGCGTTGAGTAGATAGGGATCACTTCCCTACCAGTCGATTCCCTGCCAGGTCACCCCTGGCCGGGCATCATCCCCCAGATATCACCCAAGGCACTTGAATCTCCCAACGCACTTATACAAGAATTCGGCAACGTGAACGAGGCCGGCAACTGGCAGTTGCCATAGGATGAACGGGAAAAAGGCCTATATTGACTGGGAAAACCCGTGCTTCACGTGCCATGGATCCTGGAAACCGAGATGGCTGATAGCGTCAGCCCAGTTACTTTTCGATGGGATCCATTCGAAAAACATCCAGCACTGGAGACCAAAGAGCAGGACACGCACAATTTGTGACATTCGCTCAAGGTCATCGGAGTCCGATCTGCCTCGGATCAGTGCCATCAACGCGGAACCGGTGTGGTCTTGTGGCGAGCGCAAAGATGAGTTGAATGAGTTCTAACTGCGCAATCTTCCGGGGGTGAACAAGATGTAAAGTGATCTGGGCATGTTGGATACGAAGGCTTCGCGACATTCTTCAGCTCCATCAAACCATTCAAACAATGAGGAACCCACCTGTGCCTTCGAAGGGAACTTCGAGCGCAGCGTCCGAAGCGACCACAACCTCTGCGCGGACAGATGGATCACTTCCATCACTCGGGCAGGGCGAAGCTGCAACACTGTCCGAATCAACGTCAAACTCTCACGGATTGCTGGGGATAGGTTACGATCAGTCTCCTGCTGACAGGCTTTTATACCCTCCAAAAAAAGAACGCCCAATGACCATAAATCCCCTGTTCGAGGAAATTCATCACGCCGTAGATTTTGCTTGCCAGAGGTCAGTGTGCCACTGGCGAATGCGTCATGGATGCGTCACGATGCCGCGGCCAGAAGCGCACAGTCCCCTGGCTCACGGCTTGTGGGTCGTGGTTGAGGCCTATAGGAACAGCCCAGTATAGCATCCATCGGTTGGCGCTTCTCGGATGCGAATGGCGCGCCAATGATTGTGTTCAACTGGTTGAAGGCCGCCTGGCGCGATCCCTTGGATGACTTCCAGTCGCCAATGCGTCATGGGTTCGGTACAAAAGTCCTGGGCGGCATCGGCTTCGCTCTGTTCGAGCAGGACAGCATCATGGAGGCCGAACTTCAACTGCTGTATGATCAAAGGAAGTTTAGTGTGCAAAACTTCCGTGTTACGGACATTCAACAGCTGTTCAACCACCACTCATCATACACCACTCATCATACACCACTCATCATACACCACTCATCATACACCACTCATCATACACCACTCATCATACACCACTCATCATACACC
>CAXAMN010007668.1:203520-219736 GCA_963970005.1 Durusdinium trenchii
ATCATACACCACTCATCATACACCACTCATCATACACCACTCATCATACACCACTCATCATACACCACTCATCATACACCACTCATCATACACCACTCATCGTACACCACTCATCATACACCACTCATCATACACCACTCATCATACACCACTGATCATACACCACTCATCATACACCACTCATCATACACCACTCATCATACACCACTCATCAGACACCACTCGTCAGACACCACTCATCAGACACCACTCATCATACACCACTCATCATACACCACTCATCATACACCACTCATCATACACCACTCATCATACATCACTCATCATACACCACTCATCATTCGTGGCAGGCGCAATACAAAATGCGTTGCGGAGAGATAGCGAACGCACGAAATGCTGTATTTTTCAATGGAACCGGTGGCTCCGAAGCTGGCAAGTCAAGGTCTACGGAACGACGGTTGCGAGACGGTCTCGGGTCATGCTCGGATCATGCTCGGATCATTCTCGGAATCGTCCGTCCATTGGGATTAGAGTTTTCACTTGTTTCTTGAAGTGAAGATTTCGTGGCAGGTGCAGCACTTTGTGAACCTCCATGTGCAGATTTCGTGGCAGGCGCAGCACTTTGTGTACCTCCATGTGCAGATTTCCTGGCAGGCACAGCACTTTGTGAACCTCCATGCGCAGATTTCGTGGTAGGTGCAGCACTTTGTGTACCTCCATGCGCAGATTTCCTGGCAGGCGCAATACAAAATGCGTTGCGGAGAGATAGCGAACGCACGAAATGCTGTATTTTTCAATGGAACCGGTGGCTCCGAAGCTGGCAAGTCAAGGTCTGCGGAACGACGGTTGCGAGACGGTCTCGGGTCATGCTCGGATCATTCTCGGAATCGTCCGTCCATTGGGATTAGAGTTTTCACTTGTTTCTTGAAGTGAAGATTTCGTGGCAGGCGCAGCACTTTGTGAACCTCCATGCGCAGATTTCGTGGCAGGTGCAGCACTTTGTGTACCTCCATGTGCAGATTTCCTGGCAGGCACAGCACTTTGTGAACCTCCATGTGCAGATTTCGTGGCAGGTGCAGCACTTTGTGTACCTCCATGCGCAGATGTCGTGGTAGGTGCAGCACTTTGTGAACCTCCATGTGCAGATTTCGTGGCAGGCACAACACTTTGTGAACCTCCATGCGCAGATTTCGTGGCAGGTGCAGCACTTGGTGAACCTCCATGCGCAGATTTCGTGGCAGGTGCAGCACTTTGTGAACCTCCATGCGCAGATTTCTCCGCAGGCACAGCACTTTGTGAGCGTCGAGGTGCAGATTTCGTGGCAGGCGCAGCACTTTGTGAACCTCCATGGGCAGATTTCGTGGCAGGCACAGCATCTGGAGAGCTGGAAGCTGAGAACTGGCGACTTTGTAGTACAACTTTAGTTCGCGGAGCAATCTGTGAGCTGGAAGCTGAGAACTGGCGACTTTGTAGTACAACTTTAGTACGCGGAGTATCTGGCGAGCTGGACGATGAGAACTGGCGACTGTGTAGTACAACTGCAGTACGCGGAGCATCTGGGGAGCTGGAAGATGAGAACTGACTGGCGACTTTCTAGTACAACTTTAGCACGCGGAACAACCTGTGGAGCTGGAAGCTGAGAACTGGCCAGTTTGTAGTACAAGTGTAGTACGCGGAGGAGTCATCTCTCGCTGCTGAGTCAGCTCTCGCTGCTGTGAGTCATCTCTCGCGACTGAGTCATCTCTCGCTGCTCATTTATCTCTCGCTGCTGAGTCAGCTCTCGCTATAGCCATCTCTCGCGGCTGAGTCATCTCTCGCTGCTGAGTCATCTCTCGCGGCGTGCAGGTTTGGCACAGTTCATACTGATAGTATTTGGTTGCATTTATGCAGGACAGGACATTCAACTGCTGGTCAATACACCACTCGTCATACACCCCTCTTGTCGTGGCAAAGATACAACCCAGTACGCTGTTGTGAGCTGCTAATCCTGCAGGGGGCACAAGTCCGGAGCGCGTGCGTTTGACTGGAGGACGCCCCAAAGGGCCATCCCACTCCAAGTTCCGGTTCGCTCGCCAACGAATGTAGGTGTCGAAGGGGAAGGCGTTCACCAAATCCTCGACCACCAGAAACTTGAAGCCCTCAAACCGCTCGCTGGGAAACGCGCTTGAAAGCGAGCGTGAGGCTCTCCTGAGGAAAAGAGCCTAGAAAAGGCCTGGACACCAGACAGGGAGATCACTCGCATCACGGTCGCTGGACCCTGTCCAGATGGGCGGGCTTGGCTGCCGGCCTTATGATGGTGGTCACTGCGAGCTGGGGACAAGCAGTCGAAGACCAGGCCGGCGAGGGCAGTGGCTGGGCACGGGGGTCCTCCGCCGGTGTCACTCACCAGAACGTGGCCCTGCAACTCGCCAAGACTGTCCCACAGTGTGAACCGAATGTGGGATACATAGTAGGATACAGTAGGCCAACCAATCATCAGTTGAACAGTCAACGCCTGGAATACACGGAGGTGCCCATTTCGTTGTTGGTAACCTGTAACGGTGGTGGCCTTGGTCAACGTCAGGTGACCAGGTCGTCCCCCCCGGGTGACCAGGTCGGTTTCGACTACAAGCCGAAAGCAGAACCAACCGAAGACCCTGCGAATCGCTCACGGGGTGTTGACCAGCTGCCCCAGAGTTGCTGAAGGTAAATTAACCTGGATTGGCATGGCAACGATGAGTTGTTCATCTGGAACTAGATTTCATCAGGAAGCTGGCTGTAATGGCAAAAGGGGCGGTTGAAGAATCATGTCTCTCAACCAGCGCTGTGCACCCAACGCTGTGTTACAAGTAGACATTCACCAACCAATCCGGATGGTGATCAAATGTCTCAGAACCGCTCTTAAGGTCTCAGGGGGGACAAACACATATTCCTAGGGCCAGTCTTGCATGAACGCCATCCAGGAACAAGGAGGCCTCAAGTTGAAACTTCAGAACGCCCCAGAAAGTCACCAAAGTGATCACACCAACAAAGGCCAAGGGTCTCTGGACTCTGGTATTGCTGCATCCTCCATGAGGTGGGTAAACATCCCTCCACGCAGTTCTTGCAACTTCCACATTGCCCCATGGCACGAAGGAAATGGCAAGGCGACTCTCGGTGGCAATCATGATGGCGACTCGCTGCCGTGTTGTTCCTGTTCGGTGTTTGGTGCGCTGGTGTTGCATGTTGTTGCTACCTTCATTTTGGATGTACTTCGAGCAAAACATGGTGCATCACTGCGTCACACTGTCCATGACGCCAAAGTCCTTGGAGGCAGTGATGACAAATACTCATGATACCCATATCAGCCTTTGGCGAGCTGGGAAAAATATACTATATATATATTCCCCCGGAAGGCTGGGATCAAAAGCAACATGGTTGGCGGAAACAGGAGAAGCATCGCAAGAAGACCCGTCTTCGCCTTGGACCTCAACAAGGCTCTGCTCCCGCAACCCTCGCCGCGTCCCTTTTTTTTTCGCACGGCGTCACCTGCGGCGAGCGGCCGCTCAGCGATGCTGGGGCCACTGGGGTGAGAGAAACCCCACCGAAACCGTGGGGATTTGAGCGGACTGGTCTGAGAAGCTAGGTATTGTTTGAATCTGATTCTTCACCCGAAGCCCAGCCCTTCGAAGCCCTAGGAGCCTACTACATGTCGATGTCATCCGGATCTATGAGAAGCTGCAAACAGCGGAGGATCTTGTCGACGAGGCTCTTGGGATACAACTTTGCACACTGCGGATCCACAGATGACATTCCTTGTAGTCCCAGGTACATTGCCCTTTCTGCAACCAGTTCAGATCTCTGTTAGGTCCAAATCAAAAGTCTCCAGTTTACCCTTTTAGAATCTTTTAGATCCTTTGCTAGCGTGTCCTAGGTTCAGTCCCTGCACCTGAACGGTTGGGGGTTTACCAGTTTTACCATCACGTATACACATGACATAGACCATAGACCCCAAGCGTTAAGTCAATTGAGCTAGAGCTTGGACACATACAAATGGACAAATCCAGCTGCCTGAACACTGGGCGGTAGTTGTCCCACGCACCACCTGCAGTCGTGAGACTATCCGGACAAATGAGCAATGAGTTCGACTGGTGCATGTGTCAAATGACATGTTATGTCATCCGGGGTGAACCTGATGGAAACCTGTTTCAAATGAGATCTCGTTCAGAAATGCAGTCGATAAAGGGATCTTGCTCTTCCAAGCAACCAATCCCTGCCTCCGTTGCTGGGTGGCGGTCTAGGTGCATCAGCCCTGGCAAAGACTTCCCAATCTTTGGAGGATGCACATCAAGAGTGCGAACCGAACAACTGGTCTTCACAGATATGGATTATGTGCAACAAAGAAGTCATAAGTATACATGGAGCACATGCGACAATACCTCAAGAGCCAAATCCAATTATTTACGTCAAGAGTCAACAGTACATAAACAGTGCCTGGTCCATTCTTGCAAATCTTTACGGGCATCCTCAATCTGCCTGCATAACCGTCATCTGTCACTTTCGGGATCTTTTTAGGGATAACTCTTCGTGACCAACCCTCTCCTTGTGGGAGTGCAACCCACCATCCTCCCCCTACACAGCGGGCCACGCGAGACAACCAGCATGGGCATGGAGGTTGCAGGTGAAAGACCTGAGAAAAAAATATAAAACAAAATGGAGCCCACGAACCCGAATGCAAACACGCACTCGAAAACAAACACTCAAAAAATATTTGACACTCTTGCAGGAGACACTTTTGGGACACTCTTGTAGGACACATTCCTTTCGGAAACCTTTGTGGGACACTCTTGTGCACTCTTGTGGGAAACTTTGTATGACACTCACTCTTCTGGGACACCCTTGCGGAACACTCTTGTAGGACACTCTCGTGGGGCACTCTTGTAGGACACTCTTGTAGGACATTCTTGTTTGCAGGACACTCTTGTGGGACACTCTTGTAGGACACTCTTGCGAAACAGTCTTGTAAGACTCTCTTGAGGGACACTCTTATATCATATCACACTCTTGGGACAATCTTGCGAAACACTCTTGTAGGACACTCTTGTGGGAAAGTCTTGTACGACACTCTTGTGGGGCACTCTTGTAGGACACTCTTGTCGGACATTCTTGTGGGACACTCTTCTTGCGGGACACTCTTGTGGGACACTCTTGTAGAACACTCTTGTGGGAAAGTCTTGTAGGACACTCTTGTGGGACACTCTTGTGCACTCTTGTGGGGCACTCTTGCGGAACACTCTTGTAGAACACTCTTATGGGACTCCCTTGTAGGACACTCTTGTCGGACACTGTTGTGGAACACTCTCGTGGGACACTCTTGCATGTCACTCGTGGGACACTCTCGTAGGACACTGTTGTGGGATACTGTTATGGGCCGACACTCTTGCGGGACACTCTTGTGGGACACTCTTGCGGGACACTCTTGTGGAAGGCTCTTGTATGTCACTCTTGCGAAACACTCTTGTGGGACACACTGTCGAAGCACCCTTGTAGGACACACTTGTGGGACACTCACGCGCGGCACTCTTGTATGTCACTCTTGTAGGACACTGGACACTCTTGTCGGACACTCTTGTGGGACACTCTTGTGGGACACTCTCGTGGGACACTCTTGTGGTCACTCTTGCGGGACACTCTTGTATCTCTTGTAGGACTGTCTTGGGGGACACGGAAAACTCTTGAGGACACACAACTGTGGGACACTCTTGTTTGTCACCTTGCGCAGGACACTCTTGTAGGACACTCTTGCAAAACAGTCTTGTAAGACACTCTTGTGGGACACTTTTGTATGTCACTCTTGTGGGGCACTCTCGGACATTCTTGTGGCACACTCTTGCGGGACACTCTTGTCGGACACTCTTGTGGGACACTCTTGTATGACACTCACTCTTGCGGGGCACTCTTGCGGAACACTCTTGTAGGACACTTTGCGAAACACTCTTGTAGGATTCTCTTGTGGGACACTCTTGTGCACTGTGGTGGGAGACTCTTGCGGAACACTCTTGTAGGACACTCTTATGGGACTCCCTGGTAGGACACTCTTGTAGGACACTCTTGTCGAAAACTCTCGTGGGACACTCTCGTGGGACACTCTTGTGGGACACTCTTGCGGACCTCTCTGGTAGGACACTCTTGTGTTACACTCTTGTATTGTGAACAAAAAAAGAAATGTTGAATCGGAAAGAATAGAAGCTCGGTCGTCTGACAGGCATGATTTTTAATGCGCTGTTAGCGGAATCCCGTTCCGTTCGACCAAGACGACACACCGCCTGGATCCTGCAAGGGGGCTCGACACGGCGCCACCACCTGCCGACGGAAGGCCAACCGATGGGAACGGTGGGCTCGGCACAAAAGCAAAGCCCCGTCAGTTGAGCAACAACAGCACTCTGAGAAGGCGATGTGATGCCAAGCGTGTTCTGCTTGTTTGTCAGAAAAATGGTAAATGGGTGCAAATGGACACATGACTCGCAGGTAGTTCCCACACCCAAACTGAGCTTCAGAGACTTGTGAAAACGAAGCTACGCAACGCGCGCTGCCTCCGTTGCTGGGTGGCGGTCGAAATGCATCAGTCCTAACAAAGAGACTCCAAAGACCACGAATCCAAATCAACTGACCGCGTCAGTTGATTCAATTGACATGACTCAAAGTCTCATCGGTACTCCGCCATCTCAAACTGACGAGTCACAATTCAGATAAGCTCAGAAGCTCCACACTGTTCGCAGCTTAAGCAAGAAACATGAGTGAATTAATGATTCATACCGAGACAATAACATGAAACAATATGAAACTTCCCCTCCGCAGTTCAATCATTCAGCTGCCTGTATCCCGCATGGTAGTTCTCGGTCATACCACCTGCAGTGGGCTGGGTGTAACACAGGCTAACGCGAAGGGAACGCTGACTGGCTTGTCAAAAAGATTGCGCAAAGACAGTGCACATCAGTGCACAGTTCTGTCCTAAATAACAGCAGTGCTTCGAGGCACTGAAGAAAGCAAGTCCATCGGACACACCTGCCTTCGTTGCTCGCGGGCGGTCTTGGTACATCAGTCCTACAGGTAGCAAAGACTTCAACTCACAGTTGTGGAAGAAATCGCGTCAAATTTGCTCGTTTTGATGTTTTAGGGTGGAGCGTCATGTTCAACAACCTGACAACCTGACATGGATTGAAGATAATTCAAACAAATCGCAAAGCACATGGCACCGAATCAAGACAGCTCACAGTTCCAGACCACAGGCAAATTCACCTGCCTGTATCCTGGATGGTAGTTCTCTGACACACCACCTGCGTCGCAACAAAAGTTGGGGCTACCAGTAGACGCCTTCAGTTGAGTACGAAAAGCATCTAAAAGCATTACTGTATATAGCACTAGAGTCACTAGACTGTACACTCAAAAGAGAAGGCTGCCATTCTGCTTGTTAGTCAGAAAGCTTGCAAAGGGCTCGGCTACAAGACTCATAGGTTCTTCCCACAGGCAAGTGCGGTGCTTCCAGGACTTCTGAAGACAGACCTGGTTTCACCCTGCCTCCATTGCTGGGAGGCGGTCTAGATGTATCAGTCCTGGCAAGGACTCCGCGGATGAGGGCGCAGAGTGCGGGGTGAAAAGGGTGAAAAGCTGAAGGCGGAGAACTCATCGGAATCGGAAGGCGAAGAGGTTCCAGGACCTCTCTCTCTCTCTCTCTTCAAGCCTGATGGAATGGTTCCCTGCGAGTGGTCAATCTAGGCACCAGTTTTCGACGCTCCACCAAAAACTGCACAAAGTACCTGCTCCGCTGCTATTATCCGGTGCTTTTCACAGCACATGGTCTAAGAGAGTTCTCAAGCCAAGGAATCACAATAGGATCTTCATGGATTCTCTCTGATCCTCTTTTGGATATATACACCGTTACACTCATTCGCCACAGCCAACGCGTTCCTAGCTTCCCTTGATCATCGAAGCTGACACGGACAGACCTCGCGCGCGTCCTCCGGGGCGTCTTGGGCGCGAGGGCCACGTTGGGGACCACAGCCTGCGAGGGTCACACGACCTTCGGACCAAAGGCAGAAGATGGCAGAGAGTGACCAAACACAGCTTCCGCCCAACATGGGAGGTACTGAGGTACCATGATTCTTTGGAGAAAAGCTGAAATCAGCACCACCGCTGATTTAGGGGGAGGCCACTCGTTCAAAACTCAGCTGATTGGCACTCTGGGCAAAATCGGTCGGGTGTGGTCAGAGTGGAACACCTGAAATTGGACCATGAGTTGCAACACGGTACAATTGTCACAATTGGAAAGCAAGAGCTCATGCACCACAGCTCTTGATGTCGCATTGAAGCCCAAAAACGCTGCTGCTTTCACGCCTCATTTCCCCCCCTTGGTGGACCACGCTCCCAGCGTGGTCCTGCTCCCTGCGGCCAAGAGGCGGAAGCCTCGGTCATGCCTCAGCGGTCGCAGGGGACGAAGGGAGGCATCAACCAAGGCAAGCTGAAGGTCGAAGGACGCTTGCAAGCGTACAGGGAGGATTCCGAGCAGCACGAGCTCTTTCAGAATCCAATCACATCAGCTTCGCCTACTGAATCACTCAGGGCAGCACTCTCTTCTCGCTCCGAAAGTGGGCGGTTCATGAAGGTGAAGCAAAAGCCTTGGCAGAAAAACCAATGCCAAAGTATATGTGACCGGCCCCCTGCTTCACATCTACTCAACTCCCATTCTCACAAACTTCTGACCATTGCAATCTGTCTTTTCGAATGTTGGATGTGTCGCTGTTGGTCAAATGGCTTGGAGCCGGTTCGCCACGCCACACCCCGCCCGTCGGAAATGGGGTCCCCCGCTCACCTTCGGGTAGTGGCGCTTGAATTGCGCCGCCACGCCCACGCACGACAAGCAGGGCACGCCCGAGGTGTGGAAGGCCAAGGTGCCACTCACGTCTGAAAAGCCTTCCTGCGAAGAGTCATGGCCGGTTTTCTTCTGGATAGTTTTGGTTCAAATGGCAAGTGTTCAAACAAATGTTTATCAAGGCCCAAGGCTTCAAAAGAACGGAACACAAATGAAGTTGACTCAGGCTGCCCAAAAGAATGAAAGCTTGTAACATGCACTGTTCGCCTTCCAACCCATCATTGGGCCTCTTCCTTGACCTTCTTCAACATCTCGTGCGTGGCCAGGATCGCGCGACACCTCGGCCAAAAAAATACGAAAAACGAGCGCAGCCAGAGCCAAAAAATGCCAAAAGATTCACACCGTGTGCACGCTGATGTGTCTCTCTACCTCACCGCACCCGCCGGGCGCCCCGAGCTCGGCGTCGCCGCTGCGGCCTGCCCGGCCGATGCTAGGGGAGTCGGCCTTGCCCTGGCCAAGCCAAACGACCTGCGAACGCACGAGCCGCGGCGCGAGCCGCGGCGCGAGCCGTCCACGAGCCGTCGTAAAAACAGCGTGCTCGTCGCAGAAAAAGCAGAGGGCGCCCACGGACTTGTTCCGGGCGGATGATGCCAAGAGAAAGGTACCCATGCGGGAGCACATGTCTCCACGCGTGGTGCTTGGAGCAAAGAGGACCCACCGAGCGCCGTAGGACAGCATCCGGTCAAGGCAACACGAGGGTTCCGGACTTGAGGATAGGTGACCCAGTTGCCTAATGGGTAAGGCGTCGTCTTTGCAAGCTGTCTGCCCATGCGGGCTGCACACTGCTTGACAAGCACGAAGTTGGAGGTTTAACTCCTCGCTGGGTTGTTTGCTTCCCCGGTTTGGTGAGTACATTTCAATTGTTGCGGTAACTTCAACCTTTGAATTGCTGGAACTACAACAATCCAACAACCAATTGGATGGCAGGTAGCAACTCGAACTAACCCATGACAAATTCAAGGGTTGGTATCCGCCTGCTCCAGTACAAGGGCTCACTAGAAGAAGGACCGAAAGGCTCCTTGCCACCAAGTGTCTATGAAGTCAGCTTGGGCATCCTCTTGTGCAGATGCGAACGCACTGGTGAAAATGGTTCCAGGGTCCTCGGCTGAACATCTGGTTCTCCGATGATGCATGACATGGCCAGCTGTCACTGAAGCTTCAGGGTCCGGCATCAATCCATGTCTGAGGGGTGACTCACCACGGAGCCTCTCCCAAAGCTCCTTGACCAACTTGGGGATTGGAGATCATCAGCCAAGGAACCTCCAAACTGCGGGACCCCAGGCGCAAAGAGTACCTCCTCGCCACTGTGGTGCGCCGCGCATTGGTCGTCCAACCTGGTGCTCCAAATGGTGTGGGATGAGCTGCTGGCTGAGAGGGCAAACACCAAGGGATTGCAATGATCATCACCATCGTTTGTTCCTTGAAACACCCACCAGGCATACATAGCAGCAAGTACACATAGTGATTGCACATTCAAGCAGTGACAAGCAACTCCCTACTGTAAACCACCCGGCGGCAAATGGAGAAGGTAGGTGGAGTCAAGACCTATGCCTGGGAAGAAACCACCTATATAGTGTTTGCCATTAGGTTGGAGGCCATTGCTTCTAGGTTGGAGGCCATCGCTATTGATCCCCCGGTGCCGCTTCGCGCCGAATCGCGCATCGTGCGGCGTCACCTGGCATGGCCATGGCTTCAGCCACCTGCCAGGGTTGACCCTCACAGAGCTGCAGCTGCTGGAAGAGCGAGGTGGTGTGCTCATAGCCTAAGACTTCAACGTCCCACCAATCTGGTTGATTCTTTTTCACCCCCTTCACACCACCTCAGGGTCTCACATCGTCTGCCACTTGGTGTTGATATACTGTTGGTTTACTGGTTCATCTTCATCAGTCTCACTTCGGTCGATGCGAAAAAGATCCCGGAGTTTGTGAAAGATTGGGCTCACGTCTTTCAACAAACCGCTGACTTGGGTATATAATCAGACAAGTCAATACACAACCTGCCTTGATCTCACTCCACCCAACCACCCACGACCAGCGCCTTTTTTCCAGACCAAGCCACCGAACGTGGTGAGCCCTAGATTTCTCAGGCGCCGTTGATACTCCGTGAGCTCCTGGTGCCCACAGAGGCCGCGTGTGCCACGTGGCAGCCCAGTGGTGAAAATCTCATACCTGGGAGGTGGAAAAAGAGATTCCAGAATCTTCGAGACGAGGTGGTGTTCGACCTACCCCAGTGAAGTCTGGCATACCTGGGGAATCATTGCCAAGAATGGCATGGGTTTCTATGTACCGGTTTGATGCCACAAATTCTTGGAGATACTAATCAAATCGACCCCGGAAGAGCAACCAGCAAAGCTGCTCCAAGACCCTCATGGCACTGGTCAAGACAGAGGGAGAGAGTCGGTGAATGTAGCTGCTACCAGGCGGCAGTTCGTTCCCCATACGCTGGACCTGCCCTCGCAGCACCTCGGCGACGGTCGCACCGGTGGCAATGTTAGGCCAAAAGAACATCGGCCTCTGACAGCCTCGGAGGTCTCCAGGCCCAGCCTGCATGATCTCTCCACCGCCGAAGTTGGCTTCGTACAAGGAGTCGCTCAGCATCCTCAGTGCCAGAGAGCACTCGACAGAAAGTTCTGGTTGGTTGACAAAAGCGTGTGTCTTTGAGTGTATAACCTCTTGCACCGACTGTTTGTTGCTTGCATGATCTTGCATGGGTTTCGAGATTGATTGCGCTTGCTAAGGGATTGCCGAGGCACATGATTGAAGGAGGGTCCTTGGCACATCAGTGCTGGGCCCAAAAAGAGTCTTGGGGTGAGTGAGGGGGTGGACCTGAGAAGCAATTCCTAACTCAAGAAGGGCATGCCTGAGGTCTGGAGGCTACCTTTGGTCCCAACATTCTATATAAATAGCCTAAAGTTAGCAAAGCAAATCCTCTAAACTTCATAGGCACCGCTATGGGGCCTTGATGACACTCAATCTTCGTGTGCCATTGCATCTGTCAGGGCCAACGGGCCAACGGGAAGGCTACAGGCCCAGTGAGGAGTGTTGAAAGGCAGAATCTGCTCGGTTCAGAAGTGTCACAACGACCGGTCTGATCCAATGCAACTCAGCCTCGAATTCTTTGATCCGCCGCGAGGTCTCGTTCAAAACCGCCACCAAACACTCCTGAAAGGGAAAAAAAGAAAGAAACTCTGAACAACTGTCCTTTCCAAAGCAAGCACCAAACTTGGCATGTTTCTTTTCACTTCACATCCCTGCTCCTGAAAGTGTTGTGGTCCCAGCTGACTTGCAGCCTGGGCTTTACCGACCATTGCAACTGAGTTCATGAGAAGGTTGAAGCAGGTCTATCTTAAAAATAGAGACATGTATATGCTATACCAGCCATTCTGAGACAAATGTTTGACAGCTGGAATCTCTCAAAAACTTTAAAGCTTCGGCCAAGCAACCCAAGCAATGTTCGACAAGTGTTGTGGGCTGCCCTCGTGCATTTTCCTTCAGATCAGGAGCGCTCAGCTGCCCAAGTCGCAAATTAGATTCAAGGTCCAAACGAAAGGAAACACAGTCTATATCTATATCTATGTCTATATCTATATCTAATATATCAATGTCTATATCTATATCTAATATATCAATGTCTATATCTATACTCCATACTATACCTATATCTAATTCTCCATATAAAATACATTGGGCTTGTGTTCATCTTGGAGCTTTGGGCCTTACTACCTTGGCTACTTCACCAGGTCACCTTAAGCTTGCACGCATCAGTGTTGGTCCGAAGGATCACCACAGTCGGTGTTCGCCCGACAGTCACGGTGTTCTGCGGCCTTTGCGCGGCCGTGGCCACGACACGCAGCAGCTCCACATCCTCTTTGAAATTGAGCCTCCAAACAAAGACACAAAGAATTCTCCTCTTTAAGAATGGTTTGTTTGTTGAAATCTATGACAGAAAGAAGATGCAGGGAAGTAACTGTTTGTGCAGTTGTAAGTGTTGCCACTCTAGAAGTCCGTTATCGAGAACCTTCAAGCACTCCACGACTTGTGGAACAGCGATCTTTAAATTTATCTCTGGCCTCCATTATAGTGGATAAAGGGGATTTGAAAAGGTCAAGGTCTTCATTCCAGAAGTCACCAAAGTGTCGTCATCTTCAAACAACGCTTTATCACACCCTGGCCTAGCACAGGCCCATAAGAAGTTGGACTGATGTTGTGAGGAGAACTGCTCGATGGTACGCTTGGCCACACGGGCCGCTGCCCTCAAGAAGCTCTCATGCTTGTAGCCTGCACAACAAAGATCCAGCAAAGCTACTATCTAGCCTCCGGAGGATTCTACTGATTATATTCTGGTTGTTCACTTGGCAAATGGCAGCCTTTGATGCTTCAATATTCCTCAAACAGCAGAAGCACCACTATAGACCATAGTGGATAATTCAGAAGGAAGAATATGTGTTGTCTTTCCGGGTCTCATAACATCGTGGATCAGCCGCGGTCGAAATAAGAAGTGCATGACTCGCGTGGCCAGTGTGGGACGGTTAACTTGTCACCCTTGTGTTAAGGTGTGACTGGAGTGATTTCTGGTGTCAGCTCGTGTGGGGCGGTCATAAAGGTCTTATATTTCTACGCGGAAGGGGTTGTCAATCTGGAACCTTCAAGAAAAAAAACTGTTGTCCTAGTATGTCCTAGTGGCGTATTGTACAACTACCCAAGACTCCGATTTGGGCCCATGAATTGAAGAAGCTGGAAAATGCGGTGGCGTCGTGTTCATCTTTCTATGACAATCGTTCAATGTGCACCAAGAATACACATGACATATTAGCCGCGCCATATTGGCGCACCAAAAATTGGTTCATGCTCTTAATGCCACGCTTCGCTGCATATGTGTGGCACATATGAAAGACTGCAACTTTGAAGGCTAATAAATTGTGATTCGACCCATTTGGGCTGGATGATTCGACAACGGCGATTCGACATCGGCACATCTGCCTGCCGTGCCACAGGCCCAAAGCAACTGTACCTGAGTTGATTGAGCGCAGACCTGAAAAGCACACAAAACCATAAGATCATGCCAACTTTAACCCATTGAGCTTCTTCAAAGGCGAATTATATACCGTATATAGATTCGTTCCAATTGGATCCAATGACACTTTTTGGGAGTCTTGTCGAATTGATGATGATAACATTGAAAGTATATACATCAACAACAGGCTTCTGCAGAGATGGGTTGAACCCAAAAAGGCTTGAGGCTGCAGCTGTACACTAGGATAAAAAAATGTGAGAGCTTGTTTCTCGTCATCAAAAGACATAGCTGGGCATAGAACAACCACATTGTTGTTCTATCAGCCGAGCGGCTAAGTTCTGCGGCGCAAAATAGTCAATCTGCTGCACCGCTGTATCCTTACATTACAAGCCAAGAAAACATGCCACAAGTCCAGCAAAGCCTTTGCCATTCTGTTTCCGAGGCCTTCAAGCCTACTTGTGAAAACCATGGACTGTGTGGTATTACCACAGACAGCTCGGTTGCAGATGCAGCACTACATCTTGACAGTTCGGAGTAATCCGCCTCCATGCACCTCCTTGAAAGAAAATTACTTTGCTGAGCATTCTTCAATTCTTGGACCGTGTTACCCCTACCAAGCATGACATGTCCAAGAATCCGTACATCAGCGAAGGAAGACGAGCCTACGGCAGCCTACATACAGGTGAGCAGCCATAGCACTGTGCATTCTTCTTGGATTAAACCCCCAAATCCAATCAAGCACTGTTTCACACAAATTAACCCCGCCATCCCGATGTTTTGTCACCGCAAAAAATATACCATCCCAGCGGCACACATCGCCTCGAAGGCGGCTTCCGCTTTGAACGAAAGCTTCGCTAGGCCCCAGGAGATCAGCGCCTCAGCGCACCATTGGGATAGTCCAAAGGCACCATTGAGTAAGTTGCATTACAGTAAGTAAGTTCCAAATGCACCATTAAAAAGGCCCAAAGTGTTCAGCCAAATCATCCACGTGACGATGTTCAGCGGCTGAAACTCCCCGGCACGAGCGATAATGGCTCCCAATGCCATCCGCAAGAACTCATCGATGGAAGGGTCATCCTCGCGAAGGGGGCCAAGAGTTATACCCGAGTATACCCAAATATTGAACCTCCGGATCGAAGCAAAAACACTCTATATACACTCTACAATATACATGTGGGGCAGATTCAAGGCAATGTCTAGTGTCAGTCTTCTGCACCATGTCTCTTGTAGAATTTGGACGTGACATGTCAGCGCCATCGCGGGGATGCGACTGCCCTTCACCGCTTTATCTAGAAAATAGCTTGTCCTTGTAGCTGATGGTGGCAATGGCCTGAAGCAAAGCAATGATTGGTGCAAAAAGATTTGCAGAGCATACCTTTTGAGACAGCTGACAGAAGCTTCCAAACTTGGACTTGCTAGAGCAATCTTACTCTCAAAAAAATGTCACATGTCACAATCTCAGACCGTCGGCCAATAAGAACAGCAAAATCACACTGAAAACTGAAGGATCTACGGTAAATCTAAGCCCTAAGCCTTCTTTGGCACTCTCAAACCAACTCTTCAAGTTTTCAAGAAAAGCCATTGGGCAATACTTTATTTTCTTTATTGGAGCTTACTGGAGCGCTCTTCTGGCGCGCGGTCTCCCCCTCTCGGTCTCCCCATCTCCCCCATCTTCCCCGGCCCAAATGATGGTCGCCAGGTTCTGCCCGGTGAAGCTCCTCATGAGCTCCATGGAGCGACGGGCGATGTACGCCAACAGGTCCTGTGCGATGTACGCCGCAGGGGCAAAGCGCCCGAGGATTGGAGCGAATGCATCGGTGCCACGAAGCGAGGACGAGCACGGTTGGGGCGCGGAAGAAGGGGTTGAACGGCCAGAGCGGCCCCCGGTAGCAAGTCATCTGGAACTTGAGAGGAGGGAGACACGAAAGGTAGGACAGCGGGAAGAGAAGAGAACGCGAGAGGCAGGAACAAAAATGCAATGTTCGACATGGTGATTTATCCCCTCGGAGGCGACCTTTCGTAAATATATGTTCATATGCACTCTAAATGTTCAAACATATGCTCTCGAAATGTTCAAAAAGATTCTTAGCAAAACAAACTTGCCCCATGGCTCAGATCATCGGTGAGCATTGAATCGGAGCATCATAGGATTTGAACTATCCTGAAACCATAAGAGGCTCACGAAGACGTTCCCCAGGAGAGAATTGACGTGCTTCACAAAACAAACTCTAGGTATGTATCCCCTCGGGGAACACCTTTCGTGATTAGAATTTCATATGCACTCTTTCTGAATGTTCAAGAGGGTTTCAACTATCC
>CAXAMN010007668.1:219836-249685 GCA_963970005.1 Durusdinium trenchii
GGGGGGGGGTTGAATTGAATGATCAATTATTAGACCCGGACGCCCCAACACTTGCTTCGCAAGACAAACTCAAGGTATCCCCTAAAGGGCTACCTTTCGTGATTTGGCTTTCAGAGATTTGACTTCTGATCTGCCCCGGCTTCTCAGTTTTAGAACAAGTGCCTCGATCGCAAGTTATGGTCCAAGGCGCGGGATCATAGTCCCCACGCATGGCCAATGCCCACGCGATCATCGAAAGCTCGGAGGGTGCGTATTCCTGGCATACAACCCATGTATATAACTCAATAGATACGATGCAAAGCATATGCATCTTACCACAACTACTCACTAACTACTGCTGACTGCTTTGCTCTTTGATCTACTGTTTGCACCACCGCCACACTTTCGCGCGCCATCGGCAGCAACCCAGACACATTTAAGCACCCTGTCGCTGTGCTTTGGAATTCTTTTTGATTCTTTTTGGAAGAACCCGATGCGCCCGATGTGCCCTCTAGCCCACCTTGAGCCGCAGCACTCTTTGGCGCAAGGCGGCCTTCCAGTCGTCACCGACGGGATAGGCTAGCTTGGTGAAGGCCCAATTCACCTGAGCAAAGATTCCCCGAACTGGAGAGTTGGGGTTGGACGACTTACTTTCTTCATGTTGAGATGAACAAAACCGGCTCCGTATTCTGTTCCTGTGTGAGAGTGCACATCATCTCTTTCAAATTGGCAGGTTCCTCATTGAACAGCAAGTCTGGATGTCCATATTCTGAGAGAGAGCCTTGCCAACCTTGCCCCGAAGGGTCCCATCTCCAGAACAACAAAAGAACCTCCGGGACAAGTTGACAATGGCCAGCTCCTGCGTCGTGAAGTCATCCAGCCGAGCCAGCGAGTGCCGCAGCAAATCGGCGTGGAGCGCATCGGCCCGCAGACCTGTAGGGAACGACGCTGGACGCTGGGCCGCGCGCGACGCCACATGACGCCACGAAGGCTAAAGAGTCTTACAGATCGGACATGAGAAGGACAATGATTGGCAGTGCTGTGGGTGATTTTGGAAGCTCTCCACACGAGTTGAACCCCCTTCGAAAACCCTAGAGGCCGCCGTGTTCTAGTCTACAAAAAAGCGGGAGCGGAAGCTGCTGGCCTAGGGTCGCATTGGCCCAAACGAGGTTGGAGATGTTCTGGACACCAAAGCTGTCCTCGGCACGGATTGATTGGAAGGGACATTGATAGACGAGATGAGACAAGTCAAGTTTTGACCACAAAGAAGCTCTTGCCATGAAAGTGCATTCCACACACTGGGAAAGCAATCTGAATGTCTTGCGTGAATCCCAACCTTCAAAACCCGCAAGTTAGTTCCCATCTTCCCACAACGCCCAACCACCAAGCTGGGTGCTGCCCAAGGCACCAGCTTGCTCCGGGCCTCCTCAGCGATCCGCTGCAGAAGCACCTCGTCCTTGCGGCCCACCGTGGCGAAAGACCAGGCCACGATCGCCAAGCCCTGGGGATCCAAGTCCTGCCGCCCCGGCCCGGTCGAGCGGCGCATGGACGTCGCGCTGTGCGGTGCGCTTCGGTCCGCGGAGACAAGCGGTTTCGCAGAGCTGGGACCCAGGGATTTTGAGATTTGTCAGGATGGTAGGGGGTTCATGTCCACTGATAGGCAGAGCTGGCAAAGACAAGGGTTGATTCCCTCATATTCCCTCTTTGGAAATCTTATCTAGGAGAATGTAGCTAAGAACGGGAAGAACAAAGTTCGTCGGTCGCCCATCTCCTGAACGATCTCTTGTGCCCTCAAAGAGATCCGCTGAAAGATCTCGTCGTCCCGACATTGCATTTTGGCCTCGCTGTCATCGAAACTGAACCCGTTCATCTTCATTTTGCAACGAATGGTCGTGCCCACAAACAGAAACGACAGAAGGTGTTCGATGGGTCAGATGCGTCAGTGTTGCAACGCGTTGTGATCTTGCCAGGTACCGATGTGTTTCTGGATAGCTCATCAATTCAGCAGCAACATGAAGACTAGCAGCCCGCATGTTGACATGCCCATCTCCACACGTCATCCACACGTCATCGGCAGCCAAGGTGCCATGCCCCACGAGGCATCCGACAAGCCCCAGGCTGAGAGATCCTGACCCGACCAGAAACCATGTCAAGACCATGCTGTGGTGTCAAAACCACGTACTCTGAAAGGTAGCGAAAGTAGCCCTTGAACTGAAGAAGAATCCATTGACGGCACCTCACACTCACACAAGAGAGAAGTAAAAAATGAGATAGTGCAAAGGATCTATTGCAAGACATTTTGTTCACACCCAGGCAAGCCAAATACCCTTCACGGAAGGCCCCTTGGCCAAGGCCTTGCACTTGGCCCTCAGTAGCTGCAACAGCCGAGGGAAGCGACTGTCGTTCTGGGCTATCTTGGATTCGCCGGCCTCCACCTGGATTGCTGTAGTAGGGAGTGAGTCAGGTGGGAAAGGAAAATCGATTCATCATGATTCGTCTACAAAAGTAAAAAAGGTGCTCACCAGGGGGTAGCGTGCTACCGATCAGCAAAAGCTTTGAGATGTTTGAGTGAAAGATCCAACAAGCGTGATTGAAACTTTTATCGGTTTTTCCTACGCAGTAGAAACCAAAGCGCGGCATAGAGCGGCAATGGCTCAAAACCACACAAGGGGCCACTCCCGAGGTTCAGACGCTGAACTTTGCCACGCGGTGCACGGCGGTGGAGGTGTTTCGGAAATCGAACAGGTCTCCCAGATTCTCCACCACTGAGAGCACCTGCAGCTTGGTTTGGCTCTGTCCGGAACCTCGGTTGATTGGCTGTGATGTTCGTGGCTTCTCAGCGGGCCTTCTGGGCTATCCAATTTATCCATCTCGTTGCAACTCTCCAGCGTCACACGGCTGAGCCTATGTATCTTACATCAGCCTTGGTTTTGCCATTTGGGGATCTTTGATGGGCATGTGAGTCCTCATCGCTGCACCTCGCGCCAGCTCCTGCACTCTGTGACAGAGACTTGCATCTCGATGGTAAGCTGCTTGGACGGCGGAGGCGGCCGGTACACATAGCCTGCAAGCTTGCAAAAGACTGGAGTTTACAATACACAAGTTGTGGATGTAAGAGGCAGGTTTTGACACTAATCAATACTTGCAAAAGGTCACAATTTTCTGTTGCACCTGCTGCAGCAAGGTCTCAATCAACAGGCACACTGGAAACACCTGCACCTCACACCTCATAAGCCTGATACGATTAAAAATACAGTAGATCATTTTTGTCCAAAAAAATACCAACTTTAAGTTACCCAGAAACAAACGCCCCTGCAGGAAAAAAAACTGTGCATTGGTCCCACAGTTAGGCAAGCCCACTCCACAAGTCCAGCAGTCCCAGAAGCCGTGAGGTCCAAGAACGCAACCGTTGACAACGTCATCTTCTGACAGCGCCACGGCATCCATCATGGCCATGACATTGATACACTTGTGGCTGGTGCCATGCTGAAACGCATGTACAGCCAAAAACTCTTCCGGAAGTAAGAATTATATATATATATATAAATCATGGATGCTGTGGGCTCGAGGTAAGATAGCTCCAATGTTGATACGACAAGCTTAGACTCGCTTCGTGGATTTCAAGGTGCTAAATGGCCTTTAGGCCAGCTTGCATTGCATCTGTGTAACTATGCAGATTGTCATAAAATGTCATAAACATCAGCGGACAATGACAAAATGTCAATCGGATTCTTGATGTCTTTGGGAGCAATTTGAACCTTGAGTAGGCTTAGCATTCATCCGTCCAGTGTTAGTCATAGTCAGTCGCATGCTTCAAAACCTTCAGCAAGTCTGACATTCAGCACCACGGACTTCCTTTCCTCCAGGAGTCATTGGATATGGCTCTAAAACCTGACACTGAAAAAGGATGCCCGTTGATGGAGAAATCGGGCAAATGAGGGCGCAAGGACGGCCAATGTGTACGTGGATGATAGTCGGATCATCAAAAAACTCATTGGGCTCTCATTCTGCTCCACCCACAACAAGTCTTACATGCGGATGAAGGGTGTCATCATCAAACCTCTGTCTTCAGGTAAAAGCTTTCTCCAACACCATAGCTTGAGTCCCTTGTTTGAAGGACTTGAAAGGTTTTGCTGAACAAGTTCTACAGATTGCATGGTGTTTCTGCATATTCGAGAGGCGCCTTTCCTCCAAAAAACAGCTCTGCCATAATCGCTATTCATGCCACGCCACCCGATCTTACAAGGAGACGCACATGCAACTCTTTGCCGGCGTATATATGTAGATAGGGGCGTCTTGGACTGAGATTCGAGTCAAGAAAAGAGTTTGTCCTTGACCTGTGGAACTGTCGCAGGGTCCTTGCAGTGTTGCAGTGGTGACTCTTTTTCAGTCATGTGTTTTTTGCCACAGCCGAGGTTGGAAATTGATTTGCGAAGTCACCATACCCTCCAAAGGCCAAGGCAGTTTCTGCAGAGGCAGGACGTTATGATTGGTTTGGAAACCGACTCGTCATAACATCTGTGATATCCTCAAGCTTTTGCAATAGGTGAGATGGACTACAAATACATCGTGCGCGCGCGTGTGCACGCATTTTTGATAGCAGGCAGGCATGCATTGCAAGTGTGTAGGCAGGGTGGTGACCGACTACGAGGTACCATGAAAAGAACTTGAGTCAAGGGCACCGCTGGGGTCGCCATCGGGTACCCAGCAGCTCGGTTACCTCGTCTTTCTGCACATCATGACCCTCTCACAGCTTGGGTCTATAGCAGTCCTACCAGACAAAAAAAAAAAAAAACATCGTCAATCGTCGGGGTGACGTTCTCGCGAACGCCCTTTACGAACCAGAGACTGAATGAGCCACTGGCTACCGAAGTATGAGCGATTGAACATCCAAAAAGGATCTGGACACCCAGACTCGTGTTTGGATCGAATTGACTTGTTGTCGCAAAGAAACTTCTTAACATATATAATGTGCAATGTTTATTCAAGAAATGATTGCGTACGCAACTCTGCACCAGGCTTCCAAGAGTTGTAGAAAGGGCCCAGCCTAGAAAAAATTGCCTTTAGCAAATGCAGTTGCTAAATAGACTCCATGGGAAGACCGTTTAATTGCAAACGTCATCAACATATTTTGGAAGCGTCTCAGATGTCGCGTACAGCAACTGATTTTGCTTCGAGCATGTGCTTGGGCTGACTCATCGTCGTGGAGTTCGCTTTACAATAAGGCTCCATCTACCGATTGAAAAACATGAATTAGGGCAACCTGGGAGCTGCCATTCTTCACCGGGGCTATTCTAAATGCCAGGCCCCTGCCACATTGCTTGAAGTTATTGCATCGAGATCCTTCGCTGGCTCTAGACTCCCAGAACCCTGAACCCTCATGAGTTTGCCCAATGGTGTTTGGACCTTGCAAGTCGATTAAGGTCAAATCCTTGTCGATTGTTTTTACTTGGTCTGGCTCCGAAGACGTACTATCAACATGGAGCTGCGGTTGTGATCCAATGAATCCTCATCTTGCGCAAAGGGAAACGGTTTTAAGGACGCAGGGACTTGGGCTGCAGTCAACGGCTGTTCAACCCAACGACCGGCCCCAAACCCGATCCATGCTTTGTGACAAACCTTTTTGAGACCTTACCTATAGTTGCAGCCTTCGATGAAGCACTTGCGTGCGCAAGTCAAGAACATAGAAGAACCAGAAACGTCACCACGTGCCCTTCTAGGCCTCGGTGCTTCAAAAGGCATTAAGCACATTGAAAGTACATGGTCTCCAGCTTGTAGCTGTTCGTCTTCGACACTACCAAGTCGGGGACAAGGTGTGTAACCCCGGGCGGAGAATCACAACCATTACATATATAACAAAGAATTGAACGTCCCCCATGCAGGGGCTGCACAACAAATAAATCTTTTGCCGTCTAAACTGTTCGACAACATTCTACAATGAACAAAAGGGTCGGTCTCTCTTTACCAAAAGCCGTTGTTACAAAATGTGTCTATATCGAGCGCAAATCACCGGCAACAAACGTGCAACTCACACGACACGAATAGCTTCAAACGTACAGGAATCATCCAGCATCGCGTCAGAGAAACAAATCTGTGACTAGAGAACTCACAGCCTTCTTTGCACGCGCTTGAGTATTTTGCAGAATATGTGCGTTGATGTATTCCATAGTATACATCTGCTTTGTCATATTCACCCATGTAACAGCCTTTTTCTTCACCATGATCTTGTGTTTTGGCTGTACACTCAGCCTTCACATGAAGGAAGTTCTGTGGCTCACTTCTCTGAATTGAATGGGACGTCAAAATTCCGAGCAAGCGGCGTACTACACCGGCCGCTCAGCAAACACTGTCTTTGACGACAAAACTTAGGCACTCGGCCAAACAAGAATAGAAACAACTTGATGATGAGACTAGCAGTAAACCTGCAACCTCAAAGGTTTCTGCCTCTGGCGTGGCCTTCCGCCTGCCTGGCTGCTGGTGGTCTTCAAGCCGCGGGCTTTAGCCAAAGAGTGTCTGATGATTGCATCCCGTTCCTGGCAAGGCGGGCACAAAATCTGGACTTGGGAGGACATCGGATTGCAAATCTAACATGGGTCCAAAGACTTGCAAATTGTCACGCAAGGACCCAGAAGGATTTGGAGCAACAATTGCAAGAACAGCACAACGAACCTGGCACTGATTGAGCAATTTCCACAAATGCCTTGGAATCTTTGAGTTGCACATTGCTCTGCGCTCGTGAACGGAAAAAACACTTGGTCAGCACTCTCTGGGGACGGTACGTCGGCCAGCTCGACTCCGTCTACAGATTCCTTGTAGTTGCTGGTCGTCGCGTACTTGCCAATGAAGTCGGCAATCTCACGAAGAGTGGTCTTGTCAGCATCCAAACCAAATGCAATTGAATAGAAGGACCACCATGGAGATGGACTCAAGGACGCAGCAAACTCTGCAATAGCAGACTTTCGTTTGTCTGACCCACCTCCATCCTGACCGTCTGACATAAATACTACCACTAGTTCAGACTCAGACTCGTAGAGTTCTTCCTTCTGAACACACTCCGTACCGCTCTGGAACGCCGCGGCGAAATCGGTGCTCTGGAAGGGTGGCTTGAGCGTTGTCAAGAGTTCTGAAAGCTCCACGCTGGTCAGGGAACTGCCAACTATTTTGGCCTTGGTGGAAAACACTACAATGGAGAAGAAGCACGGGACCCACTCCTCCTCAGGGATCAATTTTCGGACTGCATGCTGCAAGGCCTGCCATTTTTCACCTCTCTCGCCATGCATGGATCCCGAGCCATCGAGAATCAACAAATAGTGTCTGGGAGGAAGTGGAACAAGGCTCCGCTCGCCGTACTTGGTGAACTGTAGGCCAAAGCGCTCGCAAACGCGAGGGCCGTGCCGCTCCCACACAATCTGAGACTTCGCTTCCAAATCAGGCCGAACCGCATCCGACACGGAGAAATCCCAATCTGAATGGCGCTCTTTGAGCTCCTTCCAGGTCACTTGCCCATCTGGCTCCTTGATCTGTGTCTCATCCTGCATACAAGAATTGGTCAAAAAAGCAAAGCAGCAACAACCTAAACAAGAAAAAACTATTTAGCTGGCGACACCACAAAATCTCAACCACAACCATCCCAACAATGACGAGAACAACACCAGCGACCCCGAATAGTACTGCTAAAACAGTGACAGCTTGACAACGCAAAAAAAATAAGGTTCCTTCATCTCTGTGCATATCAAAGTGGATGGAATCTTGCGACCCGAAGAAAAGAGAAGCTGCCTCCCTCTCAATCCACGAGGCAAATGCCAGCAAGTTCGATGGACAGTGTGATTTGGATCTGGATTGTCGCACAGGCGCTCACAGCACGGGCATCTGACGCTGCAAGGGATCAAGTGATACTTGAACTCCTTCTTCGATCGGCTTGTTACCTCTTGTACTTCAGACTGCATGGACTTCTCCAAGAGCTCCATCTCAGAATCCAATACATCAACAGCAGCCTTTACAAAGAAGTGCAAGTTCCCCACTCTCTCCAAGCTTACAGCCTGGCCGGACTTTGTGAACAATTGCCAAAGCTATAGGCTGAAGCACTGTTTATGTAGTCGGCTAAAACTTGACTCCGCAAACCCTTTAAAACTATATACACTTTAGCAAAGTAACTTAGACCAAAAAGAAAGTATATTAACACGGAACGCGGCCAAGCTCCCAAGTAGCCTAACCTAGAACAGACTGCCAAAACGTCTCCTCCAAGATAGGAGAATTCTATAGAGTTCTATGTTAGTGTCAGGTCCCTCTGTCCAAGCAAGTTCTATGTTAGGCTTGCTTCCCTTGGTCCACACATCCTCCCTCCCTTCAAAAAGGAGGAGAGAACAGGTTTTACCTGTAACATTTCTCTACCTCAGTGCAGCTTGCTGTACTGTATCTTGAAGGATGGAAGCCATTTGTGTGGGGACCCCTTTCCGATGCCAAACAAGTCATTTCTGGTGGCAGTTTAATAAAAGATTTTATACAAAATGTTCAAGTGTTGTTTGGTTGTTTTGGTTCACCCAGTGTGAATACTAGGTAGCCAACTTTGGACGACAAGTGCTGTACTGTAAGAAGGGCAGCCAATACTGTATCATTGCCGTACCGACAGCATCACACACAGCCGTTAACATAGAACACAGGGTGACATTTCTGGGAAGTACTCTACCTCATTGTAGCTTATCTTGAAGGATGGAAGCCATTTGTGGGGAGACCCCTTTCAAAGGCCAAAAAACAATTCTGGGTGCAGTTTAGTAAATGAGTTTATATATACAAAATGTTCAAGTGTTGGTTTGGCTGTTTTGGTTCACCCAGTGTAAACACTAGGTAGCCAACTTTGGACCGCAAGTGCTGTACCGCAAGAAGGGCGGACAAGTACTGTACCATTACTGTATCGACAGAATCGCACACAGCCGTTAACATAGAACACGGGGTGACATCTCTGGGAAGTACTCTACCTCATTGTAGCTTTTCTTGAAGGATGGAAGCCATTTGTGGGGAGACCCCTTTCCGAGGCCAAAAAAGCATTTCTGGGGGCAGTTTCGGCAGTTTAGTAAATGAGTTTATACAAAATGTTCAAGTGTTGGTTTGGCTGGTTTGGTTCACCCAGTATAAACACTAGGTAGCCAACTTTGGACCACAAGTGCTGTACCGCAAGAAGGGCAGCCAATACTGTACCATTACCGCACCGACAGAATCGCACACAGCCGGGAACATAGAACACGGGGTGAAATTTCTGGGGAGTACTCTACCTCGTTGTAGCTTATCTTGAAGGATAGAAGCCATTTGTGGTGGAACAATTTCAGAGGCCAAAAAAGTAATTTCTGGTGGCAGTTTAGTTGGTTTGGCTGTTTTGGTTCACCCAATGTGAATACTAGGCAGCCAACGTTGGACGACAAGTGCTGCACTGTAAGAAGGGCAACCAATACTGTATCACTACCGTGCCGACAGAATCACACACAGCCGTTAACATAGAACACGGGGTGACATTTCTGGGGAGTCTTCTTTGTACTCTACCTCATTGTAGCTTATCTTGAAGGATGGAAGCCATGTGTGGGGACATCCCTTTCCAAGGCCAAAAACATCATTTCTGGGGGCAGTTTAGTATATAAGTTATTTTTTTGTTCACCCAGTGTAAATACTAGCGAGCCAACTTTGGACCACAAGTGCTTGGAGGTGGAAATCGCGGGTTTTGAGGTGGAGGACCAGGAGTTTGGAGCGAGGGAGCTTGGAGCGTGCAATACGCATCACAACACATCACAAACTATCAGGAGGCGTGGGGTCTGTGTGAGGGTTTATGAAAATTTAGGATGCCCGCCCTCCCGGGCTCTGAATCTACGTTAACATGGAACCTGCCAAACACACATTCCACTAACATGGAATTCCTGCATGGGCACTAAGGCACTAAGTGACACGTGTTTTGCGGGCTATGTTAGCCCTCTGGGGGCGCATTTTTTCTGCTTACATGGAACCTGCGCCTTTAAAACATGTATGGTTAACATGAACACCTGGAAAGTTGTTTTAGTTTTTTTTTGGGCTAAGTAATTCTGCTGAAG
This sequence comes from Durusdinium trenchii, assembly GCA_963970005.1. Classification (NCBI taxonomy): domain Eukaryota; class Dinophyceae; order Suessiales; family Symbiodiniaceae; genus Durusdinium; species Durusdinium trenchii. The sequence continues at coordinate 229,889 of CAXAMN010007668.1, forward strand.
AGTAATTATATAACTATAATAGCGATTGTCATGGACCTTCACAAGCCAAAAGAAAACCAAAGTGCCTGCACAGCACTTCTGAGGACAGCATCACCTACGGGAGATCCATCATGTCGGAGAGCCTCAGAAATCATGATTCCATCGTCTTCTTCACACTCCTCCAGCTGCCCATTCACGATTTTCCACTTTGAAGGAAGGTGTTCCTTTGTCAGGTATGCAACAAGCCACTTGCCCAGGGCTTGCTTGCAGAAATCCTCTGTGACACTGGGATCACATGTAACAAAGTTCCTCGCATCCAGTAGTTTCTGAGAGCCAGCATTGTCGGCTTGCAAGTCCGGGCGGTCACGAACTTCCTTCAGCTCATACAAAAGAAAATTCAGCATGCGCTTGAGGTCTTGCGCCATGTTCTTCACTTCAGGCGCAAGTGGTTGCGAGACTCGGGCCTCAAACCTGCTCTGAAGCTCCTCTTCAATCATCTCCTTTGGGTTTTCTATGTATTGGAACTGCTTCTCCTTCTCCTGATCTGACACATGATCTTTGACCAAGAGGTTGTCCAGGTGACTCTGGATGCTCTTCCTGGTAAATGTCTGCTCTTCCTTTGAAATAGTCTTTTGCGTCAAAGCACGCAGGGAATCCAATGCTTGGTCACGGCAACGTTGTACAATCTGCGCGATCCAAAACTGTGCAATTTGTGCATCAGCTTCGGGTCTTTGGAGTACCTGCGTGCAAAAGTATTTGCGCTGTTTCTCTTTGTCAGCCTTAAACTCCTCAATGGGCTGCATATGCTGCTCCCAAGCCGCATCTGCCTGTCTTTTCCAAGTGTGTATCATTGCCATGCTGACAATGTCACCACATCCATTCAAAGACAGTTTGCGGCCAAAATCCTGCAGCTCACCGTTGACTTGTTTCACCACATCCTCCCCAAGACGATCATGGATCTTTCGCATGCTGCTCAATCGGGGCTCTTGGTCACCCAACAGGTCTGAAAAAGTCTCGTTGACTAGCTTGATCACTTCCTTCTCCAGAATGTCCCATGAAACACCTTGGCCACCCTTCCAAGTCCAACCTAGAATGGTTCCCTTGGGCATTTCTGCCGCCTTCACGAACTTGTACGAGCTGCGTTGCTTCGATGGAGCAGGGGTGTCCAGTGCTTGAGTAGGGTCTTCGGACGGCCTGAAAGGTTGCGGCGGACCCTTTGTGAAAGTCTGTGCGCGAGAGGACACATCTGCGAAATGCGGCTTGCCCTCCCGGGGATACGCATCGTAAATGTCCTGCAAACAATTGTTCTCAAAGGCTGACCGATCAAATTTGCTTTCCATGTCCTTGATGATCTCAACCCACACCTCTTCAAAGACCTGGTTTGCTTGCTTCTCATTGTTGATTTTGGTCTCACTGCTGTTTCCTCGGAGCAAATTGCAGATCTTGGCGTTCAGCTGCTTAGCCCCTCGTGAGCGAGCATCTCCTGGCAACAAAAAGGCCAAACACATCCAAACACGGAATGGTGCAAGTTCACACTTTACAATACTCGTGCTCAACATCTGGCTTTGTTCACAGCAGCTTGCAAGACTGAGGCCAGCACTCACTTGCACTTGCTCCCAGGCATGAGTAGCGTCCCGAACCCACGCTGACTGCTCCGTGCCCAACAACGACGACAATAGCGAGGACATCTCTTTCCTCAGTCTTTCTTCACACTCATACTTGTTCATGTAGTTCGCAAGTTTCTCCTCTATACCTCCCGCTGCCTTTTGAAAGGCTGACTTGAGTTTTCTCACCAATTCCTCTCGGTTCTGAAAGGAGCTGAGCGGTCCTTTAGCACATTCGTTCCAGATAGAATCCCTTGCTTGCTGATGTTCAGCTTTGCGGTCTTCGGTGTAGAAACTTTCAGTCATGTTGCTTTCGATCCACTGCTCAATCAGATTCATATCACGAAGGTGCTTGACATCCGATAGATCAGTAAGGCTGGGAAATTTCATGATCGTTAGCAACACCGGCTCTGCCATCCCCAGCCAATTGGTTGCGTGCGCGAAGGATGTTTGGCCCCATTTGCCAAGTTTCTCTGAAGCCAACTTTGCACAAACTCTGCTAAACTCATCGGATGGGCGCAAGCAGGTCCAATCCTGCCAACTGGAGCCTCTGACAAAGGTCTCTGAAGAAGACATTGTTGGAACCACAGCAATTGAAGGCTCATCAAGCCTCAACACTTCACGCAACGACTCTACTTCACTGTCTGCTACTGCGTCTTTCAGCTCATCGAACATCTTGGCAAAGGCTTCCTCATGATGAGTGGGCTTCGGGTCTGACTCCTGGTTCATGATCCATGTAATGCTTGGGTGAGGCACCTTGTTCATCTCCAACTCCTGCAATGAGTGTGCACAAACTTGCACGAGTTTCTTCATCCTTGGCAGTCAAGTATGACAGTACGACCATGACACGATGTGTTTTCCAAGTTGGAGCTACTGAACAACAAATTGAGTCGGCTACAGAACTTAAAAGTTACACTCCCTTAATGGGTGCAGCCATGCGTCGGCTCGGTCATGTTGCCCTTGATGGTAATATCGATTCGGTTGGAAACTGCAAAAATGAAAAGCATCATGATCCTGTCGAATTTGGGATCTGCCCTTTCTGCGGACTGCAACCCCTCTGTGTCCAGGATCAACATCACCTTGCCATCAGTAAAATGAAAGCTGCCGAAGATTCCTCTAGTGCACCTGGCAACTGACACCCCAAAACGGCTGCCATAAAGATGATTGCTCAAGGTTGATTTGCCGGAGCTTTGAGGCCCGATCGTACTGCAGACTTCAAGTGGCTTCTTCTGCATGAACTTCTTCAAACATCTGGAGTTGAAGAGTTTCCGGAGGAATGCTTGTGGGAAGTGCAAGTGTTCGCCGTCAACGATCTCAAATGGCATGCCCTTCCGCACAAGATTTGCATAGGCCTCGACAATGGCGTCCTCGTCTTTCAGAGCAGTGCTATGAGACAGGAATTGGACCACTTCTTTATGCAAATACGATGTTGCCAGCAAGACATCCACGTCTGGCTTACCTCGCAGTCTGAATTCCTGCTGCATGAACTTAAACAACCTCAGCAAAGCACAGTTCAATGCTTCCACCGAAAAAGCAAATAAACGATCAAATTTGCATGTTGCCAACACACTTGTCCACGCATCAACTGAGCCTGCAACTGCTCAAGACATGCGTCCGAATCCTCTGCCTTGAGGACTTTCACAAACTCTTGCGTCAAGTTGCTTGGTGAAATATGTTTCCTCCTGTTTTGCAACCCACGCCCTTGGTGGGGAGCAGAAAAACGGACCGACTGAACACACTGCAGACAAAGGAAAGATGTACACACTCTTTACGCATGAAGGCTTTTCCAAGTCATTCGAAGCAAAGTACACGGTATAGGCTTAACCCAGAGAAGGACTGCTCTGGTATGGCTCTAAGGGAGGGTCACTCTTTTCTCAGATCAATGGCAATGCCACGAGCGTTCTTCTTCTTCTCACATGAACGCAAATCGGCCTCCACCTTGCAAAGCCTGAGCAAACGAGTGACGCCTGCATTCTCATTTCTGGACACAGCAAGTCTACCAATTGAGCTTTGGATCAACCCGGTGTTGAGGCTCTGACTTGACATATTGCTCCGTCATTGGAAAATCAATTGCCCGTTCTTGCCCATCAGAGCAGAATACATCAGCACATTTCCTGGCAATGCTGCGAAGGGATCCCCAAATCTCCGGCTCCTGGGCATTAAGGAAAGGGAGCATGTCATTCGCGCCAAAGAGGGAACTTGGCCTTGGAGCACGGTCTTGCCACCAAACAAATTTTGCACTTTGCCACTGAAGCCCCTGGCACCCTAAGCTCCCAACGGCGCCTCCCAAATTTTGTTGTCTGGCAAACGATGCTTCTCCAGCTCCTTGAAGAGAAACTCCTTGATTGAGGCCAGAAGCGGTCCTTTTCTGCCAGCAATCTGCATGTCTCGAGAAGGAATGCTAAGGAGTTGGACCTGCAGCGGGACATGCAATTCCAAACTTGGTCCAACACAAGAACCAGAGATGACTTTCACAGCATTGCCCACCCTAGATTCGTGGGAGTTTCAGGATCCCACCTTCTCGCCAAAAGGGTGGGCTGAGATCTCGCGGACAGTTGAGCAGTCAGGATCCCACACGAAGACAAAAGCGCACTTGCACTTGGAGCTGGATGTCACGCGGCTGACTAATGACTGTACCTCCTTCAACCCCAAGTCGTCTAGGCCCATGTGCAGCAAAGGGAACTGACACGCTTCAACAAGTAGATGTTTCGCTGCGGCTGCACCGCGTACATCAAAGACGCCACGCGCATCAATCACGGCAAATTGTCGATCCGGCTCCTTGAAATTCAAATCGTACTGCATCTGGACAAACTGTTGCTCGGAGTCTCCAAATCGAGCTCCGTGAGCCTCATCGAAGCGTGTACAAAACAATTGGTTCAAGAGCTGGGAAACGCCTTGCACCTGCTTGGTCAGCTTCAAGCTCACCAGAGCCGGCCGCTCATGCATGCTCCAAAGAACCTCCTTGCAAGAACGCACTTTCGGCCACGCGGTTGTCAAAGGGATGGCTTCGTATCTCACGTGGGACTGGATGAGGTGCCTCTTCACGTCGTCATCGACCACATCCAGCAGCCAGAGAAACAACGAGTTCACCGATAAGCCAACTGACTCTCCACTGCCCTCGAAATGTGCTTGAAAAGTTCGGTGCCCCTGCAGTTTGGCCACGAAACTCTCAAGAGGATGACCCACCTTCAGCATGTGGCACAGGAAAACAGCCAGGTTTTTCCACCCTGCCTCGGATCCACCAAACCTTTCCATCAGTTCATCTTGCTGCTGGGCGTCAACGGGTTCCAGCTTGCGGTAAGATTCGAAGGTGATCTGTTCAATGCAAGGAAACATACGAGTAGCCAAATCTCGGGTTTGAGTGTGAGTCTGCCTCTTTGTGGGCCGTGAAGCCATCCACTTCCAGAATTCAACGACGAGGCCAAATGCAGCCAATGTTCCACAACAAGCAGCAACTCTCATGGGAGGCAACTGACGCACAATCAAAATCGCATGCAACAACTTCGCGCGGTGCTCCTGGAGCGCAAGAATCACTGGAAAGAAGCTGAAATAGCAAAACAAAAACTACCTATGATGGTTTCTATGAATGGTTAGTCTACGGAACCAAAACGTGTTTTACCTGTGCCTTTTCCCAAAACCACTCAAGCAATGAGCTTGAAATTTGAGTTTTGCATAGTTTTGCCATTGCCCTGGCCTGGAAAATGAGCAAGGGAACCAAGGTACTCACAGAAGCCAACAAGGTAAAGACCTGCAGCGAAGTGATCACATGGTATGTGAGGCCAATGTTCTAATCCTGGCGTTGCACATGGCTTTTCACAGAACGCTTTCAAGCCAAAATAGATGTTATTTCGTGTTTAAAGAGTGACCCCAATCAATCGTTGAGCCAGGGGACCGTCAAGAGCAAACCTCGTGGCCGGGAAGTCGCGAAGTTCTGCGAAGCTCGGGGCGTACGACGTCGAGGAAGAGCCCTGCCCACAGGCAAGGTGCGTCGCGGTGCCTGGCACAAGACTAGCTTCCCCACGCACAGAAGACCAGAGCATGTCTTGAGCCGTTGGTATGCAAAACTTTGTTGATCCATGCCCTTGTCCAGGGCCATGCAAGCATTGAGATTAGTATTTGCAGTAAGATCTACAGTACCCTTGCTTGGTGAGACATGAATGTACAACCGATTGCTCAAGAACTTGCCCTTGCCTGTAAGAAGACCAAGGAAGCCAGAGCGCCGGCAGAACCCAACAAGGTACGAGCAACGACCTCGCAAGGCCATGTTAAAGGAATCTTGTCCTAGCAGCTAATAAAAACTATAGGACCTAAAGCGTTCCTTCTTGCCGCACAAATCGAAACAAAAGAAAAAATGCAATCCTGATCAGGTGTTGAACCAGGAAACCATCCACCCCACACGTTGGGGTTGTGCAGCGGCAGGGGTTTTGGAAGCTCGGGGCATGCGACGCGAAAGCAGGGTGCGGGGCGGCACCTGCCACAAAGTCTGTTCTTGCGCTGAAACCAGAAGACTACCGGGTTGCTTGTGCTCCAACACTTGTGCAACTGACTTGTGAAGCAAGGCAGAAAGACACAAATGCACAATAGATCTCAAAATATGCTGCCTTGCCTGCCCAACCTTGCCACAAACAAAATTGCGAATAATGCCGAATGTGGAAGTCATCGCTTCCATCGCCAACCTCAACATTTGCATAAGGGGTACCCTCACACACTGCATCATTTCGGTTGAGTTCGTCACAAGATTGAAGTGTGTGGCCAAACTGTATGTGAGCCAAACTTGCTGCAGGGAAAATGTGGGTAGAGAACTGCAAGCCACAGCACTCAATGACACTTGTCAAGAGTTGCCAGTATGGTTATGAGAAGCGACACACAAACATTCACCTATTCGCTACCCAACTCCGCTCAAATTTGTCCGGTCGGCCTCATCACCTCAACCAACTAGATCCAGAGTGAGCTCTGGAGCTCGAAGCATCAAGTTGCTCTTCACGAAATCGTGCTATCTGCACAAGCCAACCTAAAAACCATCAGCCGCAGCCAATGTTTCACACAGAGGCTCCAGGCTGATGAGCCCCACTCACATCGCCTCAACCCTTGACATTCTGCACTTGCATGTTCCAATCTCTGCCTCAACCCATGGCTAGTGCAAGATGCTCTCTGCTCATGACAAATCCAACCGTGCTCCACTTGCGATGCGCATCACAACAAGCACCGAGACTCCAACTGGCTCAGCCCTGTCTCTGTAGTGTGCACTGCAAATGGCTGGCAATGTGTTCCTATTCCTGTCGGCACAGTCCAACAACTTTCTAGACCTTCTGCTTGGCTTCCGCACCCTGGCTGGGTAGCTGATCTTGCTACCTTGGCCTCACAAAGATGCAGCAACGAGTCAACCCCAACAAAAAAGCGGCATCATGAATCATTGCGAATCAAACAACCGGAATGCAACACTCACATTGCACTTGGAACCGTTCAAGAAACACAAGAATACCGTACACCTCCCTGAGCTGATTCATCATATAACAACTCCAGTCTGCGCTTTCTCTGCAAGGGCATCAAGATCATACAGCTCAAGGAGAGACAGTTGAATCAATGGCCCCCGAATGCCGGGACATAAGGGTCACCATGAGCAGTGCTTGAGATAGGAGCAGCCAATTCCAAGCCTTTCCAGTTTTGGAACAACACTTGGACTGGGAAACTACACACCCTTTGACACAACGAAAACCCTCAATTGGCAAATCGGCACTCTTTGCCCCGCAAGCATTTCAGAAAGGCAGTCTGGAAGCATGACTGAGGGTGGGCAAACAAATAGTTGCCAGAGCAGCGTCATCCCAGCCAAGTAGGAGTTGAGGAGTGGCACAACAACCAACGCTTCAAGCATCTGGCACAACTGATTGCAGCCACCTAGACATTGACACGGACACCTGCATCTTGGTGCTATCCACTTGTTGAATCAGCCTCCTATTCTGCGATTGGCAACCAAACACTGCGTGCTATGGAAGTAACTTGAAAGCAAATTCGCTGCAATTTCACAGGCAAATTCTTCCTCTGGCTTTTTGTAGGAGCCTTGCACGCAAACTTCCAGAAGTTGACCATGTAAGCCGATTAGGAACCTTGACAAAAAACTCTTGCAAAGCCTCCATATTCTGACACGACCCAAGTTCAATCAAGCTCAGAGAAAAAATGTGAGTCCCTGACGACACCGTCGTACAGCATATGTTCCACATCCAGCCATTGCAAGCATGTCCTTTGCCATTGACGACGCAGGAAACCAGTGGTGTATGGAAGTGTCTGGACATGTGAAAAGGGCTTTCTGTGGGGAGATCACACATAGAGTGTAGAGTCTAGAGTCTAGAGCCTTCCTGTAAATCCTCATAACAGTGGTCAAGCTGCCTTGGCTCTGAGCTCGCGGCCAGCTTGTATCTAGCTAAGCAGGACCTGACACCAGCTTACATAATCCAAAAGGTTTAAGCCTAAGCCCCTCAAGCTCCAGGATCTGCAGCTCAACATGACAACCGAATTGGCCTTCCTGGCCAACCTTGTCATCTCCGTCTGCGTGAGTGCCATTCACCAGCCACCTGGGACAGGTTCACAAGGCTTTGAAGTGACGTTGCCAAAGGATCGCCTCTTGAGACCAGTACGGAGGTTGAAAACACGAAGACAAACGATACACCCTGGAAGCTTCTCGTTGACGGCCTATCGGCCTGGTGTACATGGTGTACCTTCACAGTTCCTGCAAGATTCTGAAAACCTCCTGGGAGAAGAAACTACAGTACACTCCTTGGCTATCCTTAAAAGAGTACTTCTATGTCAGGCCCTTCCTGCCTCTCTGCGATATGCAACTTCCAGCATGTACGGGATCAACTTTGCATGTTTGGAGCCTCAAAGGGTCTTTCCCGCAATTGCTACTTTGCAGATACCACTCTGTAAAGCTGGCCATGCACAGTGCTCGCACAACAAAAAGATCATCACATGCGTCTTATACTACGAGCATTTCAAGCAATTCCTTTTGGTACCCTCTCATTGTTGTCTCCGATCTGTACGACTATAGCTTGGAAAGACTACATTACATTGATGGACTTCAGGCACATGGGCGCAGTCATTCACAAGTAGATCATCTCATCTCCCATAAATATAATATATATATACACTGATAAAGCTGACGTGCAGCGTTTTCAGTATTCTAGATTCTAAATACTGTGTTACGCGGCTAGGAGTCCAGGACACCGTGTCATCAACACCGCGCAGTACATACAAGGCTACTCAACACCTACGACCCCAAAAAAGAGCTTTTGTGTGTGATGCTGATGTTGTGACTGGAAGGCATTGTTGATGTCTTGCTGAAATAGTTAAAGGCAAAAGGCGTAAAGTAGAGAAAGGTGATCAGTAAAATGCAAACAAAAGTTCAAAGAAAGGGTAAAGCCACCTAAACCGCTCTTTAAGTGTGCTTCACTTTGCTTTATGTTCGCCGGTTCACCTTTCTTCCATCTGTTGTTTCATCTTTTCACCTTTGTGTCACCTTGTTTCATCTTGTGTTTAACCTTTTATGGCTTTTGACCAAACCCCTGTTGTTCAAATGTGTTCACCTTTAAATGGTTTTAGGCTTAAAAGGTTTCCTAAAAATGTATAGGGCAAAGTTGTAAGGTGCTGGTGCTGAATTGTTTGAAGTTTTTCTTGGCCGAATTTGGATCCAAGACGAGTTTACCCGAGCTGAATTGGAACCAGCATCGCTTGTATCGCAGAAGCGCGAACTCAGAAGAAACCCAACGTTTGGGTTATATGTCTTTAAACCATGGTTCGTCAACGTGTAGGTGGGTGGTGGGATCAAAGCTGGAACGTTTTCTTAGGTCTGCAAAGACTTTTGCCCACACTTGTTTGGAAGATGTGAGTGCCCGAGCTCTTGTACTGTTGCGAATCGTTTCGCCGCGTCGCGCCTTGTTGCCTTGCATAAGAAAATATAATTTGTCCTGCCAAAATGGCCTTAATAATACGTCTGGCAAACTTTTCCCTGCACATTTGGTCAAAATTTTACCAAAGCAGGAAACCCAGACTTTATAAACTACTTTGATGCGTCAGATCCACCTCCGGAAATGGAAGCTTGTCTGTGGAAGTTTGCGCGCAAGTGCGCGCTCAACTACCGCCTTGATGCCTAGCTGGGACCTTGAGGTTGACCATTGTGCTGAGGCGATAGTGATGTTTGTACTAGTGCAGTGCGAGTTTAGCCTGGACTCTTGGAGTCGATAGGAAGTTGCTGCAGCATGACGGCTGTCGGTGGCTGCAGGGGCGGGGTGTGCTCTGAAAAAACAATGTAACATGAGAGAAACACAAACATTGTATTTTGATAGTTACAGCCATAGAAGGATGCTGGATTTGGCATCAAACAATGACTGCACATTGTGACCCCGGCGGCATGCCAAGGGGACATTTGCATTACAATTGCAAATCAGTGCCGGGCAAAGAAGTCAAGAATCGTGATGGTTGCCTCGCACATGCCGTTCACATTGAGCACAGATTGTATTCTTGAACATGGCAGGAACATCAGTGAACTGATTGGACCCAGCAATCAAGACTGATCAGCTGCGAGATGTGGTCCCATAAATGAAACCCATCTAGCAACTGTTGCAAGACAGAAAAACAAACAAAAATAACGAAATCTCGAAAAGATCCCGTCCGGATGGCTTCAACACCGCGACACTTCCACTATGACAAAAGGGGTTGCCAGGGACGGTGAGACACCATGAGCAATCACCAAGCAGGCAAACAGTCCCACAGTCCCAAGCATTCATGTCGTCTCCAATGGCAAACATTTTGCTCCTCCACCCCCCCCCAACGCATGTAACTTCATCGGCCAAAGTGCAAGGCAAGACCTGTCCGCGATCCCTTGGGGGAACAACTTAACCGGGAGCGGAGGAGGAGGAGGAGCAACAAATACATGGAAAGAATCAGTACAGTACATGGGCCACTGGTGGGGCACAGGGCCCGCTGGGTACTACATTTGCAGAGGCGTTGCCAAAATAAGATGAAATGATTCACAATTGACAAACAACCATCTGATAGCAATGTCAACAATGTCCGTCATCAATCAACTAAATGTTTGAGATTCCCCCAAGAAAGGCAACTGGGGTTTCAAAAGTTGTGCAAGGACCCTTCAAAGAACAATGTAGATTATTGATTATTGATAAAGAGGTTGTGATTGTTGAATCTGATTACAGCTCGCACTAAAGTGACGCGAGTGTACAATCATAGAGGTTTGCAATGAAACAGTCATGGTGCCTGCCAAAGGCCTGCAGGGGGCATGAAGGCTCTCTGACATCCAGCGGAACTAAACTCAAATCAAAGCACAGGAATGGTTTTTCATTGTTGGGCAAATGTTTCAGTTGAATCTCGTTTTGAAGCGATTTGGATGTAAGTTCGAGCCAAATCTTGCAAACACCATCAAAGTAAGTTCACAAACTACAAGTATGTTAGAACAAAAAGGCCACACACGTTGAAAAAACTTTGTTTACCGTCTCGGTGTCCAGACTCCATTTCAGCAGTTATCTAAAACTATGGTTCCCAACACGAATCTTCAAAAATGGTCACTCCTACCAACGCGTTGATGTGTGTTTGCCTTTAGACAAAACAACTATTTCAACATTAGGCAAAATCGCCGCATGTCCAAAATTGTTTGAGAATTACACCAGCATGGACCCCAAATAACATTTGTTCAGCTGGTTCGCTTTCAACGACCATGGCGAACACAAAATCTAACGATTATACCAGCACGGAACGGCGGCCGCGGCCCCAGCCCCTGCCCGGGAAACAATGTAAACAGCACGACAGCAGCAGGACAACAGAAAGACCAGAGGAGGACATGACGAGGACAACAGAGGATAAATGCATGAGGGAAGGAAAACAACACGAACACCAAAAGGCCAAAACGAGGACAAGTTTTGCCCAAACAACGCCAAAAGGACAACAGGACAACATGAAGGGAGCACACCAAGAGGAAAACACGAAGAGAAGTGGAAGAGAGGACACAAGAAAAACACAAGACGACGACGGGACGAGTATAACCCGAGATAAGCTGGCACCTGCCGCCAATGAACACTTGAAGCCTGACGAAACACGACTAGGGTTGCTTTCTAAAGCTCTCTTGCTAAGCTGGTGTCTCAGTCCTTTGTAGTGCGTGCTCGCATGTTGTCATGGTTACATGCTGACAGGTTGCTTCGTGGCCATGTTGAGGCACTGCGCTGGCGCTTTCTTGCGCTTGGGGACGGGTTTTGCGCGCGACACACACGCACGCGGCCACGGCGTCATGTCTACACGCTGCCATGCTGCCATCTGCACACCAGCAAAAGGGCAACAAGGAGACAACACGAGGACAACCGGAGAACAAGAAGAGGACAACAAAAGGAGAAGAGGAGGACAACACGAGGAAAAAACAAAGGACAAAAAGAGGACAACAGGAGGACAAAGAGATCAAAACAAAGACAAGAGAAGGACAACAAAAAGGAGGACAAGAACAGCACACGCAAAGGACAAGAGGAGGACAGATGAAAAAGAAGGCAAGGGGAGCGAAAGCAAGAAAAAAGAGGATAACGGTTGGCAGCCGCAGAAAGCTGGTGTCAACAACAGGTACCAGCATAGATAGACCCCACAAAGTTTAGTCAGCAAGATTAGTAGCTGAGTAGCTGTGACCGGACCACGCCCAACGGGCAATAGGGCAACATGAGGGGAGCACGAAGGAAGAGAGGACCAAAGAAAAACAACAGGGCGACGGGAGGAGCACAACCGGAGATAGGTTGGCAGCCACGGCCGATGAACATTTGAAGAAGGACAACAAGAAGGCACTACGGTCGGGGACTGTGTTAAACAATTTTGTAAAACAAGAAATTAGACTCTAACTTCGAGGGTCGGTAAATTACTCTAGACTCTATTTTCGGACAAAACTAATTTCGCATAAGCCCTTACTCCTCCTCCTCTTCCTCCTCCTCCTGCTGCTGCGGTCGGCGGGCCGTGCGGCCGGGTGCTGATGCTGGGAAAGGTTGTTCGGAGTTTCTCGGATGTATTTTAAACAGGCCGCCTCTCATGCTCCAGGGGAGGGGCATGCTATCAAAGGTGCTGAGCAGGAAGCCCTAGGAGTCCCAGGAGGGCCCGGGCATGTAATTATTTCAAACCTATTTTCAAACAGTTTCAAGCCCCTTTTTGGTGGCCTTTCCAAACTTCTTCTTAAACAGTTTCAAGCCCTTTTGTGGCCCCATCATCAGAGGGCTTCAGTCTGAACTTGATTTCAAAGAGAAACCGGGCGACTTCCCTTGAGAGCAGCTCGATCCCTGGTTGCGCCCGGCCGAAAGAGGCATATAGAAACAACCACAGCGCGGACCAACCACAGCAACTGCGTAAAACCCAGGCCGCGCCCGACCCATACGTAGAGCTAACCACCCACAGCAACTAAATCCTTGGTCACCAGCTGCAACTAGGAAACAGCCCTCTCATCCCAACTTGGGTTTGCTGGCAAATTCAATTCCACACCTTTAGGTTCCCAATTGGGCGACAAAACCGCGTGGAATTGTAGTGCAAATTGCGTGGAATTGGCCACGAGTGGATTTGTAGTGCCTGAACCCCAACCACTTCTCAGGCGCTACAATTCCAGTCATTGCCAAGCCCACGCAATTTGCACTAGAATTCCGCGCGCGTTTTGTCAGTGGAATTGAACTTGCAAGCAAACCTACTCCCAACTTAGGTTTGCTTGCAAATTCAATTCCACACCTTTAGATTCCCAATTGGGCGACAAAACGCGCGTCGAATTGTAGTGCAACTTGCGTGGAATTGGGCGCGAAAGGATAATAGTCCCTGAGGCCCATTCATTTTCCGGCGCTCCAAGGCCAAACTGTTGCTTCACAGAGCAGGAAGCCCCAGGAAAGAGGTGTAGGAGGGGCGCGGGTATGTATTTCAAACCTACTTTCAAACAGTTTCAAACCCCTTTCGGTGGCCTTTCCAAACTTCCTTTTAAACAGTTTTAAGCCCTTTTGTGGAGCCCATTCAATCAGGTGTGTTACAGACCTATAGGAGAGCAGCTGCAAGTCCATCGAGATTTTCTATCCGTTACCTATTTGACGCCGTTTGCACTACAATTTCACGCGCGACTCCCAACTTAGGTTTGCTGGCAAATTCAATTCCACACCTTTGGTTCCCAATTGGGCGACAAAACGCGCGTGGAATTGTAGCGCAAATTGCGTGGAATTGGCCACAAGTGGAATTGTAGCGCCTGAAGCCCATTCATTTTTCCACGCGTTGCCAATTCCACGCAAGTTGCACTATACCATTCCTATACAATTCCACTCGGCGCCAATTCCACGCAATTTGCACCACGCGTGTTTTGGCACCTATTTGGGAATCTAAAGATGTGGAATTGAATTTGCCAGCAAACCTGCTCCCAACTTAGGCTTGCTGGCAAATTCAATTCCACAATTCCACAGCTTTAGATTCCCAATTCGGCGACAAAACACGCGTGGAATTGTAGTGCAAACGGCATCAAATTGGTAACGGATAGAAAATCTCGATGGACTTGCAGCTGCTCTCCTATAGGTCTGTAACACACCTGATTGAATGGGCTCCACAAAGGGGCTTGAAACTGTTTAAAAGGAAGTTTGGAAAGGCCACCGAAAGGGGTTTGAAACTGTTTGAAACTAGGTTTGAAATACATACCCGCGCCCCTCCTACACCTCTTTCCTGGGGCTTCCTGCTCTGTGAAGCAACAGTTTGGCCTTGGAGCGCCGGAAAATGAATGGGCCTCAGGAACTATTATCCATTCGTGGCACTTCGCTTTACAATTCCACGTGTGTTTTGTCACCGAATTGGGAATCTAAAGGTGTGGGATTTGCACTTGTTCGTATTTTTTGGAGATTCTGCCCAGCAGTGCTTCTTTACAAGCCGCACGCCTGTTTTTCATCGTTCTTTTTGGAATACCAACCTATAGGGCCCAGGTGGTGATGCTGGGAAAGCGGTTGTTCGCATGTATTTCAAAAAGGCCGCCTTTCACGGTGTCAGTCAGGGGTGGGGCATGTCATCAAAGGTGCTGAGCAGGAAGCTGCAGAAGTCCCAGGAGGGCCCAGGCATGTATTTCAAACCTATTATCAACAGTTTCAAACCCCTTTTTGGTTGCCTTTTTGAAGTGGCCGGCCGCGCGACGGGACGGGAAGGGGAAGTGAGAGATGACTCTGGATTAAGAAACCCAACATTAGAGTCTACCTGGCCTAAGATTTCTTATTCAAACACTTGGAATTGAAAAATATTCTAGACTCTATCGACAAAAAGGCGATTTCTTATCACGAGCCTCAGCCGTAGGAGAGCATGAAGAGGACACGAACAAAAGACTTGTGACAAGAGAAGAAGAGGGCATCCGGACACACAGTGGCTTCCTTTTTCTAACGGCTTCGCGCGCGCACGCCGTCATGGAGTCACTTCTACATGCTGCCGTGCTGTCATCTGAGGGAAAGATTACAAACGCTCTACACACAACACAAAATCGCGTGCAACAGCTCACAAGCAAAGCAACAAGCACTCACACCATTTTCTCGCACACCTTGAGCCAAAGTAAAGTTTATACAAACGGCTATGAGGTATTCCTATTGCAAGCAATTCCCATGCGAAACACTGTAAGTGTCGAGCTCAAACACACTCAAATATGCACAAAACTGTTCAAGAAACATTCACACTACAAAAGCTACAAAAGCTCCTCTTCACAAAGCTTCCAGACGTTGTGCATTCCACGAGCTATGCTCTCCAAAGCTCTCCAAAACGCTTCCAAACACAAAGTTCCGTTGGGAACGCTTACCCAAACGCTTGAAATGCAAAACCATCCACTCCATAAGCAAAAACCTCACAGATACTGCATTAGCCTGCCCTCGCCACATTTGCTGAAGATTTGGCTCAGCAAAAATCCCACAAAGATTCCCCGGCTAACACCACTGCCAAACCCATGTCGAATTCACGACCAGCCAGCAAACGAAGTGAAGCTTCCGTGGCCCACTCGCACGCATCCCAAATGGCTGCCGATACAAGCAGTCAGCAAGCACAAGCACAGCAAGCTTGAACCACGCGAAAACAGAATTGAATAGAAATTATATTCACTCTGAATCTCAAGACCTTCCGTGGCTTCGACTCCGATCCTCTCTCTAAGACTTCGACCGGGCTGACCGGGCTTCGAAAACTCCACACTTATCATGAAAACCACCTGCGACGTTCGACATTCGACACTTCTTTCAAAGAAACATCGAACCTGGACATTCAAAGACTCTCTTATCTTTTCACCTAGTCAATCGAAGTCCATGGTGCTGTAAAGTGAAACACCTTTGGGTAAAGTCCCTTTGGACACGACAGCACATCGCACCATGCACAGTCTGCATTGCTCCTTTGGCGTCAAACGAAGCGCCAAGCGAAGCGAACATGCGAGTGTGTGGCTCCGTCCGTCCAATTGACATGATGTGAAAACATGGTCGCGCAAGCTTCCCTTTTCGATCCCGCTCTTTGAGCCTAAGTCACAGTCGGTTCAGACTGTGTCAAAGGTTCTCAAAGCTTCTCCAAAGCATGTCAGCTCTTCTTAAAAGAATCAAAAACTGTTCACAGCCATCCCAACCTGCGCCAAACTAAAGAGCACTATTTCAAACAGTCTCCATGTACACGCTGCACTACCAAAACATTCTCTAGGCTTCTCCTAGCGACGTCTAGCCACACCAAGCCTTCTAAAAGGTTATCCTGCCAAGTTGGTCAAAGCAAGTCACCAACAAAGGACCAAAGTCAGCTCCAACCCCAAGTCATCAAAAACGAAAATCTACCTAAGAAACAGGCACTAGGTGATCCACACCCTGTACATACTGGCTACGGACTATATCTTTCACACCCCTTCTTGGGTCACTATGCGCCGCCATCTGTCTCTTCTTCTTCTTCTTTTGTTTTCTCTTTCGTTTTCTCTAGACAATTGAGGATCTGACAACAACTAAGATCCATACACCTGTCCTCAAAGGTGATCTCCAAGTCGTCAAGCCAACAACAAGCACGCAAACAACCAAGAAAGCAAACAAAAAGCCATGAGATCTCAGGGTCAGATCCCGTCTACATGGCCTTCAATGTCTCGTCATCGGGTTCCTCGAAAGCAAAGCTTACAAGGACTACACACCTGTCAGCTCAGCAAGTAAAAGGTGAACTGGGGTTGCCATCTGTCCAAAAGGCCTGACACGTGCACAACTGCTGAAGTCACCAGAAACCCTCTAGAAGTTAAACTTGCAATGAAGTTGACTGCAACTGCATGACACAAAGTTGCACTTGCAATGTCAGAACCAATCCCTGATCTGGAATCACAACCCTCTTGCGCCTCTCGCAACCCTGGTCGAGGCTGTCCCTCAAACCCTCGTCGACGCTCTTCAAACCCTTAGTCATGACAGCCGTGTCTGATTCGCCTGCCACTCTGAGATTTCCTTTTCTTTCTTTCCACTCTTGAAATCCTTTTCCATGCCCATGCCAACCCTGATCGCCAGCCTCATGGTCCAAACCTGACACGCCAATCCAAGATCAAGCGCAAGCGAAGATCAACTTCAAGTGCCAAGGTCAGCCAGCAGTGGCTGACGTTGCAGTGCACGTCATCCTCATAGGATTCATCTTGTCCCCAATCATCTTTCTCATAGTGGCCCGTTTGCTCTTCGCCCCAACAGTGAGCAATGAATCAGGCTGCATGCTGCAAAACCTCACCGGTAAGGCTTCACAAAGCACTTAAAAAACATGAACGCTACAGTTGCTCTGCACACAGTTGGTTGTAAACTGACCTCGCCACCAGTGTAGCACGGCCACACACACTTTCACAACAGGTTCATTGAAGTTGAATTCACGCTGAGGTCGTGAGCAGCCTCATGTGGTCCAGGTCTGAGAGACTGACAGCAGTATGGGTCTCCACCGAATGGTCTCATGCGATGACGAATTTTCCTCTTGACTTTTGCATTGTGGTCACAGCTTGGCATCTGTCTTTGTCTTAGAGCAGAAAGTGAATTGGTCATGTGATGGAAAAATGTTTTATGTGTCAGCTGGGACAAAGACACCCTCCCGTTCATTCATTAGACCTTCCAATTGTTGATTTGCCCCGGATTGAGCCACGGTCTCTGGATGCTGCCACTTTGCTGCCTGGGTCGTGAATGCCTGGAAGTCCAGGTTTGATGTTCAGTCAGACGTTGTGATGAACATCAACAAGGAAGTCATCTTGCGCTTGAATTGAGTTTTCCTGAGTTTGACTGCTGTGAC
Organism: Durusdinium trenchii; assembly: GCA_963970005.1. Lineage (NCBI taxonomy): Eukaryota > Dinophyceae > Suessiales > Symbiodiniaceae > Durusdinium > Durusdinium trenchii. The sequence goes on from CAXAMN010007668.1 coordinate 247,735, forward strand.
TTTGGCCTGCACTGCAGTGCGCCTGGGGCTCAATTGAGGGTCCCTGTGGGTGATCCGAGCTGTGCTCCATTTGAAGGCTGCCTTGATCTTGCCAGTAGACCTTCCTGTCAAACTGAGATACATTGCACGCAAAGCCTTTGCGCTGAGAGCAATGCTTTCAAATCGCGCTTTCGACTGGACCTCTCCTGGTGGCTCAATCATCTTCCCCCCAATGGCGATGACTGGACAGCGCCGCCAAGCTTTCAAACGTGACCTGCTCAAGGCAACACGACAATCTAGGGCGGTCACCTCAGTCACTGTCTCTGGATGAAAGTCAAACGATTTGAAAAAGCATTTGAACAGACTGCCCGCTCTCAGTTCAGCTGGACCGCGAGGCTTTTCTTCATTTTCTTCATTCCTCATTTTTGTTCTCTTATCTTTCCAAGGCACAGCTTTCCCTGCCTTCGCAATTGCTTGGAACAATCGTAACCAGGTTACTGCTGTTAACGCTGTGAGCCAACAGGAATGAGAGCCTTGGCTCCTCGTTCCTAACAGGCGGGTGGTAGAGAGTGGCAATGGAGGATGCCCAGGGGGAACCTTAGTTCCCGCTGTTGATGTCCGACATTTCCAATTTTGTACAAAGAGGTACAGATACCATGCTAGGATAGTCCAAAGTTTCACCTGTTTCACACGGGCCTTGCACGCAGCCGATCACCTTTTGCAATGGTGCAGCACTCCACGGATCTGGATGACACCCCCTTTTGTCAGTTTTTTGGCACCTTTGAGTGCCAAAGGGTGCTGAGTTGACCTCCCTTTGGGGGGGTGTGCCCTTTCGCACCCTTACTTGCAGGCTTTCGCAGTTTGCTGTGGCCGCCACTGATTGATCACCGCTTGGTAACATGCCACTGGACTTGCAACTACGGGTTGTGGCTTGTAGTACTGACTCTCGGGAGATGGGAGCTCACTTAAGGCAACCTCAGCAAGATTGATACAACCTTCAAAGAGGTATTGCTTCGCCATTGAACACATTTGCAATCCTTTCCGATGCACACACCCATTGCAAGGAACAACATTCCGCAAAGGCTTTAAACCCAAAGTCTAGGCAACCCGAGCCACGACGCTGTTTAGTAGTTTGCAATCTCGGAAGACATTGTCGGAAATGCCTACCACTGGGCAGGCAGTTTGACGATGCGGAGCTGCCGGCAGTTTTGCCTCTGCCTCAATGAACCTGATACCTGACTCTACACTGGCATGTCTCAGGCGTGGAACCCCTGCAAAGGCCCCTTCTGGGACACTTCTCTCTGGGTTCATGGGGACATGAACTGCTGGCCGAATGTGATGGATAGTGCAATCCTCAAGTTCTGCTTGAGATGGCAGGGTGACACTGCAGTTCCGAAAAACGATGGTGTATTCCATGCCTTGCTGTAGCTTGTCCCAGATTGGGTCCTCTGGGTAAGTCTGTGTGGCAGTTTGCAAAAAGTCAATGAAGCACCCATAGTCCATAACCTGCTCTTCTAGATCTTCAAAGCGGTCAAACTTTGCAACACGTAGTCAACATCAGGGAGTATTCCATGACCGGCTCCTTTTCAGGAGGGGCGCTAATCATGGATGAATCATCAAACTCCATGTGCGACAGGCTATTTGCAATGATTGTTTGAGCTAAAGGTGTCTGAGTCTGCGCGTGAGCTGCTCCCAAGGCCTTGGATTCTGCAGACAGATGCTGAGGCACCCACCTAGAGTCTACCATGGGCTGGCATGATATTGGCAATGTTCGTGGTTGAATTCCTCGTCAAAAGCATCCGAATCAGGTCCCTCTGCAGGGAGCAGCTCCACCCACTGGGGTTTTTCAAACTTGTCACACATAAAAAAGGCATTGTGCTCTGCTTGTACCCACTGTTCAATGTCACTCCAGTCCAGGAGGTGAATCTGTAAAACGCCGAAGCGTCTAGTGAGCACGCGTACCAGTACTGTG